>JAMZAV010001408.1:0-144367 GCA_024449915.1 Sweltsa coloradensis
CTGGAAATTTGCACTCTTGCGGGGAGCGGGAAGGGAGGGAGATAGGCGTG
The DNA here is from genome assembly GCA_024449915.1 of Sweltsa coloradensis. Classification (NCBI taxonomy): domain Eukaryota; kingdom Metazoa; phylum Arthropoda; class Insecta; order Plecoptera; family Chloroperlidae; genus Sweltsa; species Sweltsa coloradensis. The sequence goes on from JAMZAV010001408.1 coordinate 51, forward strand.
AACAACTTAACAAGTTATCCCCACCGCAACAAAACATCTAGCTTACTAGGCTAATATGATTGGTTCCAGTAAACTCTGGTAGCTGTAAGATCAATCTTGGTGAAGATTGGTTTGCTTTTTATTGCGTAGGCCTAATTGGACCCATTACACATCATGGCCAGGGCATATTACAATATCATTGCCATGTCCCAGTTACCAGAGTTATTCTACCGTATGCGTATAGGGTACCCCGGTGCAATATGGGATCCGTACACGGCCATTCCATAGTTGCGGGTGTGACACATTACACACTTACAATACCTGCCAAGTGTTTATAAATTACAAATTGAAACTCAAGACATTGTATACATTCATTGTTGCCATAAGATGTACAAATAAACCAAATTTCAACTTTCTGTGACTTTAAGAAATCAGTAAATTAAAATTAAAACAGGTGTTGCGGGTGTGACACTTTTTGCCACTGTATTTACACCTTTACATGAACATGTGCCAAAGTCTGTGAATATAGGACCCCTTGGATAGGCAACTATTTTTTTTCTAAAGCATTATAGAACACCCTTAAAATAAAATATAAGGAATAGTGGCTCAAATAATTAAAAAGACGATTTATGATAGTTTGAAGATGTTGCGGGTGTGACAAGGAAATGTTGCGGGTGTGACGTAGTGCACAAAATATGATATTAAATACGAGTTTTTGTATGTAGATTATAATTTGGTTGGCTGTTTTCTTACATACTTCATGAATACTCAATACTAAAATGTAAGTTAACAAATATGCATGCTAAATATGATATTTAAAAAAGGTAGCCTAGGCCTATTATAAAATAAAGTGTTGCATTGTAATTTATTTAATGAAATATGGGTCCTCGTCACTGATATTTTTTATTTAAACTTTGAAGTAGGGGCTAATAGCATAAAAAGAGGATTAACTAATAATGTCTTATCATTTATAATTCCTGCAGCTTTATCATTATTCATGCATGCCTAATCACTGACGAACTTAATTGCCCATGATTGTTGTGAAGTATTGGAGGAGCTACCATCTTCTTGATAACGTCTTTGTTCTCGCATGACGTATTCACAATATCGGGCCATACCCAATAGTTCCACTAGGATGCATGCATATACTTTAGCCTAAAGGTTTACTTCACTGGTTTCATCATCAAATGCTACGATCTCAGCATAATACTGCTTGTCGGTATTTTTTCCCCATTTACCGCAAGTGAAACGAGGACAAAATCACTGACGTTAATATCTAGGGCAGGATTGTTGACGGAAGCGCAGACATCCGAAAAAATGATCACTTTTGTTAACTTAGGAAACTCGACTTTTAATTCAGCAAAAATCTTTTCGAGGAATGCCCACACTGCATGTTTGTTAATTGTTATGTGTCAAGTCATCACTTTCAACCGCCAAGGACCTCTTAAACGTCATCTTTTAAGTTTTAATCAAGCGCAGGCTGTAAAACAGTCATTTGATCATGACTCCAATGAGCGCTCTGAATCTCGTCTTGAATGATTGCCGAAAAATTTTCAGCAAAGTCGACTTGAAGTACAAATTCCTTTTCTGGTACCTACCTAATCTCTCTTTTGCATTTTCAAAATACGTTGACTGCGTGCGTTATATGTGCATTACTTAGGCTACCTAAACTAGGTAGGCCTAATGGGCAATTTTTTTTTACCTATTTGACTGTAGCCCTGGCATTATCATGCAATTCAATAATCATGTCACACCCGCAACATAACTGTGTGTCACACCCGCAACACAATTTCAACCACTTCTAGTCAGTGCATCTCAGATTTCTCTGTTGGATATGATAAGTCATATAACCTAACCTTAAAATAAAGTACTCTCCAACTTTTGTTAGCCATAATCTTAACACTATCATAGTTTATTGTAGTTTTGTGTTGCGGGTGTGACATGTATTCATAACATCTTTAATGATACAAAATTTAAGTAAAACTTACTAAGTGTTCAGTTTTTCTAGCTAAAATACTTCACAACATCATTAAGTGTTGATATACAAAAGAAAGAACTTCACACAGCTGACCTAAAAGAAATTGGAGGGCTTACAATTTAGGGGATGTGGCACTAAAATAAAAACAATAACTTTACACCGACTTTGAAGCACTGTAAAACACATAATTTACTACCCACAAAGAAAGCAAAGACATTTTGAAATTCAGTGGAGTTTTGACTTTAATTTTTGACCCATCAATAAACTATTGGGTAAAAATTATTTTTCACTTGTCAGGCTCACTTTGCTATGGAATGGCCGTACAGGAAAGGAGAAATTAGTGATATTGAGGCAGTAGACCTACAGAAAAGAGCTGCAAGAAGGGTAGGCCTACTCAATAAAAGGAAATGGTGGAAGGAGGAACTGATTAATGGGCAGCTAATTAGGTCCTATGACAGTGTTACGGGAATGGTAAGGGAACTTGGCTGGAAGACACTTGAGGATAGGAGAAGAATGGACAGACTGGGTAAGATGTACAGGGTAGTGTATGTAGCCTACGTATGTATGTATGTATGTATGTATGTATGTATGTATGTATGTATGTATGTATGTATGTATGTATGTAATGTGAAGGGAACTAAACTCCAAGGATAGCAATGAAGGGAAATGGACGTCGGAAGAAATTCGAAGATTAAGGAGACAAAACCTGCCACCGATCTATGATCAACTGCAGAAGAGAGACAACAACAACAACAACAACAACATGAGGGATGGGGGAGATGAATAAGCATCTAAGAAGGGCTAACTATATTTAGCCAGAGAGACCATTCATGGAAATATGAGAGAGGTAGGGCCTCTAACATGGGCCACAGAAGTGGGTAAGAACTCCTGCCTGGCTAGAACGGTGGAATGGAATAACCTTTCTGAGGGGATAGTGGGGGAAAAGAAGTTGATTGGATTCAAAAAATCTCTGAAGCTGCTGCCAAAGGTGTATCCAGACTAGAGAGAATTGAACAAAATGGAGACGTGAGCAAGAAGAGGCCTTGCTCGGTAAGGGAACAATAGAGAATATATGTAAGAGTGGAAGGTGGAGGAGAAACCTGCCACCGACTAATAGTTAACAGCAGATGAGAAGATACAACTAGGAAAACGCTCAGTTGGACGCGTTGTTGAGCGAGCACCGGTACGTGCAACATGACCCGAGTACGACATTCCCATAAGGCCCACCCCACAGTGTAGGCCTAACTGGATATTGACATTGTACACTATACTATTCTAACATCTTTGCATTCTACTAATTCACGTCATGCCTTCTAAAGTGTATCTTTGTATCTTCACTGCCTCCTTCATTTTTTAACATCATTTTTTGAATTATGATTACCAATAAGTCTTTAAGGTCTTGACCGATTTAGCTGAAAATTTGGAAAATAGGAGAGAATGTTGTACTTATTGACCCTGCAAAATTTCATCACGATCCGTATATTTTTATTTTATTTTTTATTTTTTATAACCAGCGATCGGATTTTGTTCAAAAACTATACAGCAACCCGCCTAGAGGTGGTATGTACATGTGTGCAAAATTTCAGGTCGATCAGAGAAACGGTGCGACCTGTACCGAAGCAGTAACAGAAAAAACAAAAAAAAAAACAAACACAAAACAAAAACAAAAAACAGACATTCGAGCCATAAGAGTCAAGTGGAGACGCTCGCTCAACAACAACGAAACTGACGTGCACGCAGCCAACCTACACAATGCGAGTCATTATAAAGTTAGGCCTAACTACACTTTTTGCGTTGAAAAGGTTAGTGAGGGGTGCGCGAAGCGCCGTGGGGGGCGATGGCCAAAGGTACTACGAGGTTAGCTACGTTTTGTGTTGCACGGTTGGTAAAAAAATTGGCGCAAAACGGGGTAGGTGCCCTATAGGCCTACGGTATATTTACTGTTACCAGTACTAGTAGCCTAGGCCTACTGGTAAAGGGAATTTTAATAGGGTAGGCCTAATTATGAACAATTCCGTATTATGTCAAAACGTGGGGAAAAAATTTTAAAAAAATGTAAAAACACACCTAAAACATCATTAAATGCAATTTCTGACCGGCGCAACAACAAGTATCCCCAACCTCGTTTTTAACGGAAAGGATTTCGGGTGCGCTCTTATCGATTATATCCTAGAACTAGCGCGGCGTACTACAACTAGACGGAAAGTTCGGCCAAAGATTAGTCATGGTTCGGCTAACCTAACGAAAGTACACCGCATAGGCCTTGGCTCGGCCTACAGACAGCCTAGAAGGTGTACTGTTTTTAACAATTTTTAACACACTTTTTACACATTTCCAAGGTAAGCGCCGTTGTGAAACGTTAATATATCGACTAGGGATGCAGGCTTAGTAAAGCCTTTTTGAATGTTATTTTTCAACTCTGACAATAATACGGAATTGTTCATAATTATCTTTAATAGTAGGTAATGTGAATGTTTATGTGCACTGTACCCTAGGCAGTAGGGTATGCACTATGTAGGGTGTAGGCCTATTGTCTAATTTAGCTAGAGAGTCTAATAACTACTCGATTGAACCGTCAGCCTAGGTAGGCTATATCTACTCTCTGTGGGATGAAATGAAGTGCATGCCATCCATTGTAGGTTTAGGCCCAGTTCCCACAACCGTGTTTTAGTCTTAAGAAATTGTTTTAGTTAGAAATCCAATATCCTGATTGGTTAGTAATGTTTTAGTAGCCTGTCATAATGAAGTTACCTACTCCGAGTCATTGGTAGACGTAAGGATTATTGACGTCTGATTGGTCTGTCATATGAATTTTGTTTTTTATAACAAATTTCTTAAGACTAAAACAATAACAATGTAACATGTAGGCCTAGGCCTATGTCCTATCCCCTTACCTATAACAAAACCAATTAGTCTGAACTGGGCCTCAAGGACGCTCTACAACAGCCCGGGAATGAGGCCCTCCGCAACAGAACCGGGAATAATGGCTAGGTAGGCCCTATAGGCTATGATTTAACATTGCCCGGTAACTGTACAACGTTAACTGGAAGCTATTGCCTGGCTATTGTAGAGCGGCCCTTAAGCCTATAGGAGGGCACATAAGCTAAATTTGAAATGAATGCAAAACATCATTGCATAGGCTAGGCCTAGGCCCTAGCCTAAGTGCTTGGGCTAGGGCTAGGCCTAGCCTAGAGCCCAGGCAAGTCTAAGCCCTAGCTAGGCCTAGAGCATATTACTTACTTTCGAAATCCAGAAAGACGTCGTACTTTTGCGGGGAACAGCAATTTGAGTCGTCTCGTGCCAGTAGACTCAGCAGTTTACCCATATTCAGCTCAGTTTATAGCATCATGTCAGGTCTGCAACATAGAAAACAATGAAAAGTCAACTGTCAAAATGACTTGACCTCGCTTAGCCAAGACTTTTCTAGATTGCAATGAATGGTTCTAAAGCTTTACCAATTATTGTAAGAAAAAGTAATTCGCACTGTTTATAAAACATAAACGTACGGTAATATTATCCAATACGCACTAACACACCTTCAGTATTATATAAAATTTTCACAGATAAGATTCGTCTGCTGTGTTTCCGCCATTCCACAGCCCACTTGCACGACAACACGGCAAGGAAGCGATTGACCAACGGCGTTTCACAAGCTGTGGCTTTTGGCGCGGCGCGACAACTCAAACCTCTCACTTGCAAAATCAATGGATAAAATTGCACAACGTCCAGTGATTTTACTGCCCATAAGTTTCGATGTCGTTTCGTTATCACATACTTTTCCCGCTGAGATAGTGACGAATAAATGAACATTTTGTGTTTGGAAAGTCAACAAACTTTTGGGTCGAGGACCGGGCGAACGATTATTCCGACAACTTGCACAGAAATTAATTGATTTAATGAACACTTCCGCGGAGGGGTCACTTTCAAGTGGAGCCTGGTCGCACATCACATGGCCGAACAACGTTTGTGTAACACGAAATGCAACAGATACCATGATTTACCTCTTCAATGATTGGTTATACGTTCTTTGCCAACGTATAGCATTTAGTCGTGAAGATGAACTCGTTATACGTTTTCGAAGGGTGATGGGGTCTTTTGGATTCCACGTTTTACACAATATTTCTGTTAGAAATATCAAACCAAATTTAGCTCGTTTCTTGGGCCGTCCTTTGCTTTCGAGAATGGTTACTTATTTACATTATTTTACTATGTACTAACTAGAATTCCTTTGTGAGCGCAGCGAAACGAAGTCTATAACGCTACTCGATCGGACCTTCTCGCGACTGTGTCCAATGTCTGCATGTATGTCCGGGCTCATACGGCCGAACGGCCAAATAGATTGAGCTGAAATTTTAAACAGACATCCGTGACTAGGTAACTGAGAACTGCTAACAAAATGAGCTCAATCCGTTGCGATTTAAGCCTACAAGAAATAATAAATTGAAAAATTTGCTTGAAATATGTATAGATTTAATTTTATCAACAATACTTTTGGTCTTGAAGAAGTCATTTTTTTCGAATAATTTTTAACAGGCTGTGATTACATGCATAGCAGTGACCAAGATTCTCCTAATTTCCGCTGGGACATTGAGTAAACCTTGCGATCTTTACTCGTATTTCGTACTGGCTAGTGGCTATGTTTCCATAGTATTGTCACAGTTGATGTAGACTAAACTGCGTTATATGCATTTCAAAACATGTTTAATAAATTTTTAAATACACTCCATAAACTACAAAATCTTTTTCGACCAGGGGATTGAACCCAGGTCTCCCACATTCCAAGACTGTATAAGGGCGCCTTAGCCAACGAGACTAGGGAAACGCCAAAGTCGTTGATATACGAGTGAGTAAGCCATTGTGTTGAGTACCCGGGAACATCCCCTTTCCTCCCCTATACACAAGGCTGGGTCTAGCCCAGTATTGGGAATAATACCGGGTATTCAACACATGGCTCACTAATAATATGTTTTTTAAGTTTAGTTTGTATAAGGGCGCGTCAACTGTAAGGCCGTAATGCGCCACTCTCTCTAGCGGCTAGCCTATGATAGGCTAAGGTGGCCTAAGGTGGGGGAAAAAAGTAATGTTACCGAGTACTCAACACAATATGACTCTCTCACTCGTCTATCAACGACTTTGGCGTTTCCCTAGTTTTAAAATAACTTGACAAAGTTCCCTTTTTTTTTTTGGGGGGGGGGGGGGCTTACCGAAGACAAAGGCTGGTTTCTGGATTATGTCTTCACTCTTCTCAAACATAATATTATATTATCATGCCAATCATATTCACTTTAGTCTATATCACATAAAAAAGCAATAGTAAAGGTTTTCGGCAAAACTTACCTATATTAAAAACACATGTTATATAGGTCCTTGATATACAACTTGGGTAGGGTGGTTAAAATGTATCTGAAATGTGATTCTGTGGAATCTGTATTTTTGTAACTGTGTGATTTTGTACTAATACCAATGATCCCCCGTGCCTATTGAGAATTCGCTTTTCATCGGATGCTCATATTATCAAGTTCCTATACAAGGTGGTTTTTGTAACTGAATAAAAAATATTGTGATCATTTATTTGCAGCGGTTAAACTACTATTAGATGTAGCGATACACCATGGTGGTATTGTTTTACTGAAAGTGAAGGGGAAAAAAGTAAAGAAGCGTTGATTTGAAATTGAAACTTGTCATACAGCTTTATCCATATAAGAGTTCGTACATAAATATTAACTAGTGCAATATATTATAAGTGTTTCGGCTTTCCTGCATGATCTTTGGATATCATTATTCGCTTGGCGTCTACGTTAGTTTGATCAACTTTGCCGCAGTCGCTTCAACGAAGTCTGTAACTTAGTATACGTAGACTCTAAAACACAAATTTATTCATGTATTTACTTAAAACGCTGACGAAAGATGACAGTATGCGTGAATGAGGCTTTTCATAAATCAATCCACTGAATAATAGAATAAGGCGGTTTAACGTTCCCCTATTGGGGTGTCAAAAAATCAATTCTCGCTTCCGACACTTCTCTTCGTATCGTGCACGTTAACTGGAACGTAACAAAATGTGCACCGCTTTATTAGTATGGGGCGTGTCCGAAACAACAGGGAGGTGAAGCAGAATGCAAATGCTTGACTCAACGCGATTGATTTAACCCGCTGCCCTAGAGAGAGGGGCACTACCTCAACACTGCCATGCCCGGCCGGTGATAACACGCAACGACACGAGGGGGTTAAAGAAATATTGAAACAGATTCTGCAATGATAAAATTGTGTAGAAATATATACTTTTTCTTCCTATGTTGCTATTAAATATATATTTTACAAAAATAGCAACGTACAACATTTTTGAATCCATTAAGATACAATTCAGACGTATTATAGGCTAAGTTGGTTGAACTGAGAACAAGAAATGCGCGTAATATCGTTAGAATATTGTTCGACAAAATTGCCAATGGATAAAATCAAATTATAATTATTAAATTAAGTAATTATTAATCAAATTACAAATAAATATTCTTACAAATCCTGCATAATATACATGTGTGGCCATTAAAGTAGGGCGAGATTTGAGATTGATCCTATAGTTACAGTAGAACAATGTGCATTTGGTGGAGGTACCGTGTACGGGTAATCTGAGGAAAGTTCATCATGTTAGAGACCAACTGAAACAGGTTCCTCGCATTTTACATTCAACGTGGTTGGTTTATTGACAAGTTGTCACAACAAAGTTTTACAGTAACAGCATCGTGCGCCTCTCAAAATAAAATATTCAACCGGTTATTTGTACAATATTGCAAGTCACTATGTTGTTTTTGCGTAAGTTCGTTGTTAATCACTTATCAATCTTTGAATTCAGCTTGTTATGTAGTGTGCAAAATATATCAGAAAAATATTGTTTTTTTGAAATTCCATGACAATGGTGTTATTCTTATTTCACGCACAAAATACAAAAACACGTCGTATTGGATTGTGTTTTACTGAAACTAAAAAAGTACGAAATATTGCCCCGGGGTCGGGGTCAAAAAGAGTTCGAAGCCGAGCCGTGGCAAATCAGTGTCTTAGCTCTAACTGACAGCATGAGCCACTCTGACTAATCAAATGTAACAGTGTTGTAAATTGATATTTAACTGTTAATCATTATTTCGTCCACATTGTCAACCACTGGCTTGGACAGTTTTAGGGCCTCTAACAGATAGCGTCACATTTTATTATGTTTATTAATCAACAGGTTGCTATCAACACACAAGTGTCAGGTAACTAAAACTATATACATCAACAAATACTTTAAAATTATACAACAAATACAACAACTTGAACAAAAGTATAAAATTAAAATAATTAAAAAACTGCTGAAAACCTCAGATGATAAAAAGGTGATAATGTGACAAGAGTGATAAATGAGCTATGTTGTTAAACTGGCATAAACAGCTGCTTTAATTATTTGAATGAAGTTTCATGTGGTTGAGGTCAATTTCTGTATCAATGATGGCTAATAATTTGTTGTATGTGTCTTGAATTCGGTTGATGGGAGAAAATTTAAAAACGGCAATACAAGAACATGGAATTTTGAAGGGGGTGTAATTTCTTGTAAATGTGGTAGGGATGTGACAGTTTATATCTTGAAGAAGGTCCGTGTTGGTGAAGTTATGGATAAGTTTGTAGGAAAAGTAACGTCGGTTGCACTAGACAACTTGCTATATAGTGCTGACAATGGTTCTCTCTCTAGAGTCTAGATAGCGCCACCCTCCACCTGAGGTTCGCAGAAACTCCGCCAGGTAAATAAGATCAGGGTGTTCGCACTGTACCACTGATTGCTATATTTTCTATTAAAAAATATCGATCTTTGGTTGGTTATCGCTCACTCGTCGATTGCGTCGGGGCCTACAGGGTTGGCTTGGTCGCTTTGATTTAAAGTCCCTCACTGAAAATCAGTTATATAACTGAGTAGGTAGACTCTTAATACAATTTATTTATTTATTTGTTTATTTATTTATTTATTTATTTACTAGATTATAGATACTTATGTGTGGACCCTGATTCAGATGACCTTGGCTTAAGGCGGTGGTTGCTTTGTTGATTCTGTTGTTGGGGTGACACCCAAACAAAGAGAATATCAACTTATCAACGGGAGCTAGTTTTTTGACTGCCCCAGAAAAGCTTCTCCTGCATTTTTTTATTAATTTTATAATATTCCATCTAGTGCACGTTATTGAATTTGATATAATTTTACCTTATTAGGCCGGCGTTGCATCTGATGGTGCTGCAGTCCTCGTGGTGAGCTATGTTATTTCTTATTATATTACGTTATAATATAGCCTAGGCCTAGGCCTAGGCCTTTGTGTTGGGATATTTTGTCATCGTGATAGGGCTAGGCCTAGCAAGACTTTAGTTGTTAGTTGTTATCTTTACAACACATTGTATATAAGTACGTTGTGACCATGCAACCACTCGTCTGTAGCACCTTAAAAACACTGCGAATGCAGTTTCAACAACAACAACAGTTCAGACTTAGGTAGCCTACCTTATCAAAACTTGCCACCGACCAAACATCATCGCTGGGCCCACGGCAGAATTGGTCCAGAGCATGGCTTTGCTAATCGTAAAAGGCGATTCAAAAGAAAAAGTGCACCTCTCAAACATCAGCTAGTGTAGAAAGACTCTCAGAAACCAGAGGCGAGCTCTGGCAATCGTCATCCGGGATAGGGCCTACCTCCTCTTCCCATGACGACCTCCACGACAACGATGACAATGACACCACGAACGACGACAAAGACAATGACGTCCGCGACGTGAGAACCCCCCCCCCTTTTTCCTCCCGCTATAGGCCTACCCGTGGCTGGTTCTGACCATCATGGACCCCTCCTCCGCATCCCCTAGGCTAGAGTGGTGCATTGAGACCTAACGGTTGACGCGTCCAAATAAACAAAAAAAATCTCCTGAGATCCCTTCGACTCAGACAGACCCCCGTCTAAGCCCGGGGTAGAATAGGCTTAGAGCATTGCTCTGCTAATCGTTGTAAAAGGCGCAAACATCAGCTAGTAAATAAGAAGGCTAGTTTATTATTCCCCAAAAACTGGAGGTGAGCTCTGGCGGTCGTCGGGGACTTCTCCTCCTTCCCTTGACGACATCCCCGACGACGTCGACCACAACAAAACGAACGATGACAAAGACGATGACGAGCGCGACGTGAGACCTCCCTCCCTTCGTGCCCTTACCCATGGCTGGTTCTGACCATGGAATTTTCCTACCCATAGGTCCCTATACCCTACGCTAGAATGGCTCATAATGACCTAACGGTTGACATGCCCTAAAGTCAAATAACCTCAAAACCTTTAACTTAACTTTAACGTGGGGGAAATGGTTCCCCAACGTCATTGACGACAATGACATTACAAATTAAATAGCGACAAAAAACGACAACGACGTGAGAAATCCCCCCTTCCCTTCGACTAGACGTATCGAGCACGGGTCTAGCCTCCCCACATCCCTAGGCTATATAGAGGGGTGCATTATGACCTAACGGTTGACGCGCACTTCAATCAAAACTTGCTATCGACTCAAAGTCATCGGGGAGGTAACATTAGGGTGGCCCTTTTGGCATTTCAAAATAAAATGTAGAACCAGTCCAGGCCTATCCCCGTCTGGGCCAGGGGTATAATTGGCCAGAGCATGGCTCTGCTAATCGTAAAAGGCGAGGAAAGAGATGAAGTCCATCTCACAAACATCTGCAGCTAGAAGGGGGCCATGTATTTTCCTCCCCGAAACTAGATGCGAACTCTGGCAATCGTCATCGGGACCTTGCCCCCTTCCATTGACGACCTCTCCGACGACGACGACTGACGACAATGAACCATGAAGATACAAAGACGATGACGCTGATGGAACCTCCCCCCCCTTTCCTCCCCCTACCCGTGGCTTTTTAAGTTTTGAACTATGTCTAGTGAATTGAACCCTATTTTCGATGCCTGGCCAAAAAGAATGTGGCTATATAGACCTAACGGTTGGCGCGCCCTTAAAGAAACAAACCAGAAGTAAATCAAGGCTGGTTTTTTGTACAAACTTCTTTTACTTATAAACCGATGATTGACATTGACGAGAAAAGAGCAAATCCATCTCGCAAACTATCCGCATAAAGTTTCCGATGAAACATTTATTAATTTTCTCCCTTGTGATTGAGACGTGGAGATATCTAGACCGACGCGCGATAGACTACACGGACAGAAAGTAATGAAGTGACAGCCTGGCTTCTTGGCTGAGACGCAAAACCAATTTACAAGATGATTATCAACAACAAACCACCTATCAGAGTCAAAGAACTTTGAATGGGACTATTTCGCTTCGTTCATTGTTCTTTTAATTCCGAATGTTGTTGCCTGCCTTGTCTTATAGCATAGCAACGATCTTTCAACGAGTCGGAATTAGAACCACGAACTATCAAAATATTGAAATATGTGGGAAAAGGAAAATTTGTAGCATCATCATATCTCATATCATCATCGCCTTTCCACTTTTGGCAGGATTATTATGGGGTTTAAAACATTTGTCATTTTCTATCCTCCCTATCATGTTAGGTCCCTACTCCCTTTTTCCACCTATTTTTTGATCCTTCATTTCGCCCTTGGCCTCATCTGCAACTAGCGGGCCCTTTGGATCGTCGTCGGGGGCCTTCCCCTTCCCTAGACGACCTCCGGGCGACGACGACCTGATACACCCAACATGACAAGACTTGAGAATCCCGGCGAAACCACCATTTCTCCCGTACCGTTGCTGTTCTCACCAGCAGGGGGCTTCTACCCACAACCCGTAGGCTAGAGTCAGGTGCGTAGGACGTTTGAAATGGTGGGGGGGGTGGGGAATGTTTTGCAGATTCGTGGAGGAAGCTGGGATTTTCACCATACTCTGGCAATAGAAAGCATCGCTTAAATTAAATTACTGAGAAGTGACCATTTTTAATTTCAACCTAATTTGGGATGTATGACCGATAGCATGAGGCCCTACGCAACATATTCGTTTACTAAGGTGACTGTCGAATTGTATGGGGAGCATTGACCCCCCTGCCCCTCCGGTTCCTACGCCACTGGCTAGGTGCGCATATGACTAAGGTTGACGCAATCCAATATTAAATTTTCCTTTCCTGTCGGGGCCAGGGTAGAATTGCCCGCAATGCTCTGCTAATTGTAAAAGGCGATTCAGAAAATCACCTCGCAAACATCAGTAGTTTCCGAACATAGGCGAGCTTGACGCACCAACGTGGGGACAACTCCCCACCCTTGACGACCTCCGATGACGATGACATGAAAAAAACGATGTCAAACACCCATACCCCCCGCCCGTGCGTCCCCCCCTGATCTACCCATTTCCTCTGGTTTCAGCCAATCCCCATCCTCCCCATTTCCCTTGAGCGGTAATCTATAAACAAACCTTACGCGTCCTTAATCAATTGGAACAAAAACAAATCCACAGTGACCTTCCCCTTATATCCCTAGGCTAGAGATGGCGCATTTTGACCTAACGTTTACGCTCTTAATCCAATAAACCAAACCGAATAACCTTTTTATTGGGAAAAATTGTGTTTTAATAATAAACCCAAGTTGTTTATTTATTTTCTTTTGAGAGTAAACAATTGTCAAAAAAGAAAATAATTGTAAAAAACGTGGCCGATTTGTTAAAATATATTTCCATATATTTTGGGTATAAACCATGGGAACCATGTGCCAAAACCCTATTTTAAATTATCGTTTTAAAAAAATGTAAAAGTGAAATTCTTTTATTGGAAATTATCCACGAACTACCATGTTTCGGTGTTGAGAAAATCGTTTATATTTGAAGAAATTTTATTTTATTTTTTTTACCCGTTTAAATTTTAAATTTTGCCAAAAAAGAGCTTTTAATCGGCCTCCGAAAAGGGGGTTTTTCAATAGGGAGCAGCTCCCCTAAAAAGCATCACTTTTTGTCGTACGTTATCGTGTATGTGTATGCCACTCTCACAGTAGCCTCCGATTGGCATAGGGTTTTTGATGATGACAAAAAAGGATGGTGTAGAATGTTTAAAATGGACAAAAAGAGTACCCTACTATCTAGGATATCCCCGGCCCCCAAAGCCCAAAGGTATATTGGAAAAGCGGGCCCAAAAGGGGTATATACGGTAATTCGCTTCTATCTGTACTTTCCCGAATACGTGCTTTTTGTAAGTTTATTTTTAATATATATGCATAGGGCCTAAAAAATTGTGTATTTATATATTTGGGGCCTAAAAACCTAGGCTACGTATATTGTTACTTTTTAAAAATCAGTTGAATCGAAATTTTTTAAATCTATGCCCAATTCCCCAGCTTTTAATATTTTTTCATTAAAAAATTAATGTGCGTGGTAAAAAACGGTGATGGAGAAAAACTTTTGACTTCCCCCCCCCCCCCCCCCCCCCCCCATGCCAAGACAATATACCTTTTGTGTTATCTACATAAACCCGCATTATTATACATGTAAGGGATGAATGTATCTCATCCGGTCTAGACTCAACTGGGCCATTTTCAATAGAAATTTAAAAAGTTATGTTGCGGGTTTTCTGTGAAACGAGTAGAAAGAAAAAACATGTTTGGGGAAATTTTTCAAACAGATTTGAATTAACATTGGGCCATTATTCATTGATCCATTCATTAAACTATTCAATGCGTGTTGCTTGATTAAAATTTAAAATTTAATTTTTTTTTATGGGAATTGAACGGTAGTGGGTTGTGGTTTTCCCTATACGTCTTTTTCCGGGGGGTGGCGCGATAAAAAAAAGCGCGTAAATGGCCCTTTGTAAATCGTTTTTTAAATGAATAGGATAGAGTTTAAAAAAATAAATAATAAATAAAAAATAAATAAAAAAATAATAAATAATAAATAATAAAAAAAATAAATAAATAAATAAATAAATAAATAAAAATAAAATAATAAAAATAGTAGCGATAGTATAAGTAGTTATCTCTTTCTTTTTTTCTTACTAGCGGTCTATCAACTTCGATTTTTAGACTAACTTTATTTCAGTCGCAGCAAATTTTCCATTAATCTTTCTGGACCGGGGGTATAATTTGGTATATCTCAGCCGATAGTATGAAGCGAGAAAAGAGGCAAAGTACATATCACAAAACATCAGCTATAATGGGAATAGTGTAATAATTTACTCCTCGAAACTAGACGCGAGCTCTGGCAACCATCCCCCTCCCATTGACGACGGCCACAACGATGACACGGACGATAACAAAGACGATGACGACCACAACGTTCGATCCCCTCCCCCCCTTCCTTCCCTAGATCTGTCATCACATCACCAAGGTTAGAGTGACGTATTATTATGACTTAACGGTTGACGCGCCCTTAAACCAAACAATCCCAAAAACAAAGTTTTCGTTCAATTTTTACAGTTCACTTTTCACATTGTTTCCGATTTTGGATTTTTGCATTACTGTAAGACCAACCATATTTTTGGTACAACATAGGAAATATTTCTCAAAAAAATATTATTTTACTCTTTTTTACGTTTGTTAAATTTGTTAGGTCTTTAAAATATCATTGACC
Organism: Sweltsa coloradensis; assembly: GCA_024449915.1. Classification (NCBI taxonomy): domain Eukaryota; kingdom Metazoa; phylum Arthropoda; class Insecta; order Plecoptera; family Chloroperlidae; genus Sweltsa; species Sweltsa coloradensis. Next base: position 15,565 of record JAMZAV010001408.1, read on the forward strand.
TTCATCTAGATTATTCACGATTTTTTGTAGAATGAAATAAATATTTCTAGGTCCTCACACGAATTTTATAATGTAGGAATGCATTAGATACGCCAAAAATGCTCATCTCTCAACGTTACCGAGAAGCGTTCGCGAAGCGGCACAGTCAAGTGTTTGCAGTATGCGCATAGAACGTGAACCGGGCCCTAATGTGTGCAGCCTAGCTGTTAATTAATCTGCCTTCAAGCCTGACTGCCATCCAAATAAATCACCCTATGCGTGTCCCACATAACGCCTAGGTCAGCGAGAGTTGATTGAATAATTGTTACTCTTTGTCCCGCCAATAAGAGCAGGATGTCTGTGCCATGGGACAGTTGCATCCAGCGCCAGTTCGATGAACAAGGACCCAGCTAGGGGTCATATCAAACATATCTAGGCTGCTTAGCGAACGCTTTTTAGAATCACGTTGATGGACGAGCATATTGATTGATTGATTGATTGATTGAATATGCTTAACGTCTCATATTTATGCACTTTGGCTAATCGAGACGATGAGTGGTGATAGATGAGGATGAAGTATGAACAGAAGGGAGGAGGGGAAACCCGGTACCGGCACGTAGCCTACTCCTTTCGAAAAGTACCAAGGGGACCAACGGCTTAACGTCCAATCCGACAGGACGGTGTAACTTTGACAGTCATATAGGTTCCTCCACTAACCCGGACTGCCGAGCAGACGACAAGGAGAACGAAGCCGTTACACTAGCTTCGAACCCTCCATCTGCTCTAACCAGCGTATACGTGAGTTTCAGGGTAGAGCGGTCACCCACTCTACCCATGACCACGCCCGATTCTGCTTAACTTCGGTGTTCGAGTGGGAACCGGTTAAACGAGCTCGGCTAAACCGCTGGCACGAGCATATTCGGCCTATAAATAAATCAATACATTTTTGTAGGATGTCCGCTGTAGGGTATACAATACACATCAGATTTAACCGATGTGACCCTCTTCAATGGTGACTAGCTAGGTATATTGCGGATAGGACAATTGTGAAGGGATGTCCAAGGGCTATTTAAGAGGACTCAATCCTTTGCATTCGCATTAACGACTGAGGAAAACCTCGGAAAAACCTTCAATCAGGATTGCCGGTCTCGACGGGATTCGAACCCGGGACCTCCCGAATCAGAGTCGAGCGCTTAGCGCTCGAGCCAACACTGTCGGTTATTCGTCCTATGTCTATCTTCCTGCATACATGAAAAAAAACATCTTTCGTAGATTGTACAGAAAATCGTAGAGACCGAACAAAAAACATACAAACTAGAAAAACACCGATTTATTTTTTAAGGTACTGTAGTCGAATTGAAGTTTTCACTACATTCGCTATGCTCACTACGCTCATCCAATCAATCAATAAATACAACTCAGTTACAAAATTGACTTTTATTGGGGTACAATAATAACATCAATCAGACAAAATAAATACATCATCCTGATAGTTATTATTCAAACATCTCTAGTAGCTATTTGTAAACGTGACGGTCTCAAGTCTCAACATCTGGTACATTTAAACTGGATGTGTTTGACCGTTAAAATCAAAGGAGTTGACATAAACAGCCAGTAGCATATCCATAAACTTTGAGATCATAAATTAGAGGCCTATACCAAGGACTTAATAATCTTTGGTCAATCTGTTATTATTTAATATCCGTATGTCCGCAGGAAAATTACCATAAAGTAATTGATAGTCATAGCCTAAACATATCTATTTATTATTTATTTATTATTTATTTAACGTCTAGTCTATTCAGTTATAAAAACTGATTTACAAAGGAGGACAACTAAATAAATCTAATTACATAGATGCAGAAACAACAATAAACTACATTTTCAAGTATTTACATTACAAAGTATTTCGAGTGAAGTTTACCATGAAGTCCTGAGAGAATTTAACCCCGGATAGCCAAGCACTTCTTCCTTGCTCGTTCAAGCAATCGAATGTAGATTGAAAATAGCTTTAGATGCATTACGAAGTACACTCAGGGGCATGCATGTGATTTATGTTATGTGCATTTTGTTTCGGTTTCATTGCTCGTGTCCAGTATAGTCAAGAGTTCAACATCCAGACACGTGTTCATGATCATTGATCAGCATCCCCTCTAAAATCTGTTTAATTTTTTACCGAGGGAATTACATCTGTTCGTCTTCAGGTGAACTATATGTAGGGCTATATGTTGCGGTTAGGACAATTTTGTGAAGGGATGTCCGAGGGCTGTTTAAGAGGCCTCAATCCCTTGCATTCGGATTAACGACTGAGGAAAACCTCGGAACAAACTTCAGTAGGATTGCCGGTCTCGACGGGATTCGAACCTTAGACCTCCCGAAGTCGCGCGCTTAGCGCTTGAGCCAACACTGTCGGCTAGAGGTACAGCACTTATGACCTAACGGTTGGCGCACCCTTAAACTAAACAACGTAAAATATACACTATAGTGTGTCCACCGTTTACTGTGAATTTATTTTATTTTATTTATTTGAATAATGTGCCTTTGGTCATGAGTCTTCACTCTTCAGTCTGGATTGCCAGCACCTAGCAGGAAACAATACATCTCTCTCTCTCTCTCTCTCTCTGGAGGGTTCGAGAGCTAGTGTAACGGCTTCCTTCTCTCGACGTCTGCTCGGCAGTCCAGGTTAGTGGAGGAACCTAAATGACTGTCAAGGTTACACCGTCCTTTCGGATGGGACGTTAAGCCGTTGGTACTTTTCGAAAGGAGTAGGCTACGTGCCGGTACCGAGTCTCACTCTCTCACTCTCTCTCTGTCACAATCGCGGTGAGCTTGTTTGATTCCTTGCTCTGTATAACCCACCTGATATGTGCAGGTGTAGGCCAGCATCAATCCACATCCGACATTACCCATGTGGCATGCATTCCACAGGTCGCAATAATCATTCAAGCATATCGCAATACTGTCTATCTAGTATCTACGTCACCACTCACCATGCTGATACAAGCTGACTCATTCATAACAAGCGCGAGGTATAATCGTGTGCAAATCGGAACAAATCGATCGACGGTCTAACCTTCGACTCCTACTAAGATAATGGTGTAAATACTAGAACAATGTACACATTTCAATCTGCGCTGCGCTCTTGTTGAAACAGCCTGCTAACTTATGTGTGTGGCCTAGACAGTGAATCAGAGAGTAGCCCAGCTAGGTGTCTTCGTACCGGCCATCGATTGAGGGTTTTTCCTATTGCGAAACGTAATATTCATAGCGAAGACTTGATATTCGGTTCAACTTTTCAACGACTAAATTAGTGTTGAATGAATAATAAATAATTGTGTTTTTGTTAAAAGTTTTATGAAAGAAAAACTGTATAAATTTTACGGGAAAAGGAGTATCACATCAAAAGTTTTAAACAATTAACGCTGACAAAGACAATGACGACCACGACGTGAGACCCCCCCCCTTTCCGCACACTACCCGTGGCTGGTTCTGACTAGCAAGGGATTTTCCTCCTCACATCCCCTAGGCTAGAGTGGCGCCTTATGACTTTACAGTTGACGCTTCCAAATTTAAATTTAAAAATGTAAAATGCAAAGTCTTCGCAAAAATCAAGACTAGATTAACCCTTAGTAAAGATTTAGCGGAGCCCGGCACCTCCACCAACTTCTATGAGGACGGTAAGGTTTGCTCATGTAATTAGAGTACTCCCGTAGGATACAGGGGTTACAATTTAATTATTTCACCATTTTGTAATTTTGTAACAACACTCATTTTACGCATTCTAAAATTTGTGTTGCTTCCTCATTAGGCCTATATTTTTAAATAACAAAATTTAAAAAAAGAAAACTACTGATGAACCGCTGATACTGCAGTCGTTGAACGACGATGAAAATGTCACAAATAACAGAACCAATGTTGAAAAATGGCAATTAGACTTCCACTTGCATTGCTCATAACTCTTCATCAATATACAGAAGTGCGTGAAAAGGCCTAATACGGTGTTAAACTGTCTTCCGGTACGAGTAAAACTATTTCCCTGCTATAGTGCTTACACAAGTAGTTTAAATGTCCAGTGTTGCTCGACGTTGTGATCGATAAGAAAGACGGAAAAGAAACGTCAAACGGTCAAAGTGTAATCGCCAGCGACGGAAACCGCAAGAAATGTGGAAATAAGAACTAAATGCCTTCGCACTAGCCACTAGACTAGCGCAGGGTCGCACTAGCTAGCTTTGCTTAGACAGACTAAACAACACTTTTTTCTAAATTTCATTAGTCCGGAAACACTCCCGTAGGTTTATTTTATGAAAATAAATCCAGAAATTACAAAATCTATTTCAACCGGGTTTCGAACCCCGGTCTCCCAAGTGCCGATCGAGTGCTTTACCCCTAAGCTACCGAGACGGTTAACTTTCAATCTATTCAGATCTATAATGCACCCTGATGTGATGAAGTTAACCGTCTCGGTAGCTTAGGGGTAAAGCACCCGACCGGCTATTGGGAGATCGGGGTTCGATACCCCGTTGAGATGGATTTTTGATTTCTGGATTGATTTCCATAAAACAAATAAAAGGCACTTGATCAGAGAAGCCAGCGATTTCCACATACACGGCATCACTAAATGACCACGAATTTGTGTGCAACAAATTTAATTCAGGAGGATGATTGACAAGTTTAGGCTATGAGTATTTCACTGTCACAAAATAACTCACATTTTAAATAAATGTGAAGAACCGATCATTTTAGTTTCTTATAGAAATAATTTTGAAGATGTGTTGTTCTAAATTCAAGACAACTCATCTTCAAAGGCGATTGAAGAGAACTTTATGTTCATCTCGCAAACATCAGCTAGTAAGAAGGGTGGTACGGTACATATAATATACTCCCCGAAACTAGAGGCGAGCTCTGGCAATCTTAGTCGGGGACCTTGACGACCTCCCCGACGACGACGACGACGACGACGACGACGACGACGACGACAACAACAACAATGACACCACGAACTATGACAAAGACGATGACGACCACGACGTGAGAATCCCCCCTTCCCTCTCCCTACGCGTGACCAGCATGGACCCCTCCTTCCCATGTACCTAACCTAGGCTAGAGTGGTGCATTATGACCTAACGGTTGACGCGCCCATAACGTATGAGACAATGAAGTGTTATGTGTTGTAGCCAAAACACAACAATGCGAACTTTGAAAGTTTTCATCGAGCCTGTACGCAGCTACCACTGATTAGATTGTTCTCTCTAGTGACGGCTTTCTGGCTAGCTGCCTACTCCGTGCATTCTCACGCCCTAGCCTGTCTGCTATCTGTCTCAATTAGCCTTTCAATAACTCCAAGAAGCAATAGAGGCTGGTGATTCTATAGAACCAAGTGGTGACCTTGTGACGCTCTTTACCTTGCATTGTAGTTCGAACCCTGGGGAGGGCAATATCTCGCCCATCTCGCTAACATCAGCTGGGGAGGATTTTACTCTCCGAAACTAGAGGCGAGCTCTGGCAATCGTCATTGGGGACACCTCCCCGTCCTCTTGACGACCTCCCCGACGACGACAACAATGACTCCACCAACGATGACGACCGCGACGTAAGAAACTCTACTTTCCTTCCCCTCCCCGGGGCTGGTTCTGACCAGCATGGGACGTTCCTCCTCATATCCCCTGGGCGCATTATGACCTAACGGTTGACGCGCCCTTAAACAATGTTGCTGTTGCACCTGAAGCTTACAGACGATTCCAAGAATCAAGAGAAGACGATAGGACTGCTCGAACTAGTGCTATTTTATAAAATGATTAATTTGTAACCATAATTTGTACCATTTGTAATTTGTCAGTTATCAATTGCAACTGAAAATCCTTCGGGCATTAGAAATCATCATCATTAATTTTCAACTAATGAATATATTTTATTTGTTATAGAAAGCATTATATCAAGAGGTCTCACAACACCCCGCCCGGCATACAAGTATAGAGGGTCTCACGGTACACTAGAAGCTCCTACTGCTCCTAAGTCCTACTCTCCTGATGGGGAATACCCAGTTCTCGCGGTGGAGTGCAGTACAGGTAGCGCCGCCTCCTGAGCCGCCACAGGCGCCTGTTCCGACAGGCAGACACTGGCGCGGGAGTCTCCGACGACGCCGTCACCGACGTATACGCGGACGTGGACGCAACCGCCCCAACCGCCCTCATCGAGGACGACGCTTTCGCTTGCACCTCCACCTGTTCTCGGTAGTCACGTACGAATGATGAGACTGACTTTTAGGTATAACCTTCATATCAAGTGATAAGACTGAAAGGTTTAACTTTCATACCACTTTGCTCTTGCATTGTTTTAGTACAACTATTATACATTCTTTATACGTCATTTTTTTAAGATACCTATTCTTACCATTATATTGTATTATTTAAAATACCTAGGTATATTCATTGAATGAAAAACAATATATTTGTTTTCATATTGTATTATTTAAAATAACGATTCATTTAAATGAACGAAAAACAATATATTTGTTCTTATACTGTATTATTTAAAAAACGTATTCATTAAAATGAATTAAAAACAAATTGTGTATCACATATTTGCCAGCAGCATCATGTTAGATTATTTATAAGTTAGTCCCTAGGACGGATGACGATAGGAATCAATTCTTAATTTTAATTAATCAGGAAAAACTCTCGTAGGCTATGTGTATTTGTTCATTATTAATTCGATCCAGAAATCCAGAAACCCCACAAGTTGTGTTCTTCTTTTAATGTACCGGAGGATCACTTGTGTATTTTTTGACTTCGATACCCGAGTATCGGTGAAGATTTAGCACGGTATCACCGTATCAGCATTACCTTTGAGTATGTATAGTATGGTTAGAGCCCACTACCAGCGGCTGCTTGTACCGCGCCGAACATGGTAATTCTCGTCATAACCCAAGGCTGCAAGCGCACTACAGCCGGCCAGCTCAGCTCAGTTCAAACGCACATTCCTAGACGATTAGAAATGCACGTACTTCGCGGCTCGCGAAGTACGTACTTGCATTTATATCTGTGGAGGAATGTGCGTTTTAACTGAGCTGAGTAGGCCAGCTACTGTAACAGTCAGCTTGCAGTTTTATAATATTAGGCCTAAGCTTCTGTCACAGTGCACCAGTAAGTGTGTATGTTATTTGTCTGGTCAACAATGTACTTTCCGACTAGCGTACACTAGTAGGTACGACGCGGTGGACAATCATCCATCGGCGTGGCGCCTCTAGCCAAACTATAGACCCAATGGTTTTACTTACGTACTGAATTTGACACAGAGCATGGCTCTGCTAATCGTAAAAGGAGAGACAAAGTCCATCTCGCAAATATCAGCTGGTAAGGAGTGGAGTATATTACTTACTCCCCGAAACTGGAGGCGAGCTCAGGATGTACTAGTAGGGGACCTCTCCCCCTCCATTGACGACTTCCCCGACGAAGACGACGACCATAACAACACGGACGAAGACAAAGACGATGACGACCACGACGTGAGAATTCCTCCCCCTATACCCGTGCAGCTGGTTCTATTCCGTTCTATTCTAACCAACCAGCAATCAGAATAGGTGTTCCTCCCCATAACCCGTGGGCTAAGAGTAGTGCATAATGACCTAACGGTTGACGCGCCCTGAATCCAAATAAAAAACTTGGTTAAAATTAAAGTTAAAATGTGGTCCAAATAAATCCCTGAATTTCACATGTTCGTGACACTATTTTGATTTACACCCCACCCCTCTTTTACCTTCTTGCACTTTGCACCGTCTGTGACGTAACGTATTCTAAATCACTTGCCGACAACCACTGCCTGCCTACCCTGTCAGCTCAGTGCCCTTGCAGACGACGCAACGCAACAGGTCGGACGCGTTCCTGGAGTCTAAGTCTACACGTGTGTACTGTGTAGTGCACCTTATTCAATGCAATTTATTTTTTAGTGATACAAGTGTTTTTGTTTTCAAGTGTCTTTATTTCTAAAACTAGGGAAACGCCAAAGTCGTTGTCAAACGAGTGAGTGAGCCAAGTGTTGAGTGCCCGGGAACATCCCCTTACCTCTCCTATACCTAAGGCTGGATCTAGCCCAGTATGGCCCATGGGGAATGATACCGAGTACTCAACACATGGCTCACTCACTCGTTTAACAACGACTTTGGCGTTTCCCTAGTTATTTAACTTGAACATTTTAAATGCGAATCGTGTTCAAAACGTATTAACGTAAAACATTAACAAATTTCCAGGATGAAACAAAATCACCTAATTTTTATTTCCCATTTAACACCCCTCAAAAATAATATGTGGATGTAAAAATATAAAAAAGTTCGAACTAACGGGCATCGAACCCCAACCCTCCGTGCGGTAGGCTTAATGCTTACCACTGTGCCATGTCAGCCACGCAGAGTTTGTCCCGCTAGCTGCTACTAAACAAATGCTATCGGAAATTTAAAAAATCACATTTTTATTTACTGTAGGCTTAAATCGCAATGGATCTAGCTGATTTTGTTAACAGTTCTCAGTATACTCGTACCGGATGTCTGTTTAAAATTTCAGCGAAATCTGTTCAGCGGTTCGGCTGATTTTCGACGTACAGACAGACAGACAGACAGAATCACAGAATGAGAGCCGTTTGAGTTGAATGGAGACACTCGGTCGCTCCGCTCCCTCGTTTAATTACTTCACCATTTATTCTCTAGTGATGACCGTTTTAAAGTGTATTTTTTCCTAAACTACTTCACCGTTGTTGACGCCTTCGACGCCGACCCCATCGCCCAGCTGATGTTAACACGCCCTGATATACCTCGCCCAGCAAGTACATCACAGTCGGTAAGAGATTTAAGTTTATTCTCTGAAATACGTTTGTTTTCGGGTTTTGTTGACGGTAGCATTGACGCTTACGTCAACGAGTTTAAAAAAAAACTGGGTGTCAATACATGATTTTGTCCAGTTTGATTTCAGCATTTCGGTACCAATACAACACACACATAGGCTACCCTGATAATATGTAAGCGTGTTCCGAAAATGTTTTTTAAAATTCTTATACCCTAGTCGCAATATTCAACTTGAAGATAAAGGTATAACACTACATTCAAAACTACAGTGTAAATAGTTTTACGAGTTTTTATTCGCATTGTTGTTCCTATATTTTTTTACTATGTTCATAGTTTTCTTGTTTTTGGATGAGCGAAGCGAAGACTTCAATTTCACCGACCCCCAAAAAAATTTAGCTCGGGTGTTTTTTTTTTTTTTTGTTTTTCCGTCTGTTTGTTCGCTCTCTACCGGGCAAACGGCATATGCGATCTTGATGAAAATTTGACACGACCTTTGTTTTCTCTGAACTTAGACTTGCTACATTTTTGGGTACAATCGAAGAAATATTTCTCATGAATATCGTACTTTTACGATTTTTTTTCGATTTTTAGTGCGATATTTTCGTGACATTTGGGCCGATTTTGACCAAACGGGTGGGGCTACAACGTTCATATTTCACATGGACATTAAGGTAATGATGATGTATTGCTTTCTGAAAGAAAAAGTTGAAAAAGTTAGCCAGAATCTATAGAAATAAAGCTTTTAATATAAGTTTTTGATTTTTTGTGTGATATTTTCGTGCCATTTGGGCCAATTCTGACCAAACGGGTGGGGCTACAACGTTCATATTATACATGGACATTAAGGTTATGGTGATGTAGTACCTTTTGAAAGAAAAAGTTGAAAAGTTAGCCAGAATCCATAGAAATAAAGCTTTTAATATAAGTTTTTTACGATAAATAATACCAATTGACAAGAAACAATAGAAACTTGACAACAATCACCTACAATGCGTAGGCAACAAAACAAAGCACTTGCAAAAGTAAAGATATCCCACGCAAACTAAAAACTTAAAAAAGCTCATCCATCAACGCGGCGGGACTTTAGCGTTTTCCTAGTAAATAATGACAACATTTGAACTTTTGACTACCCCCAGTTTGGGAAATGCTGGGCTAGCAAGTGGATTGAGTGTGGACACCCAGACGGCTGGCAGACAGGGCATGGTATGACGTAGCGCTGCACATCATATTTATTTGTGCCACATCCATTGTACCTTGGTATATGTAGCTTCAGAATTATTGAGCAATGACGCAAAACGCAACGTGTCCATCAAATTGTAAAAAAAATACAACATTGTTGCTGGTACAACAGCAACATGCAACACTCGATACCCCGCCGAGATGGAATGTTTAATTTCTGGTTTAATTTCCATATACCGTGTTATTTGATGATTAGATCAAAAACTGGAAAGTAAAATGGCCTTGAAGAGTTGTTTGTGACGGTTGTTTTAAGAAATAGTGCGGTTATCATAACCTGCCCCAGAGACTTATAAACCTGGTTCTGGAAAATAAAATATGGTTGTCAAATGGCAAACTGTTTTACAATTACAATTCCAAACTTTTTTAATTATTCGTTTTGTTTTCAGGATATTTTTAAAAGAAGAATTAGGTGGCTGTGTTGACATTAATTAATTAATTTATTGTGTGTTGTTTACTTGCTTTGAAAAGTTTCCTCTTTTCACTATCGAGAAAAAAGAAACAATCACTCACCGGTAAAAAAACACATAGGCCTACACTAGCGACTTCTAATTTCATTTCGAAGAAGAATTATTTATTTATTTTATTTATTTATTTATTAACAACGACCCATGGATGGATATGTAGGCCTACATGGAAAACATGAAAAAAAAAAAAAAAATGAAGAATCTAGATTACATAATATACAAAATACACAAAAGAGATTGATTGATTGATTGTCTTCATTTAAGGCGTGATTAAGGCCAGTTGGGCCTTCTCTACCATCAAACCTTATAAACATAATTAATGCATTTTGTAATACAGCAAATTATCGATATAATTTAAATTATACCTAGATAAGAGATAATTTACTAATTTTAATACTATGTTAACTAACTCATTCACCCATCCCGTTCATTCATCACATTCATTCAATTTGATAATATAAAGCTGTCAATTAAAGAGCAAAGTCACCTTCTGTTTACAAGTACATTCCGTCATGATTGCGGAGTAGGCTAAGGTTTTGGCTATTATTAAAGTAGTAAGTTTTAGTTTTAGATGTAAGTACACTGAGATTTATAATAATAAACATCCCTTATTTCTACTGGAAGTGCATTCCAAGGGCGAATTGCGTGTATCCTAAACGAATTATCTAATAATTTCGTCCTGTGGATAAGAAAAGCGAGCTGCGTACCTGATCGAGAGCTACTTCCTACCTATCTACCTTGCTAGCTAAGAGCTACCGTAACAAAATATCAATAACGTTCTATACAAATAATTAAAAATTATTTTTATGAAAAAAATACAAAACTTAAGTGGATGGGTGTAGGAACTCATCTAGGGAATAAACGGATTCCTCCATAGTAAGTACTTTTTTAAGTCAAACTTAAATGATTTGGATTTCAGTAATTATTCTCGTGGTAAGATTATTATAGAGAAGAGCGCATGTAAATGTACTGTGGCCTTTTTTTGTTGTAAAATGAGTTTGAAACGGACTAAATGAAAAAAAATCAGGGTTGGTAGGGACTAAAGTCACTGCTATTAAAATTAAATTAATATTTTTAGAATACAATAAAAACATTTGAATAAAGATCGCATATTTAAGAGAAGCCAGAGATTCGGATTCTGGTATTGCTAATAACTTCTGGAAAATTATAGACCACAAATATTCACAATACAGTTGTAATAATAGTAATGAGAATGTCTAGTTCTTAGAAGTCGATCCTATTAATAGTTGTTATGGAGTGTTGATAAACAAACAGCCTAACGGAAGCATCAGTGACGACAATACGACAAGGACATGCAGAACTTGCAGCCTTCCTAGGAGCCAGTACCCGCTCTTGGGAGAGAGAAATCTCGTTTTATTTTTCCTTTGTTTACTCTTTAATTTCAGTAGTGAAAGGACTATTTAGGGGTAAAGCACGCGACCGGCATTAGGAGACCCGGGTTCGATACCCGGCTGAGATGGATTTTGTAATTTCTGAATTGGTTTCAATAAAGCCTAAAATGACCCCGTTTATATGACAAGCGTTCTACTTGATATTACACATACAAATCATTAGACTCATCACTCTAATTTACTTATTTTTATTTTTAAAATGTGATATTTCGACTATTTTACAGCAGTCTTTATCTAACAAATCAACAATTAATAAACCACAACAAACAAGACAAAAAACATTTCCCCAAAAATTATAAATATGGCTGTGTATTAGTACCAAATTATTAACAAAAAAGTTTTTTATGAATAAAAAAAAAAACAGAACATTAAATTGACATGTTGGACAGTTGGTGTATGAAATTAAACTATTGATCTAGTGATGAAATTGATGGTCAGAAACTCTTTACGTTATTAGTACGTTCTACTTGAGTCGCTAGTTCCGTAGTTTGAAGGCTTAGAAGACACGAAAATAGCTTTCCAAAATACGTATGAAACTGTAGTTTTGAAATAAAGAACATTATAAACAGTCTTTTGAGAAGTTCATAACAATATTAACATTATTAATGTTCATGCATATTCCCCATGCGGCAAGAATTTTTGTGGACCTTTTTCGCAAAAAGTATGTTATTTTTTGTAATATCGTACACACTGCCATAGGGCCTACCTGTGAAACGATAACTGATATTTTTTAAAAGGTTGTACCTTTAATATCTTTTATACATACAACTTGTATGTTAAGATTTGTTGTGTTTGTCGGCACTAAACACAAATAGACGAGATACGTACGTGTCCACATGACCTAATAGACATTGCTTGTTTTATGAATAAATCGTCACATACAAATCACACATGCATGTATTAACAATTTAACGTGTAACATTATTTATTGATCGAACTATTCTGTCGCAGTGGTGTTTGATAATATATCTTCCACTTAAAAGTTTTATTTAGTGTGTGTTTCGATGTTTACCTGCATGTAGACATACAAAGGCTTGCCCCCTCTCATGAAGCATGAAGTACTCGCTTGAAAACTCATGAACATGCACACCTGCACGCCTATCGCATGCACACGCACCTAACTGTTGTGCTGTGCTATTGGATTTCCATTAGATATCCATCAAGCTCCAAGCGGAACCGTTATTAAATTCGTTCATGGTGTTATACTAGACTGACGACATAATCATGTGCTTTAGAAGGTGGACTAAACGTCTGCATTGTAACTTGTTCACTCAAAGAAAATATACACCTGCCCAATATTAAATGTGGGCTAAGTCCTGTATACTGCACGCGAAATACCCACAATATAGTAAAATATTTTAGTTCAGAGCCTTGGATCAAAATCTAGAAAGACATCTTCATCATCTAGGCATCTTGCATAGTTACGCTCCTGTTAGAGAAATAATGTGCAAATATAGTTTTGTTGCAAAAACGAGACCTGTCATCCGGACTCGTCTTCCTAAATTATAAATGCATATAGCTATATGGCTAGAGCCATGAAAAAATAGCATTTATATTCTGAATATTTAGCATTAATTTTTCCAAATTTAGCATTTTGTAGCATTAATTTTCTTATTTCCACCAAAACCCCAAATGTGGGGAGTTTCTTGTATTTTAATGGGGAATGAATTCAAATTTTGTTTTATAGGAACATTTCAATTCAATGTTGTCACTTTAAACGTTAGAATACAATGCCAAACCAATTCTCAATTGGTATAGGTAAACATTATTTTCAGTAAATTTAGCATTTTGTAGCGTTTTTAAGAATTTATACTCACTGATTTAGCATCAATAACCTAAAACGCTAAATTTTCATGCCTCTATCTATGGATAATGGCAAGCCACGGAGGCAAGGTCAAGCATCGTTGCACGATGTTCAAAAACGAAAACGTGACTATCTGGTTTTATAACAATAAACTCGAACAAAAGTACTTAGTTAATTCGAAAATTACATTAAAATTAATAATACAATTAATTTTTAAATTACAATTAATTTACAATTTTATTGTTTTCAATTACTCTACAGCTAAACGTATGGTTGTATTGTAGACGTCTTGTTGATCCGTGATCGTTCAGAATTGTTTTTAACTAAATTCACACAAGGGAGCGAACCTCCCCTAAGCAAGCATCACTTTTCCACCCGTTCGTCCGTCTGTGTGTGCCCGTCCGTCCGTCTGTGTGTGCCCGTCCGTCCGTCTGTGTGTGCTCGTCCGCCCGTCCGTCCGTCTGTGTGTGCCCGCCCGTCCGTCCGTGCGTGTGTCACGTCTCACGCGGTTTATTGTTGACATTTCCTTTCAACAAGGATGAAAACGAGCCATATTTATGTACCCGGCACCTCCATCCATCCTTGAAATAAAGACCTGAACCAATCAATCAATCAAGCAATCAATCAATCAATCATTAATGACTTCTACGACACACTGTTGCGTTTGAGCTTCGCTCCCTATATTGGATCATGCCTGTTACTTTATTTCTATGTGTGAAGAAAGAAAATGTTTGCTACATAACACTGACAATGCTCAGGAGTGTGAAACATTCAAGCCGAAAATTATATTTTAAAACACCGACAACGTCAGTACCATTGGCAGTGCTGCGGTGTCTTGAAACATAAAAAAGGATACATTTTTTCGAATTATAAAGGCATTTTATTTATTTATTTATTTATTTATTTATTTATTTATTTATTTAACGTCTATCCTATTCAGTTATAAAAAATCTAGTGGTGGACAACTAAATAATACTATCACATAAAATACACAGACACAATAATGAAGTTTCCACTCCGGTCTTTCAAGAATGCTCACAAGCTAAGCAGTGTGCTCCTGTTGGCAGCTCTCTGGGTCAGGGATGATTGAACTCTGCCTGTGACCCATGCCCCGCAGAGCGCGTTCCCTCCTTCGACGCCCGGCGGGAGTCCCGATATTTATATCTCCCCCCCCCCCCCCTACACCCGCTCCAAGATTTGCACATTGCCATTCATATCGCTATATATAAATAAGCGCTGCTCCGGTTACTAAAGAAGACTGTACACAGTCCGTACGACCCATCATGTTTGTTTTGTAAGTTATCTACGAGAGCCAAGTAAACAAAATTGCTCTCACAATCCTTTCATCTATAACCTGAGACTCAATCTCGACTGTTTGTTAAAGTCATAAGTTTTGTTCATCTTTTATCCTCTCAATTATGATTTTTATATTTTTTTCACGCCTTAAAAACTTGTTACTTCTCGTTAAGACTAAAACCTAATTGGATCTCCCCCTCATTTCCCCTCCCCATTTCAGGCTATATTGCAACTTTTTATAGTATCTTTGTATTTTCTTAATCTCGGCAAGGTATTTCGATACTGTGATCCTGGTTCGTAATTATGACGTGAAAACAAAACTAATAGTAAAATAAGAGTGTTGTAGTGTGTTTTCTTGCTTGACGTCAGTGGCTGCCCAGCCTGCACATAATAATGTGCCAAGCATTGAACTCCGAGCGTGATGCCTTCAATAAGCGATTAATTGTAGACGAAGTCACAAGAAAGTGAGATCTATGCCAGTAAAGGACCGTTGAGTGAGCCTATTAATAGGGCCTACGAGAATGCCATAAGTTTCAACATTATTTTATACTTTATGGTTATATGTTTTTAAGCGCAGGCTAATTGTATTTAAAACATCAGCCATCAAAGCAAAACAGAATGAAGTAGATATAGTCTTCAAGAAAAACACATTTTCTTCTATATTCTGTGGTTTCAAATTCAAAATCAAATTTTATTAGGACGTTTGTATATTTTAAATCACAACAACACAATTTATAGTGTATGTGTCCTTTAAGAGGATGGGATACTCGCGAAATTAAAACCACGCGAAATTACAGTTTTTTTGTGATATGTCGAGAACGATGCAAAATATCTAAAAACGGATTCTAGACCGAATTGTGGTTTAGTTAGAACTATATAATGCAAGAAAAAATATTCAAATATAATAATTGGTGCGGTTTATATTTGAAATATGCATTTAATTAATTAAATTTCTAATAAAAAACTTAATTACCATCACATTACAATATTTTTTCTTGCATTATATAGTTCTAACAAAACCACAATTCAGTCTAGAATCAGTTTTTAAATATTTTGCGTCGTTTTCGAGATATCACGAAAAAACCGTATTTTCGCGTGGTTTTAATTTCGTTACTATCCCATCCTCTTAAAAGAAAAAGTGTTAAGGTTCATTAACAGGCAATCAATAATATTAAGGAATATGAGCAAATTTCTGTGAGCGTATCTGTAAGGTTTTCACTAAGACAATAGTAGGCTTTTAGAAATAATATTTGTTTTAATTTTTGTTTGAAACGGTCATAGCTTGAAATGTTTTTAATTCCTGTGAGAAGCTAATTTGTCTAGAATGTAACTAGGACCGTTGAGTGACTAATACTAGGACTGCCAAGACAAATTCCAAACCATTCAAACGCGTCCAAGAAAGAGCGTTAGCCTTTCATAATCAACGCTCGAAAGGGAAATCTTACAATGTTTTCTTTATCTCACCAGTTCTTCCGGTTAATTAATATAACTTTTACTTCAGTCATTATTTCCATTCCATATATTTTCGTCGATAACAATATAAAATGCGATCTATGTTATACGGCCACTTGTATAGGGCGTACCTTCCACTGGAATCACTCAAATCATGAATACGCGAGAATCATTGTAATTGTAACGCAATCGTACATCTTTTGCTTTGTAGTATTGTATGGTACTAATCTGTTACCCCATTCAATACGAATTATATGGTAAGTCATCATTTTTCAATGATTATAACAATAGAGGTAATGGCTTAGTGGTATAATAAAGATTAAAAAACACACATTACAAATATACTTTTGACACCGAAATGTGGTTTACAAATCAGTCAGTCGACAAGATGCACTCGTGCCAGTAACGTGCAGTAACGGTATACCCACATCGATGCCTCAACTCAAAGGTTACGCGAAAATAACGTTTTGTATGGTAAACTGCTGTAGGGTATACTAACTAGGTATGCTGCGGATAGGACAATTGAATGGCATTAACACATTCAATTGTGAAGGGATGTCCGAGGGCAGTTTAAGAGGACTCAATCCCTTGCATTCACTAACGACTGAAGAAAACCTCGGAAAAAACCTTCAGTCAGGATTGCTTGTCTCAACGGGATTCGAACCGAGGACCTCCCGAATCAGAGTCGCGCGCTTTATTTTTGAGCCACCCCTGTCGCTTTTTCTGTGTCTCCTTTGCAAATCAGTTTTTTTAACTGAATATGATAGACGTTAAATAAACAAATAAATAAAATAAAATAAATAAATAAATAGATGTTGCAAAGCGGTATTTTTTCACTTGAGACTAAGGTTGTACATTGTACAGTCCTATTTTTATTTAATGCAGTATCAACAACTTGAAAAAAAATAATCATTTTATATTAATTCAAACTTGATAACATAATTTCAAAATAAAAATATGAGAAAACTTCAAACACAAGTTTTTTAAAGTAGCCAAAAATAGATGCTACAAAACGCTATAAAATAACATTAAAAATGCTAAAGTACCCGTACCCCTCCAATGATACATTGGTACCCGTACCTTTAGGGACGTCTATTGATCCATCTGTATATCAATAATGCAAAGTGTGCACATCCTATGCTACATGGGTGCAAGGCGACGATTAGCGGTCCACTTAGATTAATTGAAGAATTAAAGCAATCAATAATTTATCTGTGTAAATTATTAGGAAAAAAACTTTTCTTCAGGAATGCCCACTTAGGGGTACACCGTATACTATAACACACATCAGTTTTACGACACACTTAAAATAACTAATTCTATTTTTAAAATCGTATTAAGAGTCTGCCCTCTCAGTCACATAACTGATTTACTAGGAAGCTTCGCAAACGCTTTTTCAGGCGCGTTGTTGGATGAGCGTATGTTTTTTAAACGAAAAAAGTGTAAAATTGCGATTTTTATGAGAAATTATTTTTCGATTGCGCTCAAATTTCACACCAATATATTAATTCATAAAATTAAGGGTCTGTGAAAAAATCATTACAATCAAATAAAGCATGTATGTATTATAAGTCGAAGAATGTTTTAAAAATATAAAAAAATCGTAAAATTGCGATTTTCATAAGAAATAATTTTTCGATTGCGCTCAAATTTCACACGAATATATAAATTCATAAAATTAAGGTTTTCTGAAAAAAATCATAACAATCGAATAAAGCATGTAGGTGTTAGAAGTCGAAGAAATTTTTAAAAAATCGTAAAATTGCGATTTTAATGAGAAATAATTTTTCGATTGCGCTCAAAAACGTGGCAGTCTAATTCAGAGATTTCGAAGGCCTCCATAAAATTGCATCTCAATTGGAGTATCGGTTTAGCCGGAATCGTGTGGACAAACACACAAAAATACAAAAAAAAAATCCGGATTCTCCAGTGTAGTGAAATGGAATCTTCGCTTCGCTCGCTACGCTCATCCAATAAATTTGGTATTAATTAATTATTTAAATAATATGCATTTAGGTCGTTCGGATAGAGAATAAACAAGGGCTGTTGTTCCTTGTTAGTTGAAGGAAAAGCTTGGACACAACTTTCAGTGGCTGAGTGCATGGCTGCTATTAATTTCCGGAGTTAAACAAATGTTTAACAAAGTTACCTCCTTCGGTAAGTTATTGGATCGGGATTCTCAGTATAAACTGTCATCTGTGCTTTCAAACCGGCACACAGACTTGCCAACACTAAACCCTTGTAATTCTTGTGTTTTACTAATTAGTGACGCATAGGTTTTTATAGGAGATGATCTAGTCGTGGCGTTAGCTCACAGTTCTTTGAAGCTGAATGTTTACTGGAAAAGAGCTTAATTCGACCCAGCAGAAACCAAAGCAATATTACTTGTATGGCACATGTTCAATGCTAAGCAAAGGACGAACGTAAGCTCGTACTGTTTCTCAGAGTTATAAACAGCTGTTAACAATCAACAGAAAAGTGACTTGAGTTTATACTTTGGATTTTCTAATTTGTTTCTATTTTGCTTTCGGTATGTCCCATCTCACATGTCTAATCCTTGTTCTTATTTTTGTCTCGTTTGTTAGTTATATTTTGTAGTTATTTTTTCAATGTTTTCCTAACATTCCTTGACCCTACTTCGAATTTTT
This sequence comes from Sweltsa coloradensis, assembly GCA_024449915.1. NCBI lineage: Eukaryota > Metazoa > Arthropoda > Insecta > Plecoptera > Chloroperlidae > Sweltsa > Sweltsa coloradensis. Next base: position 34,692 of record JAMZAV010001408.1, read on the forward strand.
CAGTTTTGATAGTATCTCAATGTTCTGTCAATTGCCAAATCACACTGTTAATTATTTCAGACGATGCATTACACAACTTTTTTATAATCTTTGGCTACATTATTTCCACACACTTTCACCACTTGGCCTTATGCCATGGTCTTCTCAAATCTGTTGTCAACTTCCTTGGAATACCTCTTAAATATATCGAGTGGTCACGTGACTAAAATAGATCGAGTTAGTGAGAATTGTGATGAGTTTGATCAAGATGCAGACACAAGTAACAGGGTGATAATTATTTATTCATGATATTCCTGTGAAAACGGGCTACGTGGTACTGGGCGGTCCGCTATGATGATGCTAATCGCAGATCAATACTTAGGTAGCATATTCGCTCGAGCTTCTGCAAGTAATTGGACTGTGTCTAATCTTTCCCTTAGGAAATGCAACTTTATGCGGCTTTCCAACAATAAAACCCACAATTGTGTAGAAAAGTTTAAATGTGAAAGTTGGCCAAGTGAGATCGGAATACATTTTGAAGAGATGAAAGGGAAGAGGCTGGAAATGATGAAATTATGAAAATCAGTTGGGGGGAAAAAGAAAACACGAGAAATTGGAAATCGATTATTTAACAAGCCAAGTGAAAAGAATTCTGAACGTAGGCAAGAATTGAGAGATTAAATTAGAGTTTTGGAGATTGGGGATTGTGGTTGGCATGTCAATGTACGCAGTGTAATCTCGAATAACGTGATTGTGAAATGTGAATATCAACACCAAGTTTAAAACAAGATTTATTTGTAAAACTCCTTAGAATAAGCTTCCACTCTACATTTTAAATATTAAGTTTAATACATTTTAGAATAGTTGACTGTACACGATTGCATTACTTTAGTAAAACAATATCAACTATTTATAATAAATGAATCAATCGGCCAACATTGTATTTCGAGTCACAGTAACTAAGTGGATGCATGGGTAACTCACTCAGTGAATAATTTATTTGTGGGTGCAGTCTTTATATTTTGTTTGTGTTTATGTTGTTTGTTTTGTTCATTCTTGTTTCTACTCTCCTGCTACCTCAAGACATCAATAAATTAAAAATGCATATCTTGGACTATTCACTTTTTAAGAGGGGTTGCTGAGGTTGGCGAGGAGACGAGTTTAGACGCAGTTTTCAGTTATTTTCGGGTAAACGTTAAACAACATCGGTTTCATATTTAACAACAACGTTAACAAAGAAACAATCTTTGCTATGAGATCCAGTTCTCGTATTTTTAGATTATTTTCATTGGTTTTGGGAATTTATCTTTAGTGTACAGACTTTTTAACGCAAATTTTCATACTGGATATCAACGTTTAAATCAATGTGAACGCGTACGTTAATTTGGTTTTATCGTATAATAAACGGTTTTTGATGGAAATTTCCAGAATTTAAATCCATGTTTCCGATTTTCGATTTTTTCACGTTTTAGACTTACCTTTCGCATTGATTTTTAAGGCTATTATTCTTGTCAACCAAATGTGGATATGAATATAAAAACTTTGGTAATGGTATATCCAACCGTTCAGCTGCAATAGTCAACACCTGAGCGCGCGCATTTGAGTTGGACTAAGCTCAGTGACCCCACTTAAAAGAGATTATTTGTTTATTGTTTATTATTTAGAAAGACTCGCGAAATAAAAACTTTTTATTTGAATTAAGATAAGTATTTTTAACGACTGTTATTAAGTTTTATTATTCTTTATAACAATACATTAGGTTATAAGTTAGTCCTGCCATGATTGTTGCATATTTTGTAACGCCAATGTTAAGGCACACTTGCATAATCTTTCTGACCCCAAAGTTTTAATATCTTTAGGTTCAGGTTATGATTTCAGCAATAGACAATGCAATTGTAAGGCTCTGAACGTAATTAGCAAATCATCTGACTATATCACCAGTCATTTGGAACTACCATGTCCATAACCAAGCTCAACATATGCGTTATGCTTCGATTATTAATTTAATTACCAATGGTATCACTTATACTGATTTAATAACCGTATATGTAAATAGGTCCCTGTTGGGGCTAATAATGTAATCAACTAACGTTGTTATTGCAATCACATTAGCAGGATGTGATCGCAATCTATTCAAGCTATGATGTTTAATAAGCACGAGACGCAGAGCAGGTGTCAGTCAAACCACGCACTGGTTACGCGTGATTCAAACACACGATAGTGCAGCAGTTTACTATGGTAGTTTACACATAGTTGACCATTATACCATTGGGTTAAGAACATATATCTATAACATATGTTCTAAATAACATATGTTATACAGAAAACAAAGGCACGTGCGATGGAAAATTAAAATTAGTAGAAACTGAAGTAGGTGTGTAGTTAAATGCATGTCAGTTACTATAATTGTACGTCCATGGTTATACTATTATTAAAAACATAATTTAGGTAAAATATGCATTTTTACTTTTTATTTTGTTTGTTGAGTGTTTGATGAAGTTTTATTTTGGATACAAAATTATTGAACGATTAATTTTCAAAGGGGTCGTTTGACAGCGTTTCGACTTCAGTATCTAGTCGGAAAAAAAGTTCTGTTTCTTTTGTCTGTTACAAAACTAGCTTTCCATTTCTCGTACTTGGCTATTTTTTAAGGCCCCATTTTGTTCTTGAGAGTCTTCAAAGTCCTAACAAAATATCCACTTCCAGCCAATGTTTGCGAAGTTTTTTGTGATCAAACCAGACCGTATTTAGAAAACAAGTCATGCACAAGGATTAGGATAGGCCTAACGTGCTTGAGTACGCCAATAAAATCAAATTGATTGGTGTAACCATGGAGCTATAATAGTACTGAAACTCCATGGTGTAACGATGGTGTTATAATAGACTGAAACTCTATGGTGTAACGATGTGGACGTAGTTTGAAAAGTACGAACGCACATATTTTGTTAGAATCGTGGCGTTCCCGTGCTAATTTGATTGTGATTTAGAAGTCGTACACAATGCTATTTAAAGTAGTGGACATATTTAATTTTTATTAATGTAGATAAGTTCCAACGAATCGAACATGGTTTTGAATTGAGAAAACTTGCAAAGTTTTTGTATTTAAAAAAAAAAATTTAAATAGAGGTATTCACACGCTAAACTCAAAAAATATATTTCATTCAGGCTAACTAGTTATGAATTTAGAAACCATCAGAAAAGTTATTGGGTCCACCTTGACCCGCAAAAAATGTCGAACTTGGTATTTTTCTAGCTAGGTCCAATCGGCAAAAATCTCCCATAAGAAATAACATGGGGACGATCTTTATGCCCCGTGACCTTGGAGGATTTTGATCCGAAAAAATACTGGCCATTATTGACGAACTCGACAGCCTGTTCTGTAAATTCTCCCTTATTTTGTTTTGTAATTTGAGCAAGTGGTTCGGTCAAAATATGCTGATTACCAAGAAGGGGTGTGATTTTGGAATGCATATTTTTGGGTGTTTGAATGAATATTTGTGCACAGTTTCAAGACACGATGTTTCAAAGGGCTTTTTTGATTGGTATGAAGCTGTAGAATCTATGTGGAACAAAAAAAGAAAAAGGATAAACCCGATTTAAGAAATTTCCCAAAACGCCAATTTTCGCAAATTTCATGATAAAAAATTTGGAAAATTCGTGTAAAATCACAGTTACAAGATATAATTTTTTAAACGGTCATTTGAGTGTAGTTTTGTGCTATAGATTATGTGATAATTTTTTTTTTTGGGTAATAGCCCCTTTAACATCAGAACACTTACGGCATATTGTGCCATTTGGCGTGCTCAGCAAACATAAATCTTTCGCTTAAGGCTGTGAGTTCACCAAAAACCGAAATCCAAAATATGCATAAAACAGTAGTTATAGAGTATGATCATTGATCACAGTCTTTTGAAAAGATCAAAATATATTTTTTTAAATTTTTTTGGTCGATGCATTTTTCCTTTACTGCTACTTTTTTTGAACGATTTTTGGTGCTAAGTTTTTCCAAAAGTATACCATTTGGATGGCTGAAATTTTTGTTGTAGCTTACACTCATCTTTGACTATAGAATGTGTTATTTTGAAATGTGTATCTTCAATACCTTACATTTTACAGCGTATTATATTTTCCGGTACTTTTGTGGTATTTGTACCGTCAAAAGAAATAAAAGGAAGATCTTAAGATACGAAAGCTATACATTTCAAAATACCACATTCTATAGTCAAAGATGAGTGTAAGCTACAATAAAAATATCAGTCATCCAAATGGTATACTTTTGGAAAAACTTAGCACCAAAATTCGTTCAAAAAAGTAGCAATAGAGAAAAAATGCATCGACAAAAAAAATCAAAAAAATATATTTTGATCTTTTCAAAAGACTGTGATTAATGACCTTACTCTACAACTTCTGTTTTTTGCATAATTTGGATTTTGGTTTTTGGTGAACACACAGATGCTTAACCACTATTCGATACGATCAGTGGTGACAGAAGAGGGTGAAGGACAGTTACTTTAAAGGTCAAACCCATGCCTTATGCGGGACTCGAACCAACGTCCCCTTGATGTTGTGTTCATCGTCCGATGAGCGTAGTTCCCTACGCCCTAACCGAATACACCACCGCGGACGGTTCTCAAATCTCTCGTGTATTCTGCCTCTGCTGTGTGGTAATACCATCAGTAGGACACACAAGACTCCTCCCTAGAGTCTCGTGGAAGCTCGCGTGTGCGTGTGTAAAGTGCTGGAAGCTGAGGGAGGGGATGATCCGACCAGGAGATCAGGGACTCTAGGGGAGTGTTACCTGTTGCAACATTTTACTAGGCTGACCCGAGGTGTTTGGGGGAGGGGGCTTACACGTGGACGCTCCTCGTACTGTGACTCGGAGGAAGCCACTAGGTAGAATAGCAAAAAGTTTTCAAAACATTACGTGTTTGGTAAGCGAGGAAATCGAGCCCAGTCAGCGTAAAATGAGTAATTAGTGTTTTCATATTCATATTATTATGGCCCAAAAGAATCACGAAGTTCAAGCGATTTTTGTAATTGTCCTTCGACCTAATTCCTCATAAAACATTGGCTTTATAATAGTCAAATCGTGTTTCAATGTTCAGTAGTTATCTAAATAGTTGCCCAAATTTATTTCGTCGTTGTCATTGACGTTGTATACAGGCATATTTGGAAAAAATGTATTTTTTTTATGAGTCTATTATTTCATCAAAATTAATAAAAAAATGTTGATTGTCGTTTGGTTTTATCGTTATTGTTGCCAATGATATTTTTCATCATCATGTTGTGAATTTGGTCAACTATTTATTTGTACAAAAAGAAAGAATATGTCAATAAGAAAGAATATGTCATATTATGATATTGGAAAAGAGCAGTCCCAATCACATTAGTGTGTTCATATTATTGAAGTGATGAGATAATGCCATATCGAAGGCAAACATTGCGTTGCCACAGGCGCTAAGCAACAAACTCAGGACCACAGAATTTGAACTTTACGCATATACTTTGGCAAATATGATAATCGAGACGATATGAGTTTTTCCTTTCGATGATGATTGTGATTGATTGATTTATTGTAATTCACCCACCCCATGACAGGACATGTTCCTACCCTCTTTAGACTAATTACGATGATGATTATCAAATGCCACATGGTAATTGCAAGGATTAGAAGCGGGGAGTCATGGTTTACCTGGCGAACACACTAGGCCTTTCTCCTTTCATCAATCTGCTTGATATTATTTTTATTGTGTAAAGCCGAGGTCTGGCTTCAGTTAACCAGACCGTACCTCGTTTCCTTACTGGAAGCTTCCTGTTATGTCAGTGCTGATAGCGACATCACGGGTGCTCAGATTCGCGAGCTAAAACACGCCATGTGGAGACGAAAAACTAGTGACAAGATTCGTGATGTTTTGATGCGAAGCATCTTCTCTTTCACACACACATATTTACATTAGAGCACGTGCTAGCCTGTTTCAGGAGCGTCGCTAGAGTTTGGAGAAAGGGGGGGCGCAAATCCAGCAGGGGAAAATAAAAAAAATCGCAAGGTGAGTGGGGCTTTAGTACCAGTGGCTTATCCAGGAATTCATAAAGGGGAGGTTCAACCAATATGGCCTAATTCATCGATGTACCTAAGACTAAGTGGGGGGAGGGGGAGATGACGACAAATTTTCTCTTTGAAGGTCATTTTAATAAAAAATCTATGCGTTTTATAGCATCACAACGACCAATTTTTATCAACTAAAATCCACTTTAATCTGAAAGTTTTCTCCTTCAAGGTCATTTGGGTGAAAATCTGATGATTAACACTGTGGGTTGTTAATTGGGGAATAAAAAGGAAAACGAGAAAATTATTGCCCCCTAGGGCAGTGGCGTACCCAGGAATTCATAAAAGCTTTAACCAATTAATTTATATAGATGTACTGAAGGTGTTTCTACTTCAAAGTCATTTTGGTGAAAATATGTGCCTTTTAAAGCATCTCAATGACCAACTTTTTATCATACATAAATCTGTTTTTAATTCTACTCTTTTCAAGGTCATTTGGTGAAAATCTGTGCCTTTTAAAGCATCACAATAACCAACTTTGAATCTATTAAAATCCTCTTTTGGTCAGATGGTTATTTGCCTTTAATATTGCGATAAATCAGTTATTCAGTTATTCTATATTCTCCATTGAATCGTTAAAGTGCACGTTCACACTTTTTTGCAAAAGGGGGGATTGACCCCCCCCTCCCCCTCTTGGAACGCCACTGCCCTAGTGACGTGACTGGTTGTTTAAATACTGTTTACAACTGAGTGGAAGATAATACGAGGGAGGTCCTTACACTGACACTGCATTTTTTTTTAATTTTTATGTTTATGTGTTAATTCAATAAAAATACAAAAGGAGATATAATCATGCCAAAGTTCTCATAATAACTATTCTGACCTTCACGATAGTGGTGGCCAAGCGTAAAGCGCGAGACTCTGATTCGGGAGATCCCAGGTTCGAATCTCGCCACCGTAAATCCTGACTGAACGTTTTCCCAAGGTTTTCTTCAGTCGTAATTGTGCGAATTTAAGGGATTGAGAATGTCGTTCGCGGTGGCACATACGAATAGGGCTCTGGTCCGTAGCGTATGGTTCTACGAGGACGTGGGTTCGAGTCTCGCATAATGCATAGGTGTTTTTGTAATTGTCCTTCATCTTCATCAGCTATCACCACTCATCGTCTCGAATAACCTTAGCTTAGTACTTTACTATGAGACGTTATGCAACAAAATCATCATTCGCAAGGACATTCCATCACTGTTACCCTAATTCCTACACCCTTGAATTCTAAGGGCAATTGCACCCTGGGCATGGGTTTCCACGAGATTTTTTTGTCTGACTGTCATCTGTGCGTGTGTAACGTCTTACGATAAAAACTTTATGAAATCATTCGTATTTTTTTTTACATTAACATTTAACAATGATGGTGCAGAATGGTTTTGGTGACCCTTGAATTTAGGGTAGCTGGGCTGTCGCCAGAGACAACCCGATACCCAACAAGCGTTTTCCATGCTGGGAAATTTGTATCAATGTATACTTTTTCGACCACCATAATATAGCTTCGCTCCCTATTAAACCAAACACGACTTTTTTGTGAACATTGCGCAGGATGTGTATTGAATATTTGTGGTGACCATGAGAGTGAGGGGGGGTTGCCAGTCTCCCCTCCCCCCGAAAATTTAAAAAATCATGACCCGGCACCTCCACCAAAAAGCTAATCTCAAGAAGAATTATTTTATTTTTGTATTAATTCTCAGACGATCATTTGATCACTCTTTACTATCTATTGTTCACCATAATTTGTTCACCCTTTACCATCTTCTTTTATATTATTTTTAAAATTTATTTCTATAAATGCAAATTATACACTTTGAAACTGGGGCCTCATGGCCCTTTTCTAACTTTCTATGGGGTTAATTTCCCGATTATTTGTACAATTTCAAAATAAATAACAATTAGTAGTTTAGCTCCCTCTTTGGGTACTTCCGTTTTCGTACTTGTTAAATATAATGACTGGTCCACTCAAAATATTTAGACACCCCAAATGCAAATTGAGAGTAATTTTACAAAACAACAAAGTTCTCCTTGATGGTTGACTAACGCGTATTTTTTTCCCTCGCTTCCCGTAACAGTCTCCTAATTATGTTTAGCCAGATGGGACATTTCAACTAAGGGGCTTGGCGCTTTGGAAATGAATAATTTCTTCATCGGCGCTCTAAGAATATCTACAGGAAAAACAGTAAACTTTGAAAGCCGACACAAAAACCAAAGTGAACTCGCTTGTTATAAACTTGATGCCTCGTATTTTTAGAGGGATGCTCTCGATCCTGAAGGATGGCGCGTGCTCTCTGGAGGAGAGGAGACGGATGGGATAATCAACACTGACCACTCATCCGCTACGCTCTCTAGTGACGGCTTTGCTCAAATACCAAAGGGACATTATATAATGATATCGGCTGCTAATTAACGATTTCATGTCACGCTGGTACTACATGGGTAAACAAATAAACTGATAATATTCCAAGCCGAAATAAAAATTTACAAATTTTATGGTAGGGGCCTAATAGTTTGTGGTCGTACACACGGGTGTAAAAAAATCTTTAAATGAATATTTAAAAAATAATAAAATCCTTTTTTTAATTTGTACAAGTTTAAATTTTGTACAATTTTAAATACAAATTTGCATTTTATTCCAATTGTTTGTTTCCAATTAAAACATTTGAGATGAGCTTACTCATAATGCTCGTCGTTATTATTTTGTTTTATAAATTTTCACAATGAATGGGTGTAAATTTAAAAGCAAACGAGAGATACCGAAAAAAATCAACACGGACGAATAATAAAATATAAATGCCGCGATCGCAAGTCTTGAACAGAAGTTAGATTAATTTGTAAACACAAAACTCGTAGAGCGTCGATTAAAAATACGACTCTTCACGGCAGAAGTAGGAAGCGTATTTCGATTTTATTCTTTTCGTTTTTCTTTTTTAATGATATTCTTCTTTTTTTCTTTTTTCCCTTTCATTTCCTTTTTTTCCCAGCACTTTTTTAAATTTAATTTATTAATTAATTGCATTTAATATACTTTTTATTTGTTTTCAAAATTGTTGTGTTTTCATACATTGTTGTTGTAATATGTTCATTGTTGTGTCTGCATCTATGTAATTAGATTCAATTAGTTGTCCTCTTTTGTAAATCAGTTTTTAAAACTGAATTGGATAGACGTTAAATAATAATAATAAAAAAGGCATTTTTAAAAATGGGAAACCCTGAGGAGACAACGTCAGTTGAAGCTGCCAGTGGCAATAATCGAACCTGTGAATCACAAACGTAATGCAGAAACAACAGCTTGAAGCGTTTGAGTTGTGGTGTTTAGATCCCCTCTGTAGATAGCAGTAGTTGCAGTGAGGGGCACTAGGAGCTACTAAGAGGAAATGAGGAAATAAAGAGTTAACGTTTCACAGAACGATGGGGAAACAGCTTCCTGCTGTTCTGCGTTGTTATTGTTTTCTACATTTAAAATAATTAAGAGATCAATTCTTTAAAAAAATAATACGATTTGACAATATACAATTATACAAACGTGTGTGGTTTCAAACCGACCAAAAAGACGCCACGGGCATTCCTGACTGAAAGTTTGTCCAAGTGGATTCCTTCAGTTGAGTCTTTAGCTTCGGAAATAGTCCACATTCTCATTTCCTGGTGATATTTAAATTGTTTTTTTTTATGAATTGTTTATAAGTAATAATGTACTGCGTGACATTGAAACAAGGTGATATTATTTCATTGCTTTTTATTGAGCTGGCAACGGCAAAATATTTTGCCTTGCAATAATTAATTTTTTGTATGATGATGAAAGTGTTTTTTCCAAATCTCCCAAACTAATATAAGGTAAGATTTTTCCAAGTCTTCTCTCTACCAACTGAAAAACGAACATTTCTCCGCGAGTTCAAACAAGACATCAAATAGTGCTAATTCTTGTCATTTCTCTTGAAATATATTTTAGAAAATATAAAGAAAACGTGGAATAACCTAAAAAAAGTGTTGCCCCCTAATTATTGCTATGATGCATTAAGCTCCTTTGCAATGCTAACTCTGATAATGAGCAAACCTTCCTCAAGGCCGGTATTACAATCAACAAATACCTATTTTTAGATAACGACGAAAACATGTTATTTCATGAAAATGTAGCTAACTTAGAGGGAATGGGACACATTTGGCTGTAGCAAAAGCTATTCGCTCGGCCAAGATGCATCAGACGTATATAAAATTTTGCAAAGTTGTCAATAAAGCATACCTAGACAGCCGTCGGTCATAGATTTTCCAAAAATTTGACTTAATCAGTCAGAAAAAACATCACGAATATGGTCAATTTTGGAGTTTTAAACAAAATCAAAATTCGTGAAACTAATTTATTTTAAAACAAAATTTAAAAAGTGTAACTGCAGAGCCCTATCATTCCACATTTGTGACATATGTTCAAAATTTCATTCAGACACCTGTGGTGTCAGTTGGCCGAGCAAACAGCAATTTGCCTAAAACGCATGTCCTATACTCTCTTAACTGGACATTGTTTAATAATACACGTACATGAAACAAAAGTAAATTTCTTTGGGAATTAAAATTACTTTAATCGTAATGAGTCCCTAGTTTATTATTCTTATGCTAGAGAAGAGCGTAGTGATGCTTCGATTCGCTAGCAATGTTATAACAAAAACAGCAACCGAAAAGGCAATGTATCCATTACATCAAAGTGTTTTTCTTGGGTATAATGTCGTGGGGGGGGGGGGGGGGGGGGGGGGCCGGGGGGGCTCACAACATTCATTCAATACCGCTTTTCGCTCACAACATTCATTCAAAACATTGGTTAACAAAATGCTCCAACTGACAAAATGTCCTCGAAACACACAATTCCATATCGATAATTTTTGAACTTAATTTCTTATAATATTTGTGGATATTGTGAAATATCACTATACAGTCATAACAAGCCCAAACTATGATTTGAAATTGTTGCCCAAAAGACAAAGTTTACCAAACCAACTACTGTTAAGGATTATTAATGAAATTTTATTTATTATTTAAATTTATTGATTATTTATTAATAATCTAAGTGGAAATTATGGATTTTCTGTGGGTGAGGGGGGAAAGATTTAGCTTGAGATTGCTTATATCCCCTTGGTTATACTTATACCTAGAGATAAGTTTTTTTAGCGTTTTAGGTTTTTGATGCAACAAAATGCTAATTTTGACGATTTAAAATGCTAATTTTACTAAAAAATAATGTTTTTAATGCCTATTGAGAACTAGTTTAGTAATGTATTCTAGCGTTTTATGTGACTATATTGAATTGAAATGTTCCTACAATTCATCATTTACCAGAAGAAGTTTAAGAAACACCCTACATTTAGGGTTTTGGTGGAAAAGAAACCAATTGATGCTACAAAATGCTAAATTTTCTAAATTTAAGTGCTAAAAAAACGTATCTCTACTTATACCACAATTATTAATTATTGTGCAAATAACAAACAAAGATTTGCTTACCAATAATAAGTCAATGAGTTGATATTGCTGCACAGACCTCGACCTTGGACGACAAATCACAAGATAAGATTAAACAAACACTCAAACGACGCACTCGACTCAACTCCGAGCTTCGACTAGAACTACCACTCCCGTGTGATACAGTTGCAGGGGTACCACTACGACGAGGCTAATAAAAAGTGCGAGCGAGCCGGCGAGTAAATATACACATCACTAATAATAAAAAGACTGTGTCAGTGCGGAGAACTCAGAACTGCGGCTCGGCTCAGTGTGGGGGATATGACACGCCCACATCACACACATTGAGTTAGATTGCCATTAGCAGGCGGTGGTCGTCATTCAATGTCATTGTCAGGGACTGACCCCCCCCCCCCCCCTCCATGTAGCAGAGTCTGGTTGGCAATTATTACGTTTACATAAAGTCTGTCATGTAAATTAGTGCGTTGACTCAAAATACGAATGTATTTATTTATTTGTTTATTTATTTGTTCATTTATTTATTTAGCAACGTTGTGTACTATTGGAAGAAGCTCGAAATTTGAATCAAATTTGCATGGGAACGCTTCAATTTAAGCCGGCAATGTGGTTTCGTTATTTTTGAACTACAACTACCTACATTTTTAATCGATCAAGAGATTTTTCTTTTTTTTCATGGCTTTTTTATGTTGGCCCCGTTTACGTCCAAAAATCGCAATTTTGTGTACTTAGAAGACTCGCGTAATAGTAACACATAGGTCTGGTACAAGTATAACAAAGACAATAATTAAAAATTGTGTCACAGTATATTAACATGATTAAAATATTGATAAAATATTAGGAAACAAAATATAATTAAGTAAATACACAAACAAGCCAATACATATTACATACATTGATGGATACTTGCAAGTGTTAAAAACGAACATGTATGAAGTGTCCAAACTGAAGCTTGGGCCTACACTTGAGCAGTCCTCATCAGTCACTTATGTTTTATTAATATCCTTATCTTGAAGTGTAAAAAGTAAATTAGATCTGAAAGACCTGAGATCCATAGGAAAGACCAGGAATTCGAACACACGTCTTCGAGTTAGTAAAAGATTCGTATAACCTGCTCAAATACTAAATGAGTAATCCATGAGGAAGAGTTACACACTTTTATTAATTCAAAACATAATTACATATGTTTGTAAAATAATCGCTAACTACATCCGTTGAACAAGACATTTCGTATAGGTACAACGTCCGTGCTGTTACGGTGGCAGGATTGTTTTGTATTATTATACATAAACCACGGAAATACCTCGGTGTATAGTTTACAAACTTTCAAGTGCATGCTATGTGCAATTTCCGGGAGAAATGTTTTGAAAGAAATGCTCGTTTGTTAGTAGAGTAGAGTTGCACTGCTGGTGTGGAACAGATCGTTAGACACAGGGACTGATAGTAACAATTCACTATGCCAGAGAGAATAGTAGGTTTTTGCACAGTAAATTTGCGATTCAAATCTAGACAATAACAATACACATCGCACTTGGTAAGATTAGAAAGGCATGACGTTTTTATACTGGTGTTTGATGGAACAAATATTATAGAGATATCCTGAGTCCTTTTAGACGAGGGAGCGCAGCGACAGATTCTTAACACGGAACTTGAATGGGCTTCCTTGTCTGTCTGTCTGTCTGTCTGTCTGTCTGTATGTCTTGAATGGGACTTCCTTGTCTGGTCTGACTGTCTGTCTGTCTGTCTGTATGTACGTCTGTCTGTCTGTCAGTCCGCTAAAAAAACGGCCGAACCGCAGAACAGATTGCGCTGAAATTTTAAACAAACATCCGGGAACACATTTGTGGGTATTATTAACATTTCCAGCAAAATCTTTTCAAACGTACAAGAAATAATACATTTAAATTAGCCTTTATATAATTGTGTAGCATTTAATTTACCAACAATAGCTTTGTTCATTAACAAATAATTTTTATCGAACCACGTTTTGAATGTCAAGCGGTGAATGCATGACACTGGCAGTGACCAAGCTTGGGACTGAATCTCCACGCTGTGTTTTCCATAGTATTTTATACCTAATAATACAACATGTTCTATAATGAGTAATAAAGTTTCAAGAATAAAGTGTTAATACTGTGTTTTATTGAGACATGTAAAACAACACCAATCAAGTTCAATGCAGAGTGAAACACTGCTATATCCCTCGTCTAGCAACGACTTTGGCGTGTGCCTAGTATAAGGAAGGTTACTAGTTGCAGAATTCAAGAAACGAAAGTCATTGCGATGTTGAATAATGCTATTATAGCATAATACTGCGACGTATTATGCTCCCCTCTCAGAGGCTCATCTCACATCCTATAGTTTCGACGTCCCTTGATGTGTACTTCCTGTTTCAGAAATGCTAAATTAATTTGCCTAATCTAATATTTAATTCATTTAATTTATTCTTATCTTGATGCCGGTGGCAGCCCTAGACGGATACGATTCTAGTTCATACTAAAAATAGCTCATTTTTAATAGAGTCAGAAACAACAAAGTGAAGTGAGTGAATTTTTATAGTGACGATTGACGACGACAGTGGAATTTCTAATTGCTTTACCAGATACGCATGGTCTGGTGAACAGGCGACATTCACACATAAAGCACATCTGTTACTCGCTAGACTCTCAATCTAGAGGTTGATGGTTCGATCCCAGTCACCGGCAATCCTTACTGAAGGTTCCACAGGTTTTCTTCGATGAGATTGAATCTCACAAACATTTATCGGAGGTTTTTCCAAACATTTTCACCTGATTTCACAGGGTAGTAAGGTGAGCCCTTCAGTAGGCCTGCCCGAGCCTCCCCATACATACGATTTGATGATGATATATATATATATATATATATATATATATGTATGCACACATTGTATTTTCGGGTAGTCCGTGTGGTTTTATTTTTATTTATTCCAACGTTTCGGGTAGTTCTCCCTGCCCATCTTCAAGGAAATTAAACAAAAAAAAAAACAATATAAAAAACAAACAAAACTGTACTTCATAACAAACACTGCAACTAGATACATAGGCAAAAACTAAATAGCTAGAAAACATAGGTAGGGCCTACTCATGACAAATTATACAACCGTGTGAAGCCATCAACATTATCCTATTACTGTTTAGATGACCTCAGCGTCCGAGTAGATGGCTCAAGGGGTCCTTGTTGAGTCTTCCTTCTCTTGTCAGCTCACACGGTTGTATAATTTGTCATGAGTAGGCCCTACCTATGTTTTCTAAGCTATTTAGTTTTTGTCTATGTATCTAGTTGCAGTGTTTGTTATGAAGTACGGTTTTGTTTGTTTTTTATATCGTTTTTTTTTTTTGTTTAATTTCCTTGAAGATGGGCAGGGAGAACTACCCGAAACGCTGGAATAAATAAAAAAAAAACACACGGACTACCCGAAAATACAATGTGTGCATATATATATATATATATATACACTTAATCGTACCGAAATCAATGAAATGCTGGGTAACGGATGAGAACAGATTAATTATACATCTTCGAAGTAGAACCTTCTAATTCACTCAATCACTGATAACAGGCGCATCCTATACATTCTTACTCAACTGTATCCACGATAAAATATAACAAAGCGATAATGAGAGTGTAATAACACTTACATGTGTTATTACGTTATCTAAAACCATCTAATAGTAATATTTCGGTCCGCGAAAGTCTTCAATCATTCAATAATTATAAGACCTCAACATTATTAACGACAGAGGCAGCCCAGCTAATACATTTCACGCGCATTAATAAGGGACGTTTCACATGTGATACATAATTTGTATCGATTATCGCCTAGTTATTATTCTGGTCGATTTATTATGAAAAAACTGAGCCATGAAACTAAAAACTAGGGAGACGCAGTAATTACAGCACTTTTGCCTTTCGAAATTAACTGAGATTGTGCATTTTCCCCCTTCCAGAGGACCTGGGCTCGAAACCCGGACATGATAGACTTCACGGCATGTCACTGCGAGAACGTGGGTTCGAGTCTTGCATGAGTCATGGGTGTTTAAGGCTATTCGACCGCGTTTTTCTATTTCCCAAAATATGCTACCAAGTCAATACATAGTTAATGGCTTTGAAACTTGGCTATTTTAGAAAATCAAAAATATTTTTGTCAAAATTTTCTGATCCGGTACACGGCCAATATAGCCATCTCAAAATAATTTCAAACTTCAATTCGCCAAGGCACATCATTCAACGTAGGGTGTTGTGTTTTAGTGACATTAATTTTCAACTGGTTTTCTATATAGGCTGACTGAGAGAGAAAGATTTTTTTAAAAATTCGCAGGAAAGACAATTGTTAAAAAAAATATTTTTTCTCTCAGTCAGTCTATAGAAAAACAGTTGAAAATTAATGTCACAAAAACACAACACCCTACGTTGAATGGTGTGCCTTGGCGAATTGAAGCTGGAAATTATTTTGAGGTAGCTATATTGGCCGTGTACCGGATCAGAAAAATTTGAAAAAAATATTTTTGATTTTTGGATGAGCGTAGCGAGCGAAGCGAAGATTCCATTTCACTACACTGGAGAAAAAAATCCGGAATGTTTTTTTTTTTTTTTTTGTATTTTTGTCTGTTTGTCCACACGATTTCGGCTAAACCGATACTCCGATTGCGATGAAATTTTATGGAGGCCTTCGAAATCTCTGAACTTAGAACTGCCACGTTTTTGAGCGCAATCGGAAAATTATTTCTCATGAAAATCGCAATTTTACGATTTTTTTCGATTTTTAACAAAATTCTTCGATTTATTACACCTACATGCTTTGTCCGATTGTGATAATTTTTTCACAGAACCTTAATTTTATGAATTGATATATTCGTGTGAAATTTGAGCGTTGTCGAAAGTTAAATTTCTTTAAAAAATCTCTATTTTACGACTTTTTTCGATTTTTTAATTTTCTTTGGCTTAAAGCACCTACATGCTTTAACCGATCGTAATTATTTTTTTAAAAGAACCTTAATTTTATGAAATAATATGTTCGTGTGAAATTTGAGCACAATCGAATAATTATTTCTTATGAAAATCGAAATTTTACGATTTTTTTCTCTTTTAAAATTAGGATTAATTAAAAAAATAAAAAATATTTTTTTTTTTTATTTAATTTAAATTAATTTTAAAAAAAATCTTCAACTTAGTTATGATTTTTTCACAGAACAACAGAAAATCCGCATAACAGTTGGCTACGCAATGCACCAATTACGCTCATCCAACAACGCGGCGGGACTTAAGCGTTTTCCTAGTCTAAAATAGCCAGGTTTCAAAGCCATTCACTTTATTTTGACTTGGTAGCATATTTTGGAAAATAGAAAAACGCGGTTGAATAGCCGTAATTGTCATTCACCCTCATCATTGACCATTCATCGTCTCGAATGTCAATAATACAATAATAGAGACGTTAAGCAACAAACAATCAATTTACGTTACCCAGGTGTTGCCCGTGATAAATAAACATATCTCTCACGGGAGCAATCAATCCGTACTTCGATTGACGTAGATACCCGTGTAATTATTTCTATTTTCAGCTCTCCGATGTTTTAACAACACAAGTCTCCTATAGGGATGTCAGTTACACTGATAGCTCTCGGGCGATTAAAGGTGGATTAGTGGGGACTATATAAAGCGAACTGTTCTAGAATGTTGGTCTATCTATATTGGTGTCTGTCTGTCTGTCCAACTTCCCTAGTCATTTCCATGCAACATTTGTCATAGTCTCTCCGTAGTGTATACCTACCGGGTGGGCCAGTCACCAGATTAATAATGGGCGTTTGTCGTCTGTAATGATGCAGGAAGATCGATTGAGACTATGGGAGTTAAATAATGATGATAACATGACCGTTGCAAGCATTAATCCTACTTTATTGTATAGGACTTGTGTTTTAGGGAAATTCATGTTCACTCAATTGACACCACAGTGATTCATAATCTTGCCCAGTTGTCGCGGACTCAGTGGCGGATCTAGGACATAATCATGGGGGGGGCGATCGCCCCACCGCCCCCCCTGTATCCGCCACTGCGCGGACTGCTTCCAATGCTGAAAGTCCAGGTTTCGATTCCCGCTAAAGTCAGAAGTTTTTTAACTTCTGGTTTGGACTTAGTTCATCAGTTCTTGTCATAGGAATTTGTAAACGGCGACTTTGGAGCCGTCCTAGCAACGAAGCACATAATAAATTCAAAGTTGTTCTGAATCGGCCTTGTTGATTCTGGCGTTGATCCGCGGGTGTTCGCACTATCAGTACCACTGATTGCTATTGTGTATTATATATTTATTTAAAGTTCTCTACGTCACACTTTTTAAACGTCTAATTTCATTTTTAAATCCAAAATTGACTATTTTTGTGAATCGTTAATGGCTGATTAACAAAACGTATTGATAATCTACTAATGTAGTGTATTGCTGTCTATGGATGCTTTTTTGACAATTATTCAAAGTTTCAAATACGTCATAATGCTCCCTGGTCGCAGATATTTACCAACTTGTAATATAATCATATATGAAAATTATTTGGACGAGTAGAAAACTGTATGGAAATCTCAAGTGTAAAAATCTCAATAAATCAACACATATGAGTTCTTGTGCTATATTGTACCAAGCTACCCTCTTCTAGGAGATAAAAACTCCCCTACTGTTGAAAGAGGATATTATTTTTGTCTCCTCCAATCCTTTGATACAGCCACAGCTCTACCGACGATGGAGCTGACTACGCGGTGTGGGGGTGGGGGAATGTGTCGGGGGGGGGGAGGGGGGGGGGGGGGGTTCTTGCGCACTTGACGAGTTTATCCTATGGAAATACTGTGGTGATTTTTTATTTATTTATTTTTTGAATCAGTTTTGCAAACCAGGCCTACACATTAAAATATAAAATTTTATAACACATATTTTTGACATTTTATTTTAACCCCTTCAAACCCTGAGTACATGTATACATACACATAAGATTTTTGATTTTATTATGATCAAATTTGATATTTTTTTAATTGACCTCTTTTTGGATATTGAATGTACTCATTTCAACTTATGCACACTTTGTAACGTGGTTGTATGATAATTAGAACAGTTTTAGAGCACTTTTAAAATACATGCAAAAAGAGCTAAAAACAAGTATATATATTTTTTTTTTCACGGAAAGTTCATAAATCTTTTTTGTGTGGTGGGGGGGGTTCTTGCGCACGTGACGAGTTTATCCTATGGAAATACTGTGGTGATTTGAATCAGTTTTGCAAACCAGGCCTACACATTAAAATATAAAAAATTTTAACACATATTTTTGACATTTTTTTAACCCCTTCAAACCCAGAGTACATGTACATATACATGAGATTTTTGATTTTATTATGATTAAATTTGATTTAAATTGACTCCTTTTTTGAATATTGAACATACTCATTTCAACTTATGTGCACTTTGTTACGTGGTTGTATGATTAGAACAGCTGTTTTTAGAGCACTTACAAAATACACAGATGCAAAATGAGCTAAAAACAGGTATATTTTGTTTTTCCCGGAAAATTCATTTATCTTTTTCTTTCCCAATCACAGAGAAAAATCGTGTTGAGTATGGAACATATTTTAAATAATTTCTAATTCTCGATTTTGATGTCTAAAAAAAAAAAAAATTAAATACAATTAATTTATTCAAGTCTCAATGAAAAGAAATAAAATTGAGTTTAGAGAGCTTGTTTTTACTGTTTAATATTTTAATGTACAGTACAGTTAAACCCGAAGAAAAAGTTGGCCTAGAATCGAACGACGCTATTGCGTTATAGGGGTAGCCACGAAGCGCTTCCCTTTGGCTTTAGACTCTCCTATGCTGAAAACAATCTTAGTTTCATTATGGTTTCATTGAATTGTATAATATTATGTAAATGTAATCAAGATACGTCAGTTAAGATGTTTTGTGTTGAAAAACTTGGAATGTTTCATTTGACTGTATAATATGTGCATTTAGAAAAAAAAGTTTTAAAAATTACGTATATGGATAGAAAACTTCAGGTGAAGGAACTTCTAAAGGGACTCATAGGCACACTTTGCTTGCTTCTTTCGGCTTTACTCATCAATATACTAAAATACCGTATGAATGATCGTCGAGAGCTTTTCATACCCACAGTCAAAATAAATCAGGGATAGGTCGGATATCTTTTAATCTCTGAAATTATTCATCTACAAACATATCTTATTATCCAATATAACTAGAAATGTCTGTTCTTTGTCTACTAATTATTAAAAACAACAACATAGACAGCAAGAGAAAGCCAGAGAAACGTTAGGTTATTACGTTTACTGCCCTACCCCTGTTCCTTGTTCGTGCATGTAGCAGATACGCTAGTCTGAACTTCTTGTTTAAAGGGGCTAAAAACCCCAAAAATTATTTTTTACCACGTGATCTATAGCACAATACTACACTTAAATGACCGTTTAAAAATTATATCTTGAAACTGTGATTTAACACGATTAAAAAAAAAAAAAAATTGATCCAGAAATTGGCGAAAATTGGTGTTTTGGAAAATTTCCTAAATCGGCTTTAACCTGCTTCTTTTTTGGTCCACATAGATACTAGAGCATAGTACCAATCTAAAATGCCCCTTTATAACGTGTCTTGAAACTGTGCCCAAATATACCCTCAAACACGCAAAAATATGAATTCCAAAATCACACCCCATCTTGGTAATCGGCAGTTTTGACTGAACTACTGCCCAATTACAGAACAAAATATAGAGAATTTACAGAAAAGGCTGTCGAGTACGTCAATAATGGCCAATATTTTTTTGGATCAAAATCCTCCAAGGTCACGGGGCATAAAGATCGTCCCCATGTTATTTCTTATGGGAGATTTTTGCCGATGGGACCTAGCTCGAAAAATGTAATGTTTGACAATTTTTTGGGAGGTCATGGTGGCCCCAATAATTTTTCTGTTAATTGCTAAATTCATTACTAGTTATCCTGAATGAAATATATATTTTTGAGTTTAGCGGTTAAATACCCCTTTAAGAATTATCGTCGATAGCTTTTCACATCCGCGGCCAAAACAAATCAGGGATATAGGTCGGATATCTTTTAGACATTCATCTGAAAACATATTATCTTGTTATTCTAGAAATGTATGTTCTTTGTCTACTATAATTATTAAAAACAACAACATAAACAGCAACAGAAAGCCAGAGAAACGTTAGGTAATTACGTTTACTGCCCGACCCCTGCTCGTGCATGTAGCAGATACGCTAGTCTGAACTACTTGTTTAAGTATTCTGAAGGGGGTGCGCCGGGATCTAGGTTAGGTTAGTAGGTTAGACACGAAGCGAACTCGGATCTTCCACGTAGGGCAGTAAAAGTACGATTGAGAACTGATACGTGTAGAGAAGTTTTATTGAAACGTGGGGATGAACGAACATATTAGAATGGAAAACGTGTAGTCGAGGTGTGACAGAATATTCTTGAGTTTTGATTCGTACTTCTCATAGTTATGTGACGCAAATAACAATTGAAAAACATGCAGGACAATAATTGGTTAAGGATATAAATCAAATCAGGATCAGGGCATCAATCCGAAATTGTGTTCGGAAGCGGTGATGCTTGATTCGAGATAATTTATTTCGGCTCAGACACGGTGACGTTTTTCTAAAAATAAAAAACAACGGTTCAGACACAATCTTATTGTGTCATTTTCATCTCGAAACTAAACAAAGTAGGTCTTAAAATTACACTCTGTATTTGCGATAACAGCCTCGTGGTCAGTAGATGAGATTCACACAGTGTGAAGGAAAGTTGATAACCAAGCTAGTTATTAGTATGATGATTATTTATTATTACAAGCGCGTGTACCAACATGAGGGAGCGAAGCTACATAATCAACAGACGATGGGAAAGAGTACAGAATAAATAATACGTTTCTTTTCACCGTTCTAATCTGGTTGTTGGTGGAGGTGCCGAGTTTGAAGAAAGATACAAAAATAAAAAATACATACGTAGTCTTTCTCGTTGATAGTGGAGGTGCCGAGTGTTACTATGTCAACTTTGGGTGACTAGACCCGCCCCCCCTAACCTTCAGGGACACCATAATTATTCTGTGTCATCTTTGTCAACAAAAAGACGCATGGGTCATGTTCGGTTATTATCGTACACGCACAGACGGACGGACAGACTGAAAGTGATGCTTACAGGTTGTCCCTCGGTAGATTTCCTGTATGAAAGAACTTTTATTGTTTCTCTTTTTGTTTACTTTAGGTAATTATGTTTTTTTCGTGAGAAATCTGCCGAGAATAACAAGATATATTGTAAAGGGAATATTCGAGGGATGTTTGCATTCAAATTAACGACTTGAAAAACATTCAGTCAGGATTGCCGGTGGTAGGATTCGAACCCGAGACCTCCAGAATATGTCTCCTCGTGCTTTTTTTTATGTATTCTTTATTGAAAACAGGTCCGGAGACCCACAAGTGCAATATAATAGACAACTAATAACTACAAAGATTGACAACGATTGAACTACATAATTATTCTGTCGGTAGGCCAGTGGCGTATCCAGGAATTCATAAAGGGGGGGGGGGGTGCAACCAATTAATTCATAGATGTACCGAAGGCTAAGTGGGGGGCCGGGGGGCTTGCCCCCGAAAAATTTCTCCTTCAAGGTCATTTTGGTGAAAATCTGTGCGTTTTAAAGCATCACAACGACCAACTTTGTATCTATCTATACTTAAATCCTCTTTTGGTCAGATGGTAATTTGCATTTAGTTTTGCAATAAAACAGTTATTCTATATTCTCCATTGAAACGTTTAAGTGCACTTTCACACTTTTCTTTGGCAAAAAGGGGGGGGGGTGTCCCCCCTCTCCCCCCCTGGATACGCCACTGCGGTAGGCAATCTATGTTCATGCTACCACATGTTTCCCTAGAACGACTAGTATAGCAAAGTTTCCCGGACCCGTGACGTCGGTGGCAACGCTAGTGGACACTTTAATTATAAGTTTAATCATTAAGTTTAATCAGAGTCCCTTGATACAACCGTGGTTAGGCCTGAGCACGCGCACAATAGGGCAGCTGGTTTGATTAGAGATGTCAGTATACCAACAAGTGGTGCATCCAGAAATACACATTCAGATCGGGGAGAATTGGAATCAATCAATATGAATCAATGAATATGAGAATATGAACTTGACAGTGGCGTATCCTGGAATTCATAAGGGGGGGGGGGGGCAATTCAACTAATTAATTCTTAGCTGAACCGAAGGTTTTAATGGGGGCTCCGGGTGTCTGTGCGTTTTAAAGCATTAAAATGACCAACTTTTTATTTAGGCCTACTAAAATCCTGTTATTAATCCAAAAGTTTTCTTTTTCAAGGTCCCTTTGGTGAAAATCTGTGCGTTTTAAAGCATCACAAGTCACAAAAAACAACTTTGTATCTACTCAAATCCTCTTTTGGTCAGATGGTAATCTGACTTTTGTATTGCAATACAACAGTTATTGTATAATCTCAATTGAAACGTTTAAGATTTGTATACGGTTGTTTTTGTTGGCGCCATGAAGGTGCTGTGCTAACATGTGCTGCATGGTGGAAACGAGTTTCTAGCAGCACTTCCGTGACGTCACAGCCAAGATGGCAGCGCCCACAAATCTCTACTAAAACTACCGTATACTTTCACATTTTTTTGTCAAAAGGGGCGATTATTCCCCCTCGCCCCCCTTAGATAATATGCCACTGGAACTTGCAAAGATTAGAAAATAAAGTTTTAAAATAAACTTCATAACATTTTAAGCACTAAAAGCGGTTTGTTATAGTCAAATTTGGCAATAGTAATAACATACTAAACAATTGCTATTCATATTTTTCGTAAGTACGAACATAATAGAAAGTATCAACAGACGTATAAACTGGAGTGAAGGCTTTTCTTTGTACATTAAAATTAAAATTGCACTAATTTTATATTCAAATATCTTCCCCTTCCAAATAACAACAAAAACACGAAACAACTATTTATGAATTTGTCGCAAATGACTCTTTTGGAAATAAAATAAACAGCGCCATATATTTGCCACGTGTCAGAACTTACATTGTGTACATGCTTTTCCACCGGGAGTGTGCTACGTACTGGCACAACGCAGTAGGTACAATGATGTCGAACAACGATCGTTCTGGTATAAGATGCTTGTTTATTATAAATTCCACGATTATGGTCGAATGAGTGAGCCTTGCTGATAACGGAGCCTATTTCAAGACACATCCTGAACAAACTGAGCTCAGGATGTGAATGCTGTGACGTAGGCTGTACACTCGGTTCTGAACAGACATAGACTCTCCAGTCGGACCGCTTTATTGCAGACACAAGTCCACATACAAAGAAAACGACTGCATTCAAATTTATTATCTTAGACATATAATTATTTTCATTTTTTTGTGGGAAGCCTGCCCAGGGTGCAATTCATGTCCCTCTTCAGGTGTCTATAACTAGGTATGTTGTGGAAAGGACAATTGTGAAGGGATGTCCAAGGGCTGTTTAAGAGGACTTATTCCCTTGCATTCGCATTAACGACTGAGGAAAACCTCGGAAAAAACCTCCAATCAAAATTGCCGGTCTCAAAATTAATATGATTTTCAAACGCGACATCTTTAGAACTTAGATAATAATAATAACAATAATTGTTTCGTTTAGTTTAGTTTCTTTAGTGATTAGTGAATGATGTGTGAATCCAATTTAGTGGTTAACTCAATTTCACCCAACATGAACTTATGCTGTTTCTGCAATAACCCATCGAATTGGAGTGATACAGCGCTGAGCAAAACAAGAAAGATGTCGTTTGTTTGGTGTTCATTCAAGGACGATTCACTTATTTGTCGATCACTGCGCCCTAAAGTGTAATATGATTTTGGCTAGAAAAGCACAAATGTTAAGATATTACACTCTGTGGAATATCAAACATTTCGTGTCAAAAGTCGAAGAACGACAAACAAATCAAATAATGATGCCTCGGTTCAGCATATAAATCGCATGGTTGGTGGAGGTGCCGAGTGTTTATGTGTTAGAGTTTGAGTAGGATGCCCCGCCTGCCTCCTGGCCGAGTGTTTATGTGTTAGAGTTTGAGTAGGATGCCCCGCCTGCCTCCTGGCCGAGTGTTTATGTGTTAGAGTTTGAGTAGGATGCCCCGCCTGCCTCCTGGCCCCAAGAACATTCTGTACAATTCTCGTTGAAGGAAAACGTCAACACAAAAACAACGTGTCATGTTCGGTTTTTATCGTGAGACGTGTCACACGCACAGACGGACGGACAGAAAACTAATGTGTATAGGGACTAACACTCATGCAAGATTTTTTCATGTTTGTTTTGAATTTGATTATGCACGCTTTACTACCATCGTGCATCAAGTGAAATAATATTATGATGGGCTGATAAGATATTGAGTCACGGTGAGCCAACCACACAAGCGTAATAAGAGAGTCGAGGACATGCGTTTTAGGCAAATTGTTGTTCGCTTCGCCGGCCTACTGACACCACAGGTGTCTGAAATTTTGAACATAAAATCACGAATGTAGAACTATAGGGCTCTGCCAGTAACACATTTTCAAATTTTGTTTTAAAAATAATTTATAAAAAATAAATTAGTTACCACGAATTTTGATTTTGTTTAAAACTCCAAAATTGACTATATTCGTGATTTTTTTCTGGCTGATAAAGACAAAATTTTTGAAAATCTATGATCGCAGGGCCGTCAATGTGTGCTTCATTGACAACTTTGCAAAGTTTCATATATGTCGGATGCATCTTGGCCGAGCGAACAGCTATTTGCTAGCTGCCATTGTGTCTCATTCCCCCTCCCCCCCCCCATAATACATTATATGTTTGTGGTTCACGTTTGTTTGCGATACTTAATTCTGGGGGTCTACGGTTCAATTCCAGACACCAGTAATTTTGTGCTGAAGCATTTTTCGAAGCATTCGCTTTTATATGGTGAGTTGCTTCGGTGTTTATGTTAGTTCGACTACCTGCCATGGTTAGACTGCGTGCATGCACTGAGCCTCCTATAGAACACTGTTGTCGCTTCTCGATTAACTATAGCTATAACATAATATAGGTACGTGCAGATAGTGTTTTGAATAGATGCTACAAAACGCTACAGCTATTTGTTCACTTAAAACTTTTCTTAGTCCAATTTAATTTTAATATCTATAGTTTGTTTATAAACATTATTTGATTGATATTAATTCAACATTAATGACATAATTTCAAAATTAAAATATGAAAAAACTTAATCCACAAGTTTTTTAAGGTGGCCTAAAATAGATGCAACAAAACAGTATAAAATGACACTTGAAAATGCTATAACTTATACAATGTACAATAGATGCACCCATTGCCCATCGTAGCGGGCACTGGAGCATCGCAACTGAATAATGTGCTTATAATATATTCGACACAGACCCGTGGTTCAAGTTTGCCACACGAAATCCACAGTTACTTCGTTGAAATACTGCTTGCATTTATTTATTTTTACCGTGGGAATTAAACCTGTAATAGGGTGCAATATGTAAGCCCATGTCCAGGTGAACTAGGTATGTTGCGGATAGGATAATTGTGAAGGGATGTCCGAGGGCTGTTTAAAAGGACTTAATCCCTTTATACAACGATCCCTTCCAACGAAAGAGGAAAACCTCGGGTAAACTGCCGGTGACGACGGGATTCGAACCCGGGCCGGGCCCTCCTGAATAAGAATCAACACTGTCGACACTGGTAGCATGGGCTCATGGAGTGAGCTAGTGAAATGCATATGTTTTGAGATTGTTACTGTACTGATATTTATTTATTTAAACAATACGCGTACTATCTATTTTGTAAACTTTGTTAATATTTGAAAGCAAATCTATATTATTGGTTTGGTCACATCATTAGTCATTAGTCATTAGTCAATATTAATATCAATAATATGTTAATTCAGTAATTTAGTGCAATTTTTTTTTACCAAAATTTTACATCCAAATCTTCCAAAGCGAAAGTGGAATAACATTTAACGCATTTTGCTAAAATGATTATTGAATAAATTGTTTCACTTTTCTTTCTTACAAAACTAATTTCTTTTCACCTGACCTTTTTTTAAAATAATACATTCAACTTGATGATATTCATAATAATAATTAAGCTTAATTCTATTTTAAAATTAAATAGTAGTACATATTTTTAAAAAATTACGTAAGTTACTCTAATTTTGAATGGCACTTACCAATAATTATCACAAATTGCGCACTCGTCAAATTCCGTATCAAAATCTCACTCCACCAAATTGAAAAAAAATAAACACTCACGAGCGGCAATGCAAACACACGCAAACCTTTCTTTCGTCTTATTGATAATAATATGACGTTAGCACCCGACCGACCTACCGACTAGCGAGTGCGATGTTCTGACTCACTGGTCTGTGACTGACAGAATGCGCGGCGCGCAGTAGCAGTAGCAGACCACATGCCCTTGCCCCATGACTAAATCATTAGATCACTTATTAGACTACCACATGCGAAACTTCATTGCTAGTGACACATTGGTTTTGACGTGCGGAATTACACACTTGAAGTACCCGCGACTGCGAATGAGACGCGTGGCGCTATCTAGCGGTGTTGGATGAAACTCGGTGTATCGGTAATGCAGTTCACTGTAAGGTGAAGAGATTACTGGAGAGAAGCTTCGCGCTTTCTAGCGGTGTGGATTAGAACTCAGAAACTGTGGGAGACCGCGAAAACTCAGTGCTAAAAGCGAAACCGAAACAAGTTTCTTGTCAACCTTATTATTCTATGTTCACCAATCCTGACCCTGAGGGGGAGTTTGCTCTCACCATAGTAAGTTTTACCACAGTTACGCGGAATAGCACAAACGGAGTATTTCGAATCTTGAACGGGGTCCTTTAGCCTTTAAGTTTGGTTCTTGAAAATAAACTAAGTTATGAAGTGTGTTGGAAGACGTCGTCCGAATGTTAAATTTATTCAATTTCTATGGGATCTGGGTTGATGACGCAGGTAAACCGGCGACATGCCTCGGGACACAAATAGGTATGTTTTGTGTTCTATATTATTTAGGCTTGAGAGCGGAACCTGAGAATCTCTCCTCTAAAATCAAAATGGGCTCGATCCGTTTGATGTGCGTATATCTGCCAGTGTTTTTAAGCTCGAAACATATTTTGATTTAATTTTTTTACCAATTTTATTCGTCACTTTTAACAATGATAAGTCTTTTTCAGACGACGAGTGTAAAATATCTTGTCGCATGTAAAGGCCTCGTGTGGTTTCGAAACGTTTATTCCTTTATAACGAAATCAGTTGTTGGTAGATGTTTTCAAAAAAGCTTGTTTTGTTAGGGTTAATAACAAAATGAAAATATACTCATTGGATGAGCGAAGCAAAGACTTCAATTTGACTTTCTGTTCTTTTGTTTTTTTGTTTTCACTTAGGCCCTA
This sequence comes from Sweltsa coloradensis, assembly GCA_024449915.1. Classification (NCBI taxonomy): domain Eukaryota; kingdom Metazoa; phylum Arthropoda; class Insecta; order Plecoptera; family Chloroperlidae; genus Sweltsa; species Sweltsa coloradensis. The sequence continues at coordinate 62,703 of JAMZAV010001408.1, forward strand.
CGTTACCCCAAGAAAAATAGCTCGAGTGTTTTGTTTTTTGTTAGTTTTTCTGTTTGTTTGTTCGCACGCTATACCGGGCAAACGGTATATTATGCGATCTTGATGAAAATTGTAGGGGACCTTCGTTTTCTCTGAACTTAGACTTGCCACGTTTTTGGGTACAATCGAAGAAATATTTCTCATGAATATCGTACTTTTACGATTTTTTCGATTTTTAGTGCGATATTTTCGTGACATTTGGGCCGATTCTGACCAAACGGGTGGGGCTACAACATTCACATTTCACATGGACATTAAGGTAATGGTGATGTATTGCTTTTTGAAAGAAAATGTTGAAAAAATTATCCAGAAACCATATTATAAATAAAGATTTTAAATTAAGTTTTTTGAGGTCTTTAATAACACTAGAAACTTGACTACAATCACCTACAATGCGTTCAAAAAGCACTCGATAAGTAAAAAGATCCCACTCAAACTAAAAACTTACAAAAAAGCTCATCCATCAACGCGACTAAAAAAAGCGTTTGCGAAGCTTCCTAGTGTAATTAAATTTTGTCATGGGAATATCACCGTACACAGCACTCCGGGTCAAAGAAAATTCAAAGTGATAGCGAGGAAGTAAAAGCATCTTTGCATATTCTGCACATTGAATCTTTTCCAACCGTATATTTTCAATCTTTATGATCCAAACGAAAAGTTCGAAAATGTTCGAAGTGTAAGGTGACCATATTTTGAAAGTAACAAACCGTAACAATTACTAAAATGTAAGCATATGTATACCTCACGGACCATTTCGGGGTCTGGGGCAAAGCCCTCAGCCGCCACAGGCGATATCAGAGATATTTGCGTCAACTGCCCAGAAAAAAGCTTTCCGAGATCAAAATATGATAAAAATAAATATGGTTATGTGTACATTTTAGTGCTCATAAAATCTTTATCTGAAGATAGTACAAAACCAAATACAAACATTCAGCAGATACAAAATATGTATTGATGAGGGCATCATACTAATGAAGGCCTAATCAATAAGAATAAAGATAATTTGAAAATGCATTTAATTTGTATACGGTAAAATTTTTAATACAAGTTTTGTCTGTACATCGAAATAATAGTTGGATGAGCGAAGCGAAGACTTCAATTTCACCGACCCCCCAAAAAATTTAGCTCGGGTGTTTTTTTGTTTGTTTGTTTTTTTTTCTGTCTGTTTGTTTGCTCTCTACCGGGCAAACGGCATATGCGATCTTGATGAAAATTTGAGGGGACCTTCGAAATTTCTGAACTTAGACTTGCTACGTTTTTGGGTACAATCGAAGAAATATTTCTCATGAATATCGTACATTTACGATTTTTTTCGATTTTTAGTGCGATATTTTCGTGACATTTGGGCCGATTCTGACCAAACGGGTGGGGCTACAACGTTCATATTTCACATGGACATTAAGGTAATGGTGATATATTGCTTATTGAAAGAAAAAGTTGAAAAAATAGCCAAAATCCATAGAATAAAGGTTTTAATATGAGTTTTTTTAGGTTTTAATAACAATTAACAAGTAACAATAGAAACTTGACAACAATCACCTACAATGCATTCAAAAAGCACTTGCAAATGAAAAGTGGTCCTACGCAAACTAAAAACTTACAAAAAGCTCATCCATCAACGCGGCGGGACTTAAGCGTTTTCCTAGTGTAATTATAAACGTAGTTAAGGATACATTTTTATTTTCCATTATCTATAAACAAAATTAATGCAAATAATGAGAGAAAATTAGTGGTGTGCGAGTCCTGATTTTAGAGTTCGAGTCGAGTCCAAAACGAGCACTTCGTATTATTTTTAAAATTTCTCTATAATATGCTCTTAGCCTCTTTGACTATTTTCACTATTTACAATATGAACAATAATAATTGTATTTATTGATGTTAGTATAAATGTAGGCTCCAAACGTGAAGACAGAGTAACATCTAATAATTTGATTTAAAAATGTAACCTCTCTCTAGATCATTTTAGTGATCAAGCACAAATGTTATTAGGTCTATGACATTCACTAGGCCTAAGTGATATTACATGAAAATGTTGAAAAAAAAACACTTAAGTGACATTTTTATTATTTGTGCCCCGAAAAAGTTCTAAACTTCCAAAATGAATATAAATTTGTATCAAAAGACACAGGTTATACTATTATGGCTAAGTAATCAGCATTGGTAAGTTAGCGTCAAAAATATATATGCCTACCGGTAACGATTTTTACGATTTCACACACGTGCGCGACCCGGCACCTCCACCAAAATCATTAATAATACTCGCACACCCCTAGAGAAAATGAATTAACTTCTGGGAAGTGTATTGTTAAGAAAATACCAGGACAATTTCTCCCTAAATTGCAAACCGGTACAAATACGTTATTTTAATGAGTCTCTCGGGACACCAGTACAAGTGTTCTGAAAACAGTATTGTACCGGTCAAACCGGTACGTCTGGTCACCTAATCGAAGTGATATATTTGCGTAATTTATTTATAACCACAAAAGAGGACAAAAAGGACAACACCATCAACTCATCACTATGGGATATCTTTCTTCTGGAGCTCTTTGTGTCTTCGAGTGTGTGGCACACTACGTACGGATTCCTGTCATGGCTGCTCTCTGGTGTTGACATTGTTTTGATTGATGGTTTGTTTCTATTAATTTCCGTCTTCATTTCTACGATGAAAATATTGAGCTCATAATAAGGTACGTCTAAATGCGTTTTAACTAGTAGCTATTATGCCTCTAGCTCTAGTAGGTCTGGACCTTTAATATACTGCATAAACATATCCCTTTATACCGAACCACTAGGACAGTTCACTTCAAGGCAATAGCCTTTTGGTTTTGGTGTCTTCGACGTAAAGCCTAGCTCGGCTCCCATATAAAAGTCCCAGGGTGTTATTATAGCACATAACAGATAAATGGGTATAGGCCGTCGTGTGTATACATACGATGTTCATGCTCTTAATATCACTGTAGACTATGCATTGCCATGAGGTGAAGCTTTCGTCTATGCGTTGACCAAATACGTTGACGCGTTGACCAAATACCCAGTACAACGAAACCAGAGTCGATAAAGAAGTTTCCCCTTTGGGGAGGTCCCCAAGGAATCTAACGTCCTGCGCGCTGAGAGCGGCTCCAATGTGAAACTAATAAAAGCACTGCACGCTAAATACGGTCAGTAGATTATCGATGTGCAGTGACGCTGAAATCAACAAACAACAGACGAAACGTCAAACTTCAATTTTATTTCAATCATATTAGCCGATGGGCCCTAGTCATTTAAAACGATTTACTTTTGATTTATTATTGTACTATAAAATGTTGCGCAGGCGTCACTGACATTTTTGTGCGAAATAATTTGGTATATGCCTTGTTCAAGCCTAACGGACGTAAGTGTAGCCTAGGCCCAAGGCCACAATACAGTTTTCAGACGTAAGTACGCCTTTGGCACTCAAATCGAAATCTTGAACAATACATATTGTCGGCCTAGCTCCTAAGCTTAGGTCTTCTCCATCAGAAATATCCAGAGAGTTTGCTTTATGCCAAAACATTCGCCAACATTCGATCGTATTTAAAATTTTGACATTTCCGCCATTTGTCGTCATCGACTGTTAACTACTAGTAGAAAAGTGACGTACTTTTATTGAAGTAGTTCCATCAATCGTCACACAGAGTCGCGCGGAACGTTAGATTCCCAACGCCAAAAACCGAATTTTTATTTAACCCAGGGCGGTATAGGGAGTTGGAGGACCTCCCCAACGGGGAAACTTCTTTATCGACTCTGACGAAACCCTCAAATCAGCTGTTACAATAAGTTTAATTGGCTTGTTCACTGCGACTTTTACTCACCACGCTGCGCTGCTGTACTATCCCCCCACCGCCGTCTGAATGCATGTAAAGGCGGATGTAGACGGCGGTGATAGCCCAACTTGCGGATGTCATGGCTGCTCATAGCTGTCAGCAGCCTACTGTTTTTACTGTCAGTTTGCATAGTTTTATGTTGAAAGCAAAATGCTTAATTGCTGTGTGTATTCGTGTAAGGAGAGAGGAGGGCATACTGTCGTGTTTATAACTACAAATAAATACAATCACACATAATATACTGACATGTGTCTTTATTCGGCCTCCTGCCTACGTAACCTCTCTCATGTCAACAAATCAACACTGGCTAGGGGGCCTAAGCCCTAGGCTTTGCTGAGGCGTATGCAAGTAGGGCCTAGGCCTATACTTGCTAATTCATAATACCATGATATTGATATGCCTAGGTCTACATCTAATGCTGAAGAAAAGCCTAGGCCCTAGTCCTTAGTAGCCTATTCCATGTAGGCCTAGGTCTAATCTCAATAACAGTGCTCTGCCCAATGACGTACATAAGCTTTGCGTAGCAAAGCGCTAGACGCTCAGTCTCCTATCCTTCCAACCGCGAGCGCTAGCATGGACGTTAGAAGCCATCATGATCAGGGAAAAATCATTTCACTGCAACATAGATACTTCATCTAGTTGAATGAACTAAGATGCAGTGGATTATTTGATCGACGCGGGATAAGAAAATATGTAAACAGATGGCGGACATTTTAAATTTTGCGTCTATGTGTAAAACGAGAAAAGTTGTCATAACTCTCATAAAACAAATCAGAAACCGCCCCGGGCCTAGGCCCAGATGTAGAAAATTATTTATAATACAACAGTGTAGGCCTAAAGTTCCATTAGGCTATAGGACTACATTCAATTAATGCTAACATAACACGTTTGACAAGCCCTAGGCCTCTTCTAGGCAACCCTAGACCTGCACGACCTTGTTCAGACACACATCCCGCACAAATAACTAGTTTTGATTACTAAAAGCCTAATGCAGATAGACAATAGTATGATAGTCCACCAACTTGAATTGCTTTATTCGGAAATTGGAGTAACTGAGAGATTTGCGGAAGAAAAACTGTTTTTCTTCAATAATACCGAGAAATCGCCATCTTGTGGTTTTGGTTTTACACCGCTTGTTAACACAAAGGCTGCTAAATTTAAAGGTACGATACATTTAGATGGCGGTTGGTTTTTCCCTGATCATGATGGCTCCAACATCCACGCTCCCCACGGCCATACTGTGTGTCTAGCGCTTAGCTTATATTACGTCATTGGCTAGGCCCTAGGTTTAGACTTCAACGGCGCCATGTGCTTTCAGCTCTTCTTTTTATTTTCCTATCGTCCACGTTTCCATTGTTTAAAAGTTTAAACACAAACAAAATATGCTATTGAATAAAATTACTTGAAATAGGCCGTACGACTACTTACGTAAAACAATACGTAAACAAACAATCGAGGAAGCATACAGATTTGACAATGCAGAGCCTGCTATACATAGTTTATTTCAAACGCCGCCACGGTCTTAGGGCAGGGTCCACTAGATACCTAACAAGCAGCTCGGAATAAGTATCTATAGTGGACCCTGGTTTAGGGGGTTAGTTCAGTGGCGCGATCTGCGCGGAGCTTTGCGTGAACAAGCCAATTGTCCCACCCCTAATGGCTTAACCCCCATCCTAGAGTTCAACAGCGACTTGAAAGTACCGGTACAGTTACAATCTTTCAATAGATAGACATGCACATATTGTTTGAGTGATTGAAAAAAATTGAGAGGCTTGTTTTGTTTAAAAACTTTGCCTTTCCTGTACGACTAAAGTAAATCATAGACCTAATTAGGGGTACGTTAAATTAAAATTCTTTGTAATGGCATTTTTCACGGGTAATAGGCTTCTGGTATATGCCTAACTACCAAGATCAGCATTATCTTACGGTCTTGTTCGTATGCCACGCTGCAAATAAACACGTTTTCATTTTTAACAAACGTATTTAAAGAAGATATGTGTATTGTTTAGTGTTGTGTATGCAACAACAGACTTTGATTGACTTTGAATCACGCGCCTTGGCGTCAACGCACAACGCTACCTATGTTGAGCAGGCGGTGTGTTTCTCACATCTGACTTCAGTGGTCGTACTTCCGTTTCCGTATAATACTTCATCAACCATCATGTAGATGGAAGCTAACTTATTCTTGTAACTGTGTATTTAACTAATGACATCTGCTTAATCGTATATTCAATAAACCTAAGATTTATGGATACCGTTGTATACTAATTTCCCCAACAGTATACAATAATGGCGCAGTCGACATAGGAAGAAATAGCCTTTTTATTTCAATTTTACGGGACCACGTTTGGACGTCCTAACCTATACGCCTAGGCCTAGGCTAGGCCTAGTATTTCAAGCAAGATTTCAACCATTTCAAGGTACCACGTACGCGATAACAACACCGTTATTTCAAACGTAATTATTGGAAGTACTCCTCAGTTTAACACTTCAAAACCGGAGGACTTTGAAATTTTTACAGAGAGGCTGGAATTTTATTTCTTGGCTAACAATATCGTAGATGTTTCCAAGAAAAAGGCGATCCTTTTCGCAAACTGCGGGGACAGCGTTTATAGACAAGTCAGAAAACTTTGTTCTCCCAAGTCAGCTTTCGATATTTCATTTGAGGAAGCTATAAAGCTACTCAAAAACCACTACTGTCCGAAGCAGAGTGTACATCTAAAAATATTTGAATTTCAACACCGAAGACAAAAACCGGGTGAACCGTTCAAGGATTTCTACGCAGATCTTAGGCGTATGGCAGAACCATGCGAATTTAAAGATTCCAATCAAGCTATTCTCTCTCAAATCTTGTTTGGATTGAATAGTACAGAGTTAACTGGTAATTTAATGCAAAACCCAGACAACCTTACGCTAGAAAAAGTAGAGCGGAAGATTTTAGCCTACGAGGCAGCCAAAGCTAATGTCGCAATATTTTCAAACCCATCTAAAACTTCCGATGGCGTTCATCGTACAGCGGTTCAGTACCGAAATCAACTAAAAGCGGCGACCGGTGCATCGTCCAAACAACACCCATCGTCTACATCCCAGACCATTTCATGCAAGCGGTGTGATGGTGCCCATCCAGTAAGTAGCTGCCGGATTCCAGGTACAGTGGAGTGTCACTACTGTCACAAGGTGGGTCACGTTAGCAAAGCATGCCGTAAACGCAAAGCCGATATTTCTAAGCCTAAACCTACAGGTCAGCATGGCGGTTTTCAACAGTCGTCAAGCTACGCTAGTACTAAGAATACTTCAAACACAGGTAGTCAGCCTAAGAATTTCAGTGGAAACCACTTAGTCCAAGCTAACGAGACAGAGTGCAACCAGGGACCAAATCAAAACCATGTATTATTTCATACAAAGTGTTCCATGGCCCCACCTCCTTACAAACTAGATGTCATGATAGATAAGGTAATCATTCCCATGGAGATTGATTCAGGTGCAGGTAGAACCATAATTGGTTTATCCACATATCAAGAGCATTTTTCACACATTCAGCTCAGTAAACCCACTGTCAATTTAAGCACGTGGTCAAAGGAGGAACTTCCCATCCTAGGTTCTATTTTAGTGGATGTTAAGTTGCATGATTGCAAAGCTACTTTACCCCTAATGGTAATGAATCAAGATGGACCAACCTTGATGGGTAGGGATTGGTTTACACATTTAAATGTATCTGTGAGTGCAATCAAAAGGTTAGAAATTGCACCCATCACCGAATTGCCTCACCAGATAAGCGATTTTCAGGATGTATTTTCTCCTGAGTTAGGCAAGTACAGCGGACCACCGGCAAGTATTGTACTTAAGCCTGATGCTAAACCGGTTTTCCGGCAAGCAAGGGACGTACCATTTTCAAGGCTACCTATGGTCGATGCAACTATTGACAGTTTAGAATCAGCTGGGGTTTTTGTTCCTATGTTGTTTTCAAAATGGGCCTCTAGCACTGTCAACATAGTTAAAGGGGATGGTACCATACGCATATGCGGTGACTATAGTAACACTGTCAACCTTGCTTGTGAGACCGAAGTTTACCCATTGCCTTCCATCGACAAGATGCTTGTCAAACTCACCGGAAGCAAGCATTTCACAAAGCTAGACCTAACTAACGCGTTTTTTACAAATTTCTGTAGATCAAGAGTCTTCCGAGCTGCTCACACTGAACACACATCGCGGCCTTTTCAGGGTAACCAGGTTACCGTTTGGTTTGTCGTCTTCTCCTGCGATATTTCAAAGGATCATGGATGTTCTTGTCGCTGGCATCCCAGGAGTGGTGGTGTTTATCGATGATCTGCTAGTCACGGCGCCCACCATAGAAGAAATGTGGAGACGGGTAAGGCTAGTACTAGGCAGGCTCCAAGCAGCTGTGTTACGTCTACGCAGGGACAAATGTCAGTTTGATGTTAGTTCGCTCGATTTTCTGGGATATCATGTATCTTCTGAGGGTATCAGTCCTTCCAAAAAGAAGATTGAGGCACTACTCAATGCCCCTGTCCCACAGAACAAAAATGAATTGATGGTTTTCTTGGGGTTTGTGAATTATTACGATAGATTCTTTCAAGACAAAGCTACCAAGTTTAGGCCTTTGTATAACCTTCTTCAAGAGAAGATTCCATGGCAATGGACAGAGAAGGAACAAGCATGCATGGATTATGTTAAAGAGGTAATGGGTTCAGGTATCATTCTGGCTCATTACGATCCCAAGCTGCCGATCGTATTGGCATGTGACGCATCTCCTAGTGGTGTTGGTTGTGTACTTTCACAGATTCAGCCCAATGGCGTGGAAGCCCCTGTAGCATGTGCATCCAGAACGCTACATCCTAACGAAGTTAAGTTCGCTCAGATCGATCGTGAAGCTCTCTCGATCATATTTGGTGTGCTAAAATTCCACATGTACTTGGCTGGAAATGATTTCACTATTATCACTGATAATAAGCCTCTACTAGGTATTTTCAGGCCGGATAAGCAAATACCTATGGTTCTGTCTCCTCGTATGCTTCGCTGGAGTCTCATGCTGAACCAGTACAACTACAAGCTTCAGTACAAGCCAGGACCCAAACATGCAAATGCTGATTTCTTTAGCCGTTTCGCTGTTCAAGATTCCATGTCGGAACCTATATTTCCAGAACCAGCAGGAATCCTGTTCCTGGACCAAGGAACGCAGCATGCTAGTCTCAATGCTACTGCAATAGCAGAAGAGACCAAGAAAGATCATTTTCTTTCGCAAGTCTACTCGTACATCCAGCACGGGCGTGATCGTCATCTGCTTCCAGACGAGGCTAAGAAATATCTAGGCCCAGAGGGAACCCTGTCTACACTTCGTGGTTGTGTGTTAAGAGGGGATCGAGTAGTCATCCCGACGTCAATGAGAAAGCAAGTTCTCAACCAGTTGCACAGAGTACACCTAGGTATTGATCGTACAAAAGCTGTGGCTCGATCATATGTTTGGTGGCCAAACATTGATGCAGAAATCGAGAATTTCGTGAGTTCATGTAATGAATGCTCGCTCTACAGGTCACAGCCATCACGAGCTCCGATCATTCCTTGGACGCCCACGAACAAACCTTGGTCGCGTCTTCATGCTGATTTCGCGGGACCTTTTCACGGTCATACTTTTCTCATCGTTATTGACTCTCATAGTAAGTGGATGGAAGTGTTAGACACTGATGGATCCATGTCGTCTTCAACAGTAATTCATTCCTTACGCACCAGTTTTAGTACTCACGGTATCCCTGACGAAGTAGTCACAGATAATGGCCCTTGTTTTCGGTCAGAAGAATTTGCCTCTTTTCTGAAAGAGAACCAAATCAACCACATTCGCTCCGCTCCGTACCAACCAGCTAGTAACGGTCAGGCGGAACGCACAGTACAAACGATCAAGAATCTGCTCAAGAAGGTAAACGAAGATCAGTGGGAAGTAGAATTACCCAGAATTCTGCTTACGTTAAGAACTACTCCCAACGCAAGTGGATACTCGCCTTCAGAGTTACTCATGGGACGTAAAATCGCCACGTTATTGGACAGATTACACCCTGCAAATGTGCAGTCCTCACGGGAATCTCAAGCTGTTTGCAGTTCTCTGGACATATCCGCGACAAGGATTTTCAACGAGAATGACTCCGTCCTGTACAGAGTCTACAATATTCCTGGTCAAAAGTGGGCTGCAGGTGTGATAATGTCAGTGGAAGGTCCTAGAAACTTCACTATACTTACCAGTGAAGGTACGATGGAACGACGTCATCTTGACCAGCTACGTCGCAGAGTTTCTAATCCTCCTGTTCCTACTACACCAATTCCGATCTCCCTTAACCCTACTCCTTATGTAATACAGGAACATACTAATGCTGATGTTTCTGTGCCCGAGGTTCTGTCAGAGTCTTCACAGGTGCCAGTCGCTGTTCTCCCCAGGGTTGACCCAGACGTTGCGGCTACATCGCATTCGCATCCACCTGTGAGACCATCTTCATCAACTCCAGAAGCTGTACGAAGGTCCTCAAGACAAGTTACAAAGCCTTCGTATCTCAGTGATTTTGTGATTAAATGATTATCTATCTTTGCTAACCCTTTTTGCTATTATATCAGTCCTTCAGACAAAGGGTTTTATTTTGAATTATCTTAGCCCATATGGCATTCTATATTTTTCCGTGTCTATATTTTAAAGGCGGAGACTTGTTGTGTATGCAACAACAGACTTTGATTGACTTTGAATCACGCGCCTTGGCGTCAACGCACAACGCTACCTATGTTGAGCAGGCGGTGTGTTTCTCACATCTGACTTCAGTGGTCGTACTTCCGTTTCCGTATAATACTTCATCAACCATCATGTAGATGGAAGCTAACTTATTCTTGTAACTGTGTATTTAACTAATGACATCTGCTTAATCGTATATTCAATAAACCTAAGATTTATGGATACCGTTGTATACTAATTTCCCCAACAGTAAAAAAAATTGAGAGGCTTGTTTTGTTTAAAAACTTTGCCTTTCCTGTACGACTAAAGTAAATCATAGACCTAATTAGGGGTACGTTAAATTAAAATTCTTTGTAATGGCATTTTTCACGGGTAATAGGCTTCTGGTATATGCCTAACTACCAAGATCAGCACTGTCTTACGGTCTTGTTCGTATGCCACGATGCAAATAAACACGTTTTCATTTTTAACAAACGTATTTAAAGAAGATATGTGTATTGTTTAGGTATGTTAATTATGGCAATATGCATGCTAAAAAATATACTATGAATTATCTGGTTGTTAGCAAATTATCTTCTCAAATCAATTTACCGACAAAATGACAAATCAAAACGCTTAGACCTAAACATTGGGTCTTAGCCACCATATTATTTGTTAGTTCAGGCCACATCCTTCTAGATGTATGTTTGTTCATTTACTACAACCAGAGGGCTGTGGTTCAGGTTGCTATAGTTATCCCAGGGTCTTCTTACAAGGGCTGAACTAGGTTACACTCTAAGATTTGGTCATGAAGATGATAAAGCCCACACCACACAATCCTTATTGGGAAGCTTTCTTTTGTCAAAACACAGATTCCATTCATTCTTTACTAGGCATAGCACAGCCCTAGGCCCTAGGCCCAAGGTAAGCGTATTATGGTAGGCTAGGGCATAGCTTACCAAGGCAGTCGTTCAACATTATGATAATTTCACGTTCTAAGCATGTTATGCCATGATGACATGGCATGGGTATAGGTATTATGTAGACATTGGTTTAGAGTCTTATGTTTCCTATCTGTAATTACCTGCCGTAAGCTATAGTGTTATAACCGATAAGTCGTCATCAAGGTTTGGTTTCTTAATAGGTAGTCGAAACGGCGAAACCATAGATACTAGTCATACAGAAAAGCAACTGATACAGTAAATCTACATTAATACTGTATAGGACTTAATGGTAGCTAGTACGCCTTTCATGATAGAGTATTGCGGTAAACTGTAGGCCTACTCTATAAGACGGCACACCTAAATGGCGGGTCCTGGTGCACTGCAGAGGGCGTCGAGAGCGTCGCGACGCCATGAACACGTCGAGCAAGACGTTATGATCAATCTCATGAGTAATTCGTGAGAGGATGTGCCAGGTAGATGCGCAATAACCTTAAAGTATCACCCTATAAAATACACTTTAATGTAATACTCGATCACGACAGGATAACGACATAATCAAATCTCTTGCTCAACGTGTTGACGGCGTCGCTATGCACCGTATAAATCCAGCAAGTAAAAAACAATGTTAATAATTACAACACCAATTTCAACATCTTAATTATTATTTTCGATGTCAACATCACATAAAAGGCGAAAAGAAAATTCAAAGAGGGCACTGAACTAGAGGGCCTCAGACTTTGGTACCTTCAGTGGTGATTATATACATAAAGTAAGATGTTTGGTCAATATGAACCCGAGCAAAAAAGCAGGATGAAGCTTTCCCCTTTATCCGGTAGGTGGCTCTACCGGCCCTTTGCCTTGCTGAGAGGTGATGTAGATAACCATTAAGAGGGAATGGGACACATTTGGCTTTAGCTATTAGCTATTCGCTCGGCCAAGATGCATCCGACGTATGTGAAACTTTGCAAAGTTGTCAATAAAGCATACATGGACAGCCCTGTGGTCATAGATTTTCCAAATTTTGACTTAATCAGTCAGAAAAAAATCACGAATATGGTCAATTTTGGAGTTTTTAACAAAATCAAAATTCGTAAAAACTAATTTAATTTTTATAAATTATTATAAAACAAAATTTAAAAATGTGTTACTGCAGAGCCCTATAATTCCACATTTGTGACATATGATCAAAATTTCAGACACCTGTGGTCTCAGTTGGCCGAGCGAACAGCAATTTGCCTATAAAACGCATGTCCTATACTCTCTCAAAGGGTGACTATTAAATAAATGTTAATCAAAATAACAAACCAATAGATAAGATCATTAAGGAACATGGAACACATAAATTCTGTTCCGTCCGTCCTTCTGAACGTGAGTCCAGTCATCAGTCATTCAAGTAAACCAAACAGGACCTCCGATTAACACGCGATAGTTTGATAATGCCCTACAAAAAGAATTTGATTGATTGATTGATTGAATATTGCTTAACGTCTCATATTTATGCACTTTGGCTAATCGAGACGATGAGTGGTGATAGATGAGGATGAAGTATGAACAGAAGGGAGGAGGGGAAACCCGGTACCGGCACGTAGCCTACTCCTTTCGAAAAGTACCAAGGGGACCAACGGCTTAACGTCCCATCCGACAGGACGGTGTAACTTTGACAGTCATATAGGTTCCTCCACTAACCCGGACTGCCGAGCAAACGTAAAGGAGAACGAAGCCGTTACACTAGCTTTCGAACCCTCCATCTGCTCTAACCAGCGGTATACGTGAGTCTCAGGGTAGAGCGGTCACCCACTCTACCCATGACCACGCCCGATTCTGCTTAACTTCGGTGTTCGAGTGGGAACCGGTTAAACGAGCTCGGCTAAACCGCTGGCTCTACAAAAAGAATATCACAGAATATTGAGGGTTCCTGAAATTTAGCGAGCTGGGCTATTTTACTTAAACTTGTCAATTTAATACTAGGCACATGCGACAACGACATCTAAATACCACAAGTATTAAACATTTATTTTTTATCTTAATTTATAATCGGCACCACGATCAAGATCTAAACTTCAGCGCTTATTATAATAGAATAAGAAGCTTCACTTCTTCGTTTGGTTCGCCCGTACATTGCAATGCTTGTTTTATATTAAAGGAATTAACATAAAATCAGAAAAAAAAATTATTGGCATACAACTATCTGATAAATGCCATCAAGGTACCTGCGCTTTCAACTTTTCCTTATTTGGCATGATTGAAAAAATGGGCACTCTTATAAAATTAATGATGCCCATACTCCTCAAGCCACCCTGGATCGTTATAAGACGGCAGTCATACAGGTAACAAAAGTATTTTGAGCTCGCCAAATCAAGTAACTCAACCTCTGATATTTGTCATTGTTTCTATTTTTTCAAGGGAAATGACACATTCAATCAGTCTACGCCTAGCTAAGAATAAGAGATCCTGTACCCTCGAGTTACGTCATGGAAGAATGGGAAATATTAAGAGATATCAAAGAAGAAATAGACGATGTGTCGCCACCACAAGTTTGGGGCACATACCTCCAGACTACGCCTTGCTCCGAAGTGAATCATCACACATTCTCTGATGTAATGAAGAAGAATTGGAGAATGGGCATGTGAAGGAAGAACCAGAAGATGTGTATTCACCCCAAGAATCCTACAATTTTATCCAGTCAACGTCTTGCTCCGAAGTGAGACAGCACGCAATTTCTGATGACAGCAAAGAAGAATCGGATAAGGGAAAAATTAAGAAAGAACCCTTGGACAAAGTGACTTCACAACCAATGTGCGATTCATTAGTTTCTAATTGCTACGAAACAGTCGCTAGAGTAACCTCTGGTGTCATTAAAAAGGAAAGTGAGTGCAGAAATGTCGAAATGTCTACAATGGAAAGATTGCATTCACCAAACATTTCCGACAAATTTGACACTTCGCAGGCTTTCTCTGGAATAAGTACTCCTGTACCCACCGATGTTGTCAAAGAAGAATGTGAGTTGACCATTAAAGAAGATTCGATCGAAATATCTACATATCCTGAAGATTTTCCAGATTGTGATTCAACAACAGGGAAAGACCAAGTGACTGGTAAGTAAAACTAGATCATTATAGTATAAAAATTAGTTTATTATTATTATTATTATTATTATTATTATTATTATTATTTTTATTATTATTATTATTATTATTATTATTATTATTATTATTGGATGAGCGTAGCGAGCGTAGCGAGCGAAGCGAAGATTCCATTTCACTACACTGGAGAAAAAAATCCGGAATGTTTTTTTTTTTTTTTTTTTTTCTTTTTTTTTTCTGTATTATTGTGTGTTTGTCAGCACGATTCCGGCTAAACCGATACTCCAATTGTGATGAAATTTTATGGAGGCCTTTGAAATCTCTAAACTTAGAACTGCCACGTTTTTGAGCGCAATCGAAAAATTATTTCTCATGAAAATCGCAATTTTACGATTTTTTTCGATTTTTTTAAAATTTCTTTGACTTATAACACCTACATGCTTTATCCGATTTTAATGATTTTTTCACAGAACCATAATTTTATGAATTAAGATATTCGTGTGAAATTTGAGCGCAATCGAATAATTTTTTTATATGAAAATCGCAATTTTACGATTTTTTTTCTTTTTTAAAATTACGATTAATTAAAAAATTAAAAATTAAAGTTTATTTTTTTTTAATTTAAATTAATTTTTAAGAAATCTTCAACTTATTAATGACTTTTTCACAGAACAACAGAAAATCCGCATAACACATGGCAGCTCAATGCACCAATTACGCTCATCCAACAACGCGGCGGGACTTAAGCGTTTTCCTAGTTATAATTATTATTATTTAATGTGTTGATTTTGATTTTAAAGTCGGACATTGATCAATTCTCCGAATATCTATTATACACCATCGAAATGCAACTAGAACGCAGGACCAAATATTTTACTTTATCTTTCAGAGTCTGTGTATCCCTGCGCCGCCTGCTCTCTGGAATTCAACAACCCGATCTATCTCGAGCTTCATGAACACTATTGTCATCCTCTGAAGGAGAGTAACAACACAGAATCACAAAAACCGTAACCAAGCAGACTGTATCGCAACAGGAGGCAGCGATCAACGGAGCTTCAGAAAAGTCGGGAGGAATCTTGGGTGTTGTAAACAAGAAGACAGAGAGCAGATATTTCGAAAATAGTCCAATGGATATTGTATCTCCGCTAGAAATGCCAGATTCCCTTGTCCCGTCTTGGTCTTGCTCTGAAATCAGTGCTACTGTACACTCGTATGTAATCAAAGAAGAATTTGAGTTGACCATTAAAGAAGAGTCCATAGAAATAAAGACTTTACCTCAAGATTTTCCAGACTGCAATACATCACCTGAGGAAAACCACTTCGATGGTAAGTTGGTATTGAGAGGTTGAAGCTTTAAAAGATAAAGATTTTCTATATGCAAGAGTTGAACCATATAAACCGTATACATATTCCAGTTTTCACATTAAAAAAATTTACTAAATGTCATTCCCTTCATCATTATTATCTACACTATCACTATCGTAGCACCGTTTGAACCAATTATTCCCTTTTCTTATCAGGGTCCGTCTTTAGTTGCGCCGCCGGCTCCCTGGTATTCAGCAATCCGATCTATCTCGAGCGTCATGAATTGTTTTGTCGTTCTCTAAAGGAGAAGAGAACCATAACCGGGCAAGATGTTCCTCAGCAGGAGTCAGCGATCAGTGGAGCTGCTGTGAATCCCAAGGAAAGCGTAGATGTCGTTAAGAAGAAGATGAAGAGATCAGCAGCCAGGCAAGATTATCCCAGCAGGAGTCGGCGATCATTGGAGCTGCAAAAAAGTCAAAAGAAAGCGTAGGTGTCATTAAGAAAAAGAAAATTGCAAAGGGGCAAGATGTATTAAACCAGATCAGTGGCGCTTTTGGGAAGTCAGTTAAAAGATTAGGAGTCGTTGAAAAGAATGCAAAGAGGACTGCAACCGGACATGATGTTCGCAAGACGAACGACACAGATGTCTTTGAATGTGCTGAGCAGTCAGTGTCAGGGGTGGGTGTGGATGTCGTTAAGAAGAAGAAGATGATGGCTTCTAACAAGAACCGCGGCAAAGAGCTGACGGATATTAATCACCTACGAGAACACATGTTACTTCACACTGGCGGAGACGGCGGGTTAGAATGCAACAAGATGAAACTCGCCAACCAAGTTTTGCCTCATAGTAACAAGAGAAACTTCAAGTGCGATATCTGCCGCGCGGTGTTCACGACGAAGAGCAGTCTTGCAAGGCACATGAGGACCCATACCGGAGAGAAACCAATCGTGTGTCCCGTGCTTGACTGTGAGGCCAGATTCACACAAAAGAGTAGCCTCATCTACCATGCCAGGACTCATACCGGGGAGAAACCATTTTCCTGTGGTGAGTGCGAAGCAACGTTCAGACAAAAAAGAAATCTCACTAACCATGCCAGGACCCATACCGGAGTGAAACCAATCGTGTGTCCCGTGCTTGACTGTGAGGCCAGATTCACACAAAAGAGTCGCCTCATCTATCATGCCAGGACACATACCGGGGAGAAACCGTTCGTGTGTACCGTGCTTGAATGTGAGGCAAGGTTCACTAAAAGGTGTATACTTCAACAGCACATGATGACGCATACCAAGGTTAAACGATTTGAATGCGATTTGTGCCAATCAAAGTTCGCAATGAAATGTCATCTCATTATCCATTTGAGGAGACACACTGGAGAGAAACCCTTTGCCTGCGTGACATGCTATGCCAGGTTCACACATAAGAGTAGCCTCACCAGGCACAATATGACGCATACCATAGAGGGTAGTTTCGCGTGCTCCGTGTGCCCCTCGAGCTTCGCAAGGAAGAGTAGCCTCACCAGGCACAAGATGACGCATACCGTTGAGTAACCCTTTGGATATTATTCTTGTCCTAGTGGGAACCACCAGAGCAACAGTCTCTGTGAGTACAATCCTATCAAACAGTTATGTACCTGAATAAGTGATTCTTTAAATATACCTGAGAGAAGGCAATACATTTAACTGCATATTTTACATTTCTCAATCATTGAACGTGAAGTTTAAAACATTGATTGTATCCTAAAACGGAATAAATAGAAAATCGACTTTGGATTTAGATTTCTCTACATCTTAAATGGCTAACCATTATCGGATTATATATAAACAAAACTTGATGAAATGAGGATTATTGAAATGACCAAATATATGATTTTAAATACTCAATGCAAGGAGATATTGTCTTTTGACATTTCTTTCTGGGGCAAAAAAAATGTACTATTTATATGATAGAAGAATCACTTTATTGATTTAGTTTAAAAACAATATAAAAATGTACAAAAATATATCAAATTTGTCATTAAATAGGTGCCTTAAATGAACATTACGATGCCTATTATTTTAGAATCCTTTATTGTCGATAGAAGTTTCCTGATTGGCCTAATTTCATGAAAATATCTCTATTGCTATAAAAGTTAGTTTGTGTTGCTTTTTGAAGAATGGTAATAGTATTCAGTAACAATGATTTTTTTGGTTGGTGAATAATCTTTTAATGCTTGAAACGTTGATCTACAGACTACAGGAAGGGATATTTGTCATTGTGCTACACTGTTCTGTCACTGTTGTTTGCTTTAAATTATGTGATCAATGCTTTAAAGATCTATGACTCACATATTTCCTATTTTTATTTTATTAATGAAATTATCGAAAAATTAGTATCATTAAACTGTGACAGATAATGTATTTTGTACTCTGCGACTAAACAACCAGACCACAACATCTGTGATGAATTAATATCCAATCAACTAAGACGAAAGGTTTATTGGATGAGCGTAGCGAGCGTAGCGAGCGAAGCGAAGATTCCATTCACTACACTGGGAGAAAAAAAACCGGAATGTTTTTTTTTTTTTTTTTTTTTTTTTTTTTTCTTTCTTTCTGTATTTTTGTCTGTCTGTTAACACGATTCGGCTAAACCGATACTCCGATTGCGATGAAATTTTATGGAGGCCTTCGAAATACTCTGAAATAAGAACCGCCAAGTTTTTGAGCGCAATCGAAAAATTATTCTCATGAAAATCGCAATTTTACGATTTTTTTCGATTTTTAAAAAATTTCTTCGACTTATAACTCCTACATGCTTTATACGATTGTAATGATTTTTCACAGAACCTTAATTTATGAATTTATATATTTGTGTAAAAATTGAGCGTAATCAAATAATTATTTCTCATGAAAATCGCAATTTTACGATTTTTAATTTCTTCTGCGTTAAACACCTACATGCTTGTTTCCGATTATAATGATTTTTTCACAGAACCTTAATTTTAAGAATTAATATATTCGTGTAAAATTTGTGCGTAATCGAAAAATTTATTTCTTATGAAAATTCAATATTACGATTTTTTCCTTTTTAAAATTACGATTAATTAAAAAAAAAAAAGTTAATTTTTTATTTAATTGATTTAATTTAAAAAAAATTTCAACAAAGTTCTGATTTTTTCACAGAACAACAGAAAATCCGCGTAACACATGGCAGCTCAATGCACCAATTACGCTCATCCAACAACGCGGCGGGACTTAAGCGTTTTCCTAGTAAACCCCAATTGATGTGCATTTATATAATTCACCATTGTTTGTAATTCTCATCTTCAATAAAGTCTGATCCCTCTATAACAATGTACTATGTCAAAGTGTCCAGACTGAATCTGGATTGTTACTCAGACTTGAGTATCTCTAGAGTGTGTATATAATTAAACTAGAAAAACGCTTAAGTCCCGCCGCGTTGTTGGATGAGCGTAATTGGTACATTGAGCTGCCATGTTTTATGCGGATTTTCTGTTGTTCTGTGAAAAAATCATTACTAAGTTAAAGATATTTTTAAATTAAATTAGTGAAATAAAATAATAAATTTAATTTTTAATTTTTTAATTAATCGTAATAATTAAAAAAAAAGGAAAAAATCTTAATATTGAAATTTTCATAAGAAATAATTATTCGATTGTGCACAAATTTTACACGAATATATAAATTCATAAAATTAAGGTTCTGTGAAAAAATCATTACAATATGATAAAGCATGTAGGTGTTATAAATCAAAGAATTGTTTTCAAAAAGAAAAAAAAGAAAAACTTCGATTTTCATGAGAAATAGTTTTTCGATTGCGCTCAAATTTCACAAGAATACCTAAATTCATAAAAATAAGGTTCTGTGAAAAAATCATTAAAATCGGATTAAGCATGTAGGTGGGATAAGTTGAAGAATGTTTTTAAAAATCGAAAAAAATCGTAAATTTGCGATTTTTATGAGAAATAATTTTTCGATTGCGCTCAAAAACGTGGCAGTTCTAATTTAAAAGATTTCAAAGGTCTTCATAAAATTCCATCTCATTTGGAGTATCGGTTTAGCCGGAATCGTGCTAACAGACAGACAAAAATACAAAAAGAAAAAAAACATCCCGGATTTTTTTCTCCAGTGTAATGAAATAGAATCTTCGCTTCGTTCGCTACGCTCACTACGCTCATCCAATAACTTAGCATGGATTTTCTCCCTCTGACTTCTCACTGTACTTCTATTACTTACTTAAGCCTGAATTCTTAGTCAGTACCTAGCACACAGGGTCCTATTTTTGCTAAGGGCGTTCGTCTATATAGCGTAATTAACAAGCATAAAACAAAGCCCTTTAAACATTGGGACACCCTAGGCAAGGGGCCCATCTCTTTCTCTCAGCCTGCTATCTTACTCTCTCCTCTATCTAAGGCGACGGTTGTTCGGCCGCAGCCAAGCGCACGCTACTGCTTAGGCGACGACGAAATCGGCCCTGTATATCTACCCGATTTGGGGGGTTTTCAGCTATCTGCACACGCCGTCCCTAAAGATAAATAATCCTGAAACTCGGTGTATGAGCTGATATGTGGTCCATGACCTACCAAAATAAAAATCACCCCGATCCGATAACCCGTTCAGTGTTCAGTGTTCAGTGTAAAAAAGTGCCTCAACATCGTTGAAATTCTTCCGGCTGGCTGGCTGGTTAGCTAGCTAATTCTCAGCGGAGACAAAAGAGCCTACAGAGAAAACGGTACATCCTAGAACTATGAAACTTGAACCACACATAGATGTTCCTCAGACGCAGTGTCGTTTGCTTCAAAACCAAAATCGGGTAACAGGGACCGGAGGAAATAAAATTTTTGGATGATAATCAAAACACCGAATTACTAAGGCGTGGTAATTTGAACCAACTTGAAATTGAACATGCTCTTTACAATTATAAATATCCAGCGTCCAAAACACAAAAGGCTAAAGGGGGGGGGGGGGGGGGGGACCGTGGGCCCAAAAATGTAAAAACGAACTCGCTTCTCGCTGAATTACGACGCTTTCCTCGAATATCGCTGAAAGTATTATACGCCTTGATAGGAAACAAATAACAAAAAGATATAATATCCCCTACAAATTCAAAAATTTATATTAAAAAAAAAGAAAGCGGCAACCAAGCTCTCCTTCAAAGGTCATCGGCTGTGAATTCTGTGAGATATAAAAGTTGAGCCAAGCTTTTCATTTTTCCCCCTAGTTTCGCAATGAAAATAAATAAGATCATTTCGCCTGTTGACGAGCGCCAAGCCAACCATTTTCGTCTTAAAAAAGTTAAAAAATTTAAACTCAAAATCATAGAAAAAATTACTTGGACAATGACTTTTTAGAGTTGACCCAAATTCAATGGCCAAGCAATTTTTCGAATGATTTTGAGTTTAAAAATTTTAAAAAATAGTTGGCTTGGCGCTAGTCAACAGGCGAAATGATCTTACCTCTTTTCAATGCGAAACTAAGGAGAAAGAAGGAAAAGCTTGACTCCACTTCTATATCTCACAGCATTTTTAGCCGAAGATATTGAAGGAGAGCTTGGCTGCCGTTTTATACAAATATTTGTGTTTGTGTTTTTGTGCTCTACTCAATGGCTTGTTTCAAACTGGGCCTCTCACAACAATCCAAGTATTAAAAAAAATATTTTATTAGTTATTATTAATATTCAGAAAGTTAATATATTGTTTAAGGCTATTGTACTACCTCTGGCCGATAATTTGAAAGTCGAAGAAACATGTCTGAAAAGTTTGCTGAATGAAAGAAGGCCTTTAAAATAACAGAAAAAAAATGTGAATTTTTTTGGGCGGGACATAACCTCACTTTTGGAAATTATATTTAGATTTTTGGACAAAAGTGTAATATACAAGACTAGTTCAAAATTGAATTTTGAGAATCGGTTTTCTGGATATAGTTTCTAAACACCCCTAGCTACAACTTGACTATAGCTAAAATAGTTTTCTGAAAAAACAGTGGTGTACGAATTTTTTGTCAAACGGTACAAAACTCGTATTTGTACCGTTTGACAAAATAAATCGTACATCAACTGTTATTTTCAGAAAATTATTAAGCTATAGTCAAAGGTGATTAGAAAATAGTCCAGAAAACCGATTCTCAAAATTGAATTTTGAACTAGTCTTGTATATCACACTTTTGTCCAAAAATCTAAATATAATTTCCAAAAGTGAGGTTGTGTCCCGCCCAAAAAAATTCAAAATTTTTTTTTTCTGTTATTTTAAAGGTCTTCTTTCATTCAGCAAACTTTTCAGACATGTTTCTTTGACTTTCAAATTATCGGCCAGAGGTTAATTTGTGACACAAAGGTTATCTATCTTATCCCAGTTCAGTATGTGGTAAGGGTACCATTTCTAGTAAGCATAGGCACGGCCCTTGTTAATTGTAACTTTTTGTAACATCTAGTGTTGACATAAATTCTAAAAATCTTGGGTTGGATATGTGTTTTGTTAAAAAGCCCCAACAACACTAAATATAATACAATTATATAAGTTGATTCCTATTTAAATGAAATAATTCCGTATTAAGAGTCTACCCACTCAGTCACATAAATGATATTTAGTGGGCGACAGTAAACCAAATCGACCAAGCCAACACTGTAGGCACCGTCGCAACCGACAGGAGCGAAAACCAAACCAAAGACGAATTTTTGAAATTTCAAATAAACAACAGGGGTATGGACTGTGTGAACACCGCGGGTCAACGCCAGAATCAACCCCAGGCCCGATTCTGTACTATTTAAAAAAATTTTTATGTGCCTCGTTGCTGTGGCTTCGAAGTCCCGTTCAAACATTTATAAAAAAGAACTAATGGACTTAAGTCCAAACAGAAGTCAAAAAAACTTCTAGCTGGGGGAATCGAACCCTGGATCTTCTGCTTTGGAAGCAGAGACGCAAACCCACAATAGAGGGGATAAGGCTAACAATTGGGGGTTTTGTGGTAGAGGTCTGAATTTTGGACTGTATACTCAGAAAAAAAATTCAAAAAAATTGCCCGGGGTCCCATGAAAAAATTCGCCCGGGTTAAGGGGGTGGAAGGGTTGAAAACAGGGCTTTTTTTTAAAAAATTCGAAAATTCAAATACAAACAAAATTTTTATCCTGAGATTACAAAATAATACATATTGAGAAAAAAGTCCAAAATTTATTTAAAAAAATACTATTACCTTTTAATGTATATCAAACCCTTTTTTACCCCCTTTTGACTTTTAATAAAAATTTTCTCCTGTGCTGGGGGGGTTTGGGCCTCCCAGACGGGGGTTTTGTGATAGGACCGTAAATTTTCCCTAAAATATCAGAAAAAATGTTCTTAAAAAATGGCCGAGGTCCCCAAAAAATTGTTTGTTTATAGGAAAAAAAAAAAAAGGGGTGACAAAAAGGGGGTTGATACAAAAAAATAAATAAATCGTAATAAAATATAATATTTAGGACCCCAAATCAACATTTTTGTAGATTAAGATCAAATTTTAATTTTAAAAAATAAAATTTCCCCCCAATAGTAAATTGATCAGATTAGGCCCCCCGACCACTTTTCATAAATTACTCATTTTAAACGAAAGTGTATCGGTGACCCTTTTTTTGTCCCAAATTATTCCAATTTTACGAATTAGGCGAAAAGAACATTTTGCAATCCCTTTGGGTACTTTTTCAAAAATGGACTTTGACCCTTTTTCCACATTTTCAAGATTAAAGAAAGGGTTTATGTGTGCCCACTCGTTTTGTCTAAAAATTATCCCAATAATACGAAAAAGGACGAAAAAAGTTTTTAAAACCCCTTGGTAATTTTCACACAAGGGGCTTTGACCCTTTTTACAAAATTTACAAAATTTTAACGAAAGGTATCGTGTGACCCTTTTTTTGTCCCAAATTATTCCAATTTACGAATTAGGACGAAAAGAACTTTTTCCCCCTTTTGGGGAAATTTTTTCACAAAATGGACTTTGTTTCATTTTCACAATTTACTCAAGATTAACGAAAAGTGTATAGTGTGACCACTCTTTTTATCTAAAATATGCCAATAATACGAAGACGAAAAAAAGTTAAAAAACCCTGGGTAGTTTTTTACACGATGGATTTGACCCATTTTCAACATTTACTCAAGTTTAAAACGAAAGTTTTGTATGTGACCACTGTTTTGCCAAAATTATGCCAATAATAAAAATTAGTCGAAACAAGTTTTTAACCCTTGGGACATTTTCGCCAAGGACTTGCCCCCTTTTTTACAAACTTTCTCCAAATAACGAAAGTGTATAGGGGGCCCATCGTTTTACCCCAAATTTATGCAATAATCAATTAGGACTTTTTTTTTTAACCCCTTGGGGCACTTTTTTTTTGGGGCTAAATCACTTTTTGAATAAAAATGTTTAAAACATTTAAGTTTTTTTTATTAAATGTAAAAGCGCACAAGGAAACATACCGTAAAAAATTTTGTAAATTTAGGGCTGTCATAATAGCCTGGCAATGCTTCCGTTATCGTTCATTTAAAAGGGCAATGTTAAAAATTAAAACCATTTTCCCCGTTACCATTGCGGGGCCCTCGTTTCCCGGGCTATTGTAAATAGCCCCTTGTGTAAAAAAACTCAATAAAATCTTAAAAAAATTAAATTCGAAAGTGTTAGGGAAAAAATCTACGACTTCCCGTGCATAATAAAATAAATATCTGTCCCTATTTGAAACCCAAAATAACTGTGCTTTTAAAGAAGATTTTTTGCAATTTTTATATAACAAAATTCCCAATGCACAGATCTTTTTTCAAACATACTTATAAAAAAAACAGTATTAAGACCAAAAAAAATGGGGATCGTTTGACAAAAAGATCATCCATCAAGGGCTATATTATTTAGCGTTAAAAAGCGGCCATACACGTACTGATTACACTCATGAATGTACTTTTTTGATCCAATAGGCTGGTGGTTGACACTCCCAAAAAACCACCAAATGTAGGACTCAAAATAGGCTTTTGCCGTTATTGTTAGAAAATGGACCCAGAGTCCATGCGTGAAAATATGTCCCAAGGGGTTACAAACAAAAATCGTCTTAATTCGTATTATTGACTAATTTTGGATTAAAAGAGTGGTCAACCCATACATTTTGTTATTTTTGAGTAAATTTTTTAAAAAAGGGGTCAAAGCCATTGCGTAAAAATGTGCCCAAGGTGTTAAAAACTTTTTTTCGCCTAAATTTGTATTATTGGCAGAATTTGGGACAAAAACGGTGGTCCACTATACATTTCGTTAATCTTTAGTAAAAGTGTGAAATTAAGTCAAAGTCCATTGTGGAAAAATTCCCAAGGCTTTCAAAATGTTCTTTCGTCCTAAATTTTAAATTTGGGAAAAATTTTTGGGCAAAACAAGTGGTCCCATCACTTTCGTTAATATTGAGTAATTAGAAAAGTGGTCAGGGGCATAATCTACAGATATACATATATGGGGAAATTTTATTTTTTAAATTAAAAAATTTAGTCTTAATCTACAAAAATGTTAATTTGGCGTCCTTAATATTATATTTGATTACAGATTATTTATTTAAAAGGGTTTCAACCCTTTTAGTACACCCCCTTTTTTTTCCCATAAGCAAAAAAACTTTTTTTAGGGGACCCGAGCCATTTTTTAAGAACATTCTTCTGAGTATTTTTTGGGAAAATTCACGGCCCCATCACAAACCCAGTTGGTAGGCCCAAACCTCCCAGACAGTGCGAAAATTTTTTAAAAAAAGTCAAAGGGTGTAAAATCGCTTATTATACATATTGGAATAGTTTTTTTTTATTGAATTTTGGACTTTTTTCTACAATAGTATTAAATTTTTTAATCTCAGGTTAAATTTAGTTGATATTTGAATTTCGAATTTAAAAAAAAAAGCCCCTGTTTTTTAACCCCTTCCCCCCTTAACCGGACGAATTTTTTGGCACCCCGAGGGAATTTTCTTTGAAATTTTTCTAGTATCGTCCAAAATTCAGACCTCTACCACAAAACCCTAATTGTTCTTTATTGCCCTCTTATCGTTGACTACAAGACCAACGAGAACACGTAAGAGAACGAGCCCAAAAGTTGCCCCATAGTAGGTTTTAATCGTGACCAAAAAGTTTGGACGGTGTTTATATTTTTAAAAAAAACAAGTCAAGTTGCCACGTTCGCGTGTCGGTGACTTCGGCGCCCACAGGGTTGGGTTTTTCATTTTTAATAAATTTAGTCAAAATAAATTTTTTTTGTGATAAATGTATTTTCGTTGCACTACCAGTCCTTCTTTTCCCCCAAATGATTAACAAATTTAAATGAATGTTTTAAATTTTTTCTGGGAAATAAATAGTAGAAAGGATGTGGGAGATATATGATTAATTTGTTTTTTATAAACATAATTATCAAGCTAAATAATAGTAACAAAACAATCATCGCAATGTGCATCTTTCTTCTGGAGCCCTTTTTGTCTTCGAGTGTGTGGCCACTACGTAGTGTTCCTGTCCCTGGCGGCTCCTGGGGGTTTTACTTGTTTTGTTTTGGGTTTTTTTTCTATTTATTTTCCTTTTATCATTTTTAGAGGATCGTTTAGCACATATAAGACGTCTTACTGCTTTATAACAGGAGTTTTTAGCATCAAGCTATAGAGGGCTGGGCCTAGAATATAAAGCATAAACCTAACCCTTTAGCCCCAATACTAGGACTGTTCACGCCAAGGGAAAGGTTTTTTTGTCTTCCCCCTAGGTCAAAAACTAGGCCCCCAACAAAAAGCCCGAGGGGATATTTAACCCTATACATAACAAAAATGGGTATAGGCCCTCGTGTGTATACATATAGGAAAAAAGCTAAAAACCCGCCCCGTTGATGGATGAGCTTTTTAAAGTTTTTAGTTTGCGGGGATCTTAACTAATTGCAAGTGCTTTGTTTGCTGCCTACGCATTTTTAGGAATTTTTGTCAAGTTTTTTATTTTTACCGCCTTGGTATTATTTTCCTTAAAAACTTTTAAAAAAAGCTTTTTTCTATAGATTTTGGCACTTTTTCAAATTTTCTTCAGAAAGCAAAACATCACCATGACCTTATTTCCATGTGAAATATTTAAAGTTGTAACCCCAAACCCTTTGGTCGTATTTGGGCCCAAAAAGTCACAAAAAAATCGCCCCAAAAATCGAAAAAATGTAAAAGTACGATATTCATGAGAAAATTTTTTCGATTGTACCCAAAAAAAAGTAGAAGTGTAATTCAGAGATTTCGAAAGGGCCCCTACAAATTTTTATCAAAATCGGATATGCGTTTGCCCGGTAGAGACAGAACAAACAGAAAAAAAAACAAAAAAAAAAAAAAAAAAAACAAAAAACGAAAAACCACCCGAGCTAAATTGTTTGGGGGTCAGTGAAATTGAAGTCTTCGCTTCGCTCATCCAACAATGCACTCAATCACTGTATGCATTGCCTGAGTGTGATATGTAATCGTCATGGCTAGAATTATTACAACGATAACGCGTTGACCAAATACACAGTACCATGAAACCTCAAATCATCAGTTACAATAAATTTAATTGTCCCACCCCTAATGGCTAAACCCCCGTCCTAGAGCTCAAAAATGACTTGAAGTAAAGGAACAATCTTACAATAGAAATACACTGTTTGATTGGTTATGACTCTATGAGTGATTAAAAAAATTCAGATGCTTAATTGTTTTGTTTAAAAACTTTGCCGTTCCTGTTGATTAATTGGAAATTGCTTATGTCTCATATTAATGCACTTTGGCTATTCGAGACGATGAGTGGTGATAGATGAGGATGAAGTTTGAACAGTAGGGAGGAGGGGAACCCGGTACCGGCACGTAGTCTACTACTTTCGAAAAGTACCAAGGGGACCAACGGCTTGACGTCCCATCCGAAAGGACGGTATAACTTTGACAGTCATAAAGGTTCCTCCACTTACCCGCATTGCCGAACAGACGTCGAGGAGAACGAAGCCGTTACACTATCTCTCGCACCCTCCATCTGCTTTAACCAGCGATAAACATGAGTTTTTGGAAAGAGCTGGCACCCACTCTACCCCTGACTACGCCCGAGTTTGCTTAACTTCCGTGTTCTAGTGGAAAGCGATTAATAAACTACATCGGGTTAAACGCTGGCCTTAGCCATTCCTGTACGACCTAACTAGATAGACGATAGATAACGATAAATTAATATTCTGTAAAAAATAATGCGTTTTTCAAGGGTTTAATAGGCTTCTAATATAGGCCTAGCTGCCAAGACCAGCGCCATCTTACGGTCTTGTTCGTATGCCACACTGCAAATAAATACGTTGACATTTGAATCAAACGTCTTTAAAGAAGTGAAGGTATGTGTATATTGGTAATATGCATACTAAAAAAAGAATATGAAATATCCGGTTGTTATCAAATTCTCTTCCCAAATCAATAAACCGACGCTATGACAATTCAAAACTCTTAGACCCAGACACTTGTCCTGAGACACCATATTGTTCGTTAGCTTAGGCGCCTGTAGTAAGCTCAGGGTCTACTCAAAAGGGCTGGTCTAGGCTATAATCATGAATATAAAGTCTGGAAAGTACAAGATTAAGCCACAAACACAATGATTATTAAGAAGCTTACTTTCGTAAAAAAAGGTTTTGACTAGTCCTTCACTATGACTTGCACAGCCCTAGGCGCTTAAATCAAGGTAGGCGTATTATGGTAGGCCAGGGCATAGCCTACTCCGCTCAAGACAGTCGTCCAACATCAAAACAATTACACACGCCATAAGCATGTTATGCCGTGCAGACATGGCATGGGTATGGGTATGAGTAGACATGGGTTTTGAGATACCTCTCCTAAGCTGTAGTGTAATTACCAATAAATAGACATCAAGGTGTCTTGTGAGTTAGTCGGAACATAGAGAGAAGCAACTAACAAAGTTAATCTTCACTAATAGTGTAAGAGCTAATGGAACCAAGAACGACATTGGTGGTTAAGTATTGAGGTAATCTATGCTCTATTAGACGGCACTTAGTATTTAACAGCTACTTGGCGGGTCCTGGTGCACAGCAGAGGGCGTCGACAGCGTCGCAACGTCATGAACACGTAGAGCATGTGGTATGATCAATCTCGTGATTTCCGTGAGAGGATGTGCCAGATAGGTGCGCAATAATCTTGAAGTATCACCTTATAAAACATAAATATCAATGTTATTTATCAAAACACCAACTTAAATGACTTAAATATTTTTTAAACTGTCTGCATCACATAAAAGGCGAAAAGAAAAATTTGAGGATAGGCACTGACGTAGAGGACCTCAGACTTAGATACCTTCAGTGGAGATTACATAAAGTAAATTGTTTGGTAAATATGGACCCAGGCACAAGAGCGGGATGAAGCTTTCCCCTTTATCCGATAGGTGGCTCCTGCTGCCCCCTTGCCTTGCTGAGAGGCGAGATAGATAACCATTAACAACAATAGAGTGACTGTTAAATAAATGTTATTGAGAATAGCTAGCCCATATATTAGCTCCTTGATATGCAACAATTAAAATAATATGTCCTCCGTCCGTCCTTCTATAGGATACAAGTAAACCGAACAGGACTTCTGATTAAAATTCGTTAGTTTCACTTTGACCTTGAAATAGAATCACACATTATGTACGTTTATTCCTTTAAGTTAGCGAGCTAGTAACCTATTTTACTAAAATATGTCATTTAAATACTATATTTTGTCTCACCATATCCTGAGCCCGGCGTTTTAGGGTTCAAAGAAACTAGGATGTCGCCTGCTCTATTATGAAAGGTTGTAAACCCGTCCGAATTTGACGTGAAGGATGGGCCTCTCCGTAATAACAAAGTAAAATCACGTTTCGATGCAAGTTGGTTGCAACCTCCCGAGCATCGAAACCACTTGTATGTAGGCCTGGGTTTAGTGGTTTACTCTTCTTGCTGCCCCCACATTACCAATAATGCCGCGCAAGATCAACGTTTTAATTACACTCGCTCCATCAATATCATCCCCATACATGATATAGGGCCAAGGTCGCACTGGACGTGACTTTACTTTACTGCTCTGCGAAGTCCACTTCAGCTGTCAAACTGTGATACGTTTACAATGCGACCACCACAGCCTGCGCTCTTTGAACCCACAAAACGCCGGGCTCAGGATATGGTGAGACAAAGTATAGACACTTCCAATAAAGACATCTAAATACCAGAACAAAACTAATATATTTATTTTTAATCTTAATTTATAATCGGCATCTCGATCAAGAACAAAATCTGAACGCCTATTATAATATTATTACACCTAAATAATGTTCATAGAAGCTGTTCAATAAAAGTCTTCACTTCTTCGTTTGGTTCTCTTGTTCAATGCTTGTTTCATATTATAGGAAATATATATAATTTCAGAAATAATAACCTGTTTTATTGAGCTTTCATACAATACCTAGGTTGCCCGTACTTCATAAGCCATCCAGGATCGTTATAAGATGGCAGTGACACACGCAACAAAAGTATTTTGAGCGCTCTAGTTCAATCAACTCTACCTCTGATACTTGTCATTGTTTTATTTCCACAAGGGAGTGACAAATTCATACAGTCTACGACTTGCTCCGAATTAGAAATCCTGTACCCTCGAGTTACATCATGGAAGAATGGGAAATATTAAGAGATATCAAGGAAGAAATAGACGATGTGTCGCCACCACAAGTTTGGGGTCACGCATTCTCTGACGAAAATGAAGAAGAATCGGAGAGTGGACATGTCAAGGAAGAACCAGAAGATGTGTATCCTC
Organism: Sweltsa coloradensis; assembly: GCA_024449915.1. Taxonomy (NCBI): domain Eukaryota; kingdom Metazoa; phylum Arthropoda; class Insecta; order Plecoptera; family Chloroperlidae; genus Sweltsa; species Sweltsa coloradensis. The sequence goes on from JAMZAV010001408.1 coordinate 93,383, forward strand.
CACAAGATTCCTTTACTTTCATCCAGACAACGTCTTGCTCCGAAGTGAGACAGCACGCAATCTCTGATGACAGCGAAGAAGAGTCGGAGAAGGGGAAGATCAAGAAAGAACTCTTGGACAATGTGTCTTCACAACCAATGTGCAATTCATTAGTATTGACCTGCTACGAAACAAGCGCTCCAGTAACATCTGGTGGCATAAAGAAGGAACGTGAGTGCGGTAAATTCAAAAGCAATTCAATGGAAAGAGTGCATCCACCAGATACTTCTGACACCTTTGACACTACGCAGCTTTCCTCTGGAATAAGTGCGCCTGTACCAACCAATGTTGCCAAAGAAGAATGTGAGTGGACCATTAAAGAAGATTCGATCGAAATATTTACATATCCAGAAGATTTCCCAGATTGTGATTCAACAACAGGAAAAGACCAAGTGACTGGTATGTAAGAATAGTTCATACAAATACGAAACTTTGTTTAATAGTATTAAATGTGATTTTATAGATTTTTTAGGGAGCCATTATCAATTCTATAAATATTTGTCATTCATCATCGATATGCAACAAGAATGTGGTTCTGAATATTCTTCTTTTACTTTCAGAGTCTGTGTATCCCTGCACCGCCTGCTCCCTGGAATTCAACAACCCGATCTATCTCGAGCTTCATCAACACTATTGTCATCCTCTGAATGAGAGTAATAAGAAAGAATCACAGAAAACTGCAACCATGCAGAATGTATTGCAACAGGAGGCAGAGATCAACGGAGCTTTAGATAATTCAGGAGAAAGCTTGGGTGTTGTAAAGAAGAAGACGAAGACGATATGCAGAAATTCCGAGGAGAGTCCAGTAAAAATTGTGTCACCGCCAGAAACGCCTGATTTCCTTGTCCCGCCTTTGTCTTGCTCTGAAATCAGTGCTCCTGTACACTCAGATGTAATCAAAGAAGAATGTGAGTGGACCATTAAAGAAGAGTACATAGAAATGAAGAGCTTACCTGAATATTTTCCAGACTTCAATACATCAACAGAGGAAGACCTCTTGCTTGGTAAGTTGAAAATTGCAAGGTTTTAGTACACCAGTAGGCGAATAATTATTAACTCTAGTTAATTAGGGAAGTCTCCTTAGTTTTGCAAATATTTTTTTCTATTTCTTCATAGTCTAAAATTAACGTTAACATGTTTTTTTTTCTAATTCGATCGTAATTTTTAAGGGTTTTTTCACCAGTCAAAGATTTGCACGTTTGAATGCGCGCCAAAACGACTGGCTGCCGGCTGCCTGCCCGCGTACGTCACGATCCGGTAATCGCCCTTTGAGGGCGGACAACAGTCTACATGCAGTTGCAGCCCATATAAACATCATCGTTTTGTTGAACGGCGCCAGTGATTGTTCCTCATGATTCGCGTATTTGAAATGTAACACTTTATTCAGACTGTTTGTATGTATTATTCTAGTTTCTATGCTTGAAATTAGAAAAGTATTGATAGTGTGGGATCGTGAAAACTGTACTTTTACGGCTATACTATTGAGTACCTATAGAACTACCGCGGAATTGAATATAACGCACGAAGGTCTGTATTGAATTATATAATAATTTTGTATTTGTAGCTGTTGAGTAAATATATATAATAAATAAATAAGCTTTCACTAGACGATTTTTTAGTTAGGTATGTTTCACAAAATTCACTTAGATCACGTTAGGAACTGCGTGGTTCTAATGGTATAATATGAATGTCAAACAAACCTATAAAAAGTATGTAGAACATGCAGGAGCTTCTAGTAGAGCGAGTTTTAGATTTAATAATTGTCTCAACATTATAAAAAATACATCCGAAACACTTCTGCGCCCTCTACGCGGCGAGCCTCAGCCGGCATTACCGGATCGTGACGTAGAATCACGGCCGCCCAATCAGATGGCGTTCCCAGAGCACGAGAAATATTTTGTATTTGGCGATATCTCAAAGTGACGTACAGCATAAAATGATTTTTTCCGAGCGGAAAAGTGGATATATTTAGAATGCAGAGCAAAATCTATGTTTAATGGCACTATTTACATTGGAATTCGAGAAGGAAGGGACTTCCCTATTATATAAAACAAATGTAGCCTATGCATATTCTGGTCGGACATTGACTAATTTTCAGAATTGAACTTTCCAAACATCGTTTAGAACATAAATCCGTTTATACAAATTATTCCCTATTCTTTTTCAGAGTCGGTGTTTACTTGTGCCGACTGCTCCCAGGTATTCAGCAATCCTAACTATCTCAAGCATCATGAGCTGTTTTGTCGTTGTCTGAAGAAACGCAATGACGAGGAGAGCAGAATCACTACCTGGCAAGACGTATCCCAGCAGGAGTCGGCGATCAGTGGAGCTGCTGAGAAGTCTAAGGGGAAAGCTTGGGTGTCATTAAGAAGAAGAAGAAAAAGAGAACTGAAGCCGGACTAAATAAATCACGGACAGACATCCCAACAGATGGAGCTTTAGAGTACATCAAAGAAAGCGTAGGTGTTAAGATGAAAAATGCAAAGGAACAAGAAGTATCGGACCGTATCAGTGGAGCTTTTGAGAAGTCAGATGAAAGATTAGAAGTCGTTAAAAAGAATGCAAAGAGGACCACAACTGGACATAAGGTATGCAAGGCGCACGACACTGAATTCTGTGATTGTCAAGAGCAGTCAATGTCCAGATATGGCGTGGGTGATGCGAAGAAGAAAAAGAAGAAGATGATGGAATCTAACAGGAACCTGCCGTGCGAGGTCTGCGGCAAAGAAATGACGGATATCAGTCAGAAACGAGAACACGTGTTACGTCACACGGGCGGAGACGGCGGATTAGATTGCAACAAGATGAAACTCGTCTACCAAGTTATGCCTCATCGTAACAAGAGAACCTTCAAGTGCGATATCTGCCGCGCGGTGTTCACGACGAAGTGGAATCTTGCAGTGCACACGAGGACCCATACCGGGGAGAAACCGTTTTCCTGTGATGTGTGCGTTGTTAAATTTACTCAGATGAAAAGTCTCATTATTCATGCCAGGACTCATACCGGGGAAAAACCATTCGTGTGCACCGTGCATGTCTGTGAGCAAAGGTTCAATACAAAGAATAACCTTACAAGGCACACAAAGACCCATACTGGGAAGAAACCGTTTTCCTGTGGTTTGTGCGATGCGACGTTCATAGAGAAGATTGACCTCATCTATCATGCCAGGACTCATACCGGAGAGAAACCATTCGTGTGCACCGTGCATGACTGTGAGCGAAGGTTCAATACAAAGACTCACCTCACAAGGCATACAAAGACCCATACTGGGGAGAAACCGTTTTCCTGTGGTTTGTGCGATGCTACGTTCATAGAGAAGATTGGTCTTATCTATCATGTCAGGACGCATACCGGAGAGAAACCATTCGTGTGCATCGTGCCTGACTGTGAGCGAAGGTTCACACAGAAGAGTCACCTCACAAGGCACACAAAGACCCATACTGGGGAGAAACCATTCGTGTGCACCTTGCTTGACTGTGAGCGAAGGTTTAATACAAAGGGTGTGAGAGTTAGCTAGTGTTAGGTAGCCTAGGTTGGCTACACTGGGTAATGATGGCGACCTAGAGAGCGCGGAGCTACTGTCAACTTCACCTACTGAATCAATACCTGTATTAACGTATGTAGAATAAACCACTATTGGACTTACTATACTAAGGTGTTATTAATATGCATCCTGAACTATTACATGGTGTATAGAAGTGGTAGTTTGTGACAAAACCGCGCGTGAAGTGATCAAGTTGGCCCGAAGCCAATGCTAGGCCTACGCGTCACCGCCGACTCGCCTAGACAAAGAGAGCCCAATGCTCAAGACCCCTATTGGGGAGTAATGGAAAATGCGCGCCAATGCGCCTAGCAGTGCTGCAATCAGAATTGACTGACGCAAGGGCGTAAGAAAACCCGAAAATCTGACTAGGCCCTAGCAAATCTTGTTCAGTAAGTAAGCCTGAATAGGCCCAATTATAATTTAAACAGAGCCTATAAAACTATAATGGCTCAGGCTCATAGGAAGCTCCCCGAGATGGAGTTTAGTGGCAATGTAAGTGAGCATTGGCGGGTGTGGAAGCAGAAGTTCAGCATTTACCAGAGGGCTACCAAGGGCTACAAGGACGATGAAGAGGACCAGGTGGCGACCCTACTTCACTTCATTGGAGATGAAGGGCTGTCAATATTTAATACCTTTGATATGCGAGAAGCAGAAAAAAAGAAGATTCAATGTGTTGTCGACAAATTTGACGAGTACTGCAACCCGCGTAAGAATTTGATCTATGAACAGAGTGTATTTTTTACTTGCTCGCAGCAAGAAGGTGAGGCCTTCGACCATTTTCTTACTAATTTAAAGGTTCTGGCTGCAACGTGTGAATTTGGCTCCATGAAAAAACAATTATTAACACTGCGGGTGGTGTTAGGAATCTGGGACAAGGGATTGAAAGAGAGACTCTTAAGGGTCAGTGACCTAACATTAGAAAAAGCAGCAGACTTTTGCCGTGCTGCAGAGGCAAGCAGACTACAGGCCCAGGCCATGGAGGAAAAGGTGCCAGTAGAAGAGTTGCTTTTAAGGCAAAGTGAAAGCCCAGCTTCCGTTCAAGAGGTCGGTCTGCACAAGAAGCCGTGGGGTCCCAAGAAGGAAGATTCAAGAGGCAGTAGGCCTACCAGGACAGAAGAATTCAAGAGCAGTGGGAAGAAAGAAGACGACAGAAAATTTAACTGCAAGAAGTGTGGGTACAGACATAGTTTGAGACAGTGCCCGGCATATCAGAAAACATGCTTGAATTGTAAAGAGAGTAATCATTTTGCTAAAATGTGTCCAAGGAGAAAGAAGGTGGATGAGTGTAAGGTAGAGGATGAGGAGTCCGAGGATGAACATAATACAAATCAGTATGTGGACACTGAAGTAGAGCATGTAGACGAGTTTTATGTTTCATCTCTGATGCAATCTGTCAATCAGGTTCAAAACAATTGTACGGAAACCAATAGGATGTGGTTGCAGGAAGTATCCATCCAAGGTACCAATATAAACTGTAAGATAGATACAGGAGCGGAGGTAAGTGTTCTACCCTGGAAAGTGTATGACGATTTAAAGTTGCCTAAACTGTTGGAGAAAACTTCAATTGTGCTAGTTGCATTTGGCAATTCTAAAATCAAACCTGTAGGTACTGTCAAACTTGAATGTAAGCATGTGAAAGATTTGGGTGGTAAGCCTATACAAATAGACTTTGTTGTTGTAAACCAAGAGTTCAGGCCATTATTGGGACTGAGGGATTGCATGAAATTAGGTGTTGTTGAAAAGATAGATGCATTAGGGTCCCTCGCTAGGCCTAGTGTTCCATTGTTTGGAACAAAAGAGAGTGTGTTGGAAGAAAATAAGGCAGTATTTTCAGGGTTAGGATGCATGCCTGGGAAACATAAAATAACCTTACAGGAAAACTGTGTGCCAGTAATCCATCCGCCACGACGGATTCCAGTCGCTATGTTAGGTTGACTGAAAACAAAGTTGGAAGAGCTAGAGGCTGCTCGGGTTATAGAGAAAATTACCAAGCCTACAGACTGGGTCCACAACCTTGTGATAGTCGAGAAAGCCAATGGTACGCTTAGGCTATGCCTAGACCCGGTTGACCTCAACCGAGCGATTAAACGCGAGCACTACCCAATACCTACTACAGAAGATGTGATAGCTAATCTAGCCAACATGAAAGTGTTCTCTATTGTAGACATGCGGGAGGGTTTTTTACAAATTTTGTTAGATGACCAGAGTTCAGAGCTCTGCACTTTCAATAGTCCGATTGGTAGATTTAAGTTTTTAAGACTCCCTTTTGGAATTAAAATCTGCCCCAGAGGTGTTCCAGCGTAAAAACATGGAAAACTTTGGGGACATTCCAGGGGTTCAGGTAATCTTTGATGACATTATTGTAGCCGGTACAAATGAAGAAGAGCACGATTGTGCTCTCAGAGCACTCTTTAAGAGGGCACAGGATCTTAATATTAGGTTCAACCCATCAAAATTTCAATACAAAGTTGATGAGGTAAGGTACATGGGCCACATAATGTCGGCACAAGGGTTGAAGGTTGATGGGGAGAGGGTGAAAGCCATATTGGAAATGCCCAGTCCAACAAATGTAACAGAGCTGAAACGGTTCATGGGGGTACTTAACTATGTAAGCAAGTTCATTCCAAACTTGTCTTCACTTAGCGCACCACTAAGGATGCTTCTTAGGAAAGATGTTCCCTGGGAATGGAATCATGAACAAGTTAAAGCTGAGGCCGTGATTAAAGAGAAATTGTGCTCCTCACCAGTACTAACCTATTATGACCCTACGAAGGAATTAGTTTTGCAAACCGATGCCTCACAGAGGGGGTTAGGGGCCTGTCTTATGCAGGAGGGACAACCCATCGCGTACGCGTCGCGTAGTATGACCGATTCCGAAGTTCGATTCTCACAAATTGAAAAAGAACTGGCTGGAATAGTGTTTGGCGTGAAAAGGTTTCACTACTACGTATATGGACGACGAACAGTGATCCAAACTGACCATAAACCGTTGGTTTCGATTGTAAACAAAAACATCAACAAGGTGTCACCCAGACTCCAAAGACTACAACTAAACCTTGTAAAATATGATCTTGATGTTAACTATGTACCTGGCTCGCAGATGTACCTAGCGGACACATTGTCCAGAGCTGCCCTGCCAGAAACAGGTGGGAATAATCTCGAGGAAGATGTTACAGTTCACAGCATATCCAAACACTTAGCGATGTCCAAGGAGAAGCAAGAGGAATTTAAAATTGCAACTGCAAACTATGAGACTGCCCAGATCCTCAAAAATCTGGATGACAGTGGATGGCCAGATCATAGGTATCAAGTCCCGACAAGTGGTAAGTACTATTGGAACATCAGAGATCAACTGTCATTTAGTGACGGGCTCGTATTTGTAGGAGACCGAGTCTTGGTCCCACCCATTCTCAGGAAGAGTATGCTAGACCTATTGCATGAGGGGCATTTGGGGATAGAAAAGACCAAGTCTCGCGCAAGACAGGTTATCTTTTGGCCAGGTATGACCAAAGAAATCGAAGATAAAATTAACAGTTGCGGAATTTGTCAAATATTTTTTTAAAAAAATGTGAAAGAACCCTTGATTCCATACCCCATACCTGATAGGCCGTGGGAGGTCTTGGCTACAGATATATTAGAGTTTCAGGGAAACCCGTACCTAGTCATCAAGGACTTTTACTCAAAGTGGATCGAATTACTCCAACTGCGATCTAAATCAGCAAATGAAATCATAAATAAATTCAAAGCAGTGTTTTCAAGACACGGCATTCCTGACAAGGTAGTCTCAGACAATGTTCCGTTTGGTAGCAGGGAATTTAAAGAATTTGCTAGTGCATGGAATTTCAACACTGTTACGTCCAGCCCTCGCTACCCACAATCCAACGGTATGGCCGAAAACGGAGTAAAAATAGCGAAACAATGTTGAAAAAAGCCCATTATTCTCAAACGGACATTTACCTGTTCCTGTTAGAATACCGAAACACTCCGATAACGGGAACCCAGTTTTCCCCCTCTCAATTGCTCCTAAGCAGGCAGCTCAGAACCAAGATCCCAGCAATCAACGGCCTACTCGAGCCTAAAGTGCAAACTGGGGTAAGGGAGATACTACAGTCTCTCCAGACAAAACAAAAAATGTATCACGACCAGGGTTCTAGGTCTTTGCCACCCCTAGAAGAGGGTGAAACAGTCATGATACGAGAAGACAAGGTATGGACACCAGCAAAAGTGTTAAAAAAGTATGAAACACCACGGTCTTATGTAGTCCAAAAGGAGGATAGTGGAACGGTCAGAAGAAACAGACGAGATTTGATGAAAGTATATGAGAGTCCGGAAAATGCGGCTAACAACTCTCACTTCAACGTAGAGTTACCAATGGAAGTAGCTGAAGAGAATTCTTCAAAGCCAAACCTAATGGTTCCTCAAAGCCCAGTTCCCTTAGCAGTGGAACAGTTTCCCAGTCCCAAACACCGTACTAGGTACCCAGGGGCCGCTGTTCCCTTAGCAATAGAACAGTTTCCAACCCCGAAACGTAGTACTAGGATGGTAAAAGAACCCATTAGATTTAAGGATTATGTCAAATACTAAGGTACGGATTTTGGTAATGAAACATTGTCATTTACTTGATATTTGTGCTGTAATGTTGTAATTTAGATAAATTCCAATCATGTAAGCGATTTCATGTCAATTACTCTAAGGCCTAGAAACACTGTATATCTCATTGTTCTGCTATACTTTAATAGGCCTACCTATTAAAGGCATTATTACTTGCTTAATTAATATAGTAGTTTAGTATTTTAAGTTGTTCAGAGTCAAGGCTTGTTATGTACTAAGAAAGCAATAAGCTGGTGTAATTCCAATCCTGCTTATAGGCCTAAGAGGTTTATCATTATCATATTGTGTTCAGACTGATTATTGACTGTATCAAATTGAGGGGAAAGATGTGATAGTTAGCTAGTGTTAGTTAGCCTAGGTTGGCTACACTGGGTAATGATGGCGACCTAGAGAGCGCGGAGCTACTGTCAACTTCACCTACTGAATCAATACCTGTATTAACGTATGTAGAATAAACCACTATTGGACTTACTATACTAAGGTGTTATTAATATGCATCCTGAACTATTACAAAGGGTAACCTCACAAGGCACACAAAGACCCATACTGGGGAGAAACCATTCGTGTGCACCTTGCTTGACTGTGAGCGAAGGTTTAATACAAAGGGTAACCTCACAAGGCACACAAAGACCCATACCGGGAAGAAACCATTCTTGTGCAACGTGCTTGACTGTGAGCGTAGATTCGTTTCAAGAACTCGCCTAACAGAGCACACGATGACGCATGCCAGAGTAAAACGGTTTGAATGCGCTCTGTGCCAATCAAAGTTCGCAAAGAAATGTCAACTCATTATCCATTTGTGGAGACACACCGGAGAGAAACCCTTTGCCTGTGTGACATGCGATGCAAAGTTCACACATAAGAGTAGCCTTATCGATCATATAAGGATTCATACCGGAGAGAAACCCTTTGCCTGCGTGACATGCTATGCAAAGTTCACACATAAGTGTAACCTCAACAAACATGCCAGGACCCATACCGGGGAGAATCTATTCGTGTGTATCGTAGGTGACTGTAAACGAAGGTTCAATACAAAGAGTCACCTCACAAGGCACAAGCTAACCCACACTGTTGCATAACCCTTTGTATGATATTCTGGTCCTAGTGGGAACCACCAGAGCAACATTCTCTGCGAGTACAATCCAATCAACATATGTGTACCGGAATAAGTGATTCTTTAAAAATACCTGAGAGAAGGCAATACATTAAACTGCATATTTTACATTTCTCAATAATAGAACTTGACTTTTTTTATTGTATCCTTAAACGGAATGCATAGAAAATAGACAATTGGACTTGGATTTTTTTTCAGCTTAAATGGCTAACTATTATCTGATTATATATATATACTAGGGAAACGCCAAAGTCGTTGTTAAACGAGTGAGTGAGTGAGCCAAGTGTTGAGTACCCGGGAACATCCCCTTTCCTCCCCTATACCTAAGGATCTAGCCCAGTATGAGGAATGATACCGGGTACTCAACACATGGCTCACTCACTCGTTTAACAACGACTTAGGCGTTTCCCTAGTTATATAAATTGAACATTTGAAATGCGAATCGTATTCAAAACGTAACGTCCAAGATAAAACAAAATCACCTAAGTTTTATTTCCCATTTAACACCCCTCCAAAATATAATGTGGGTGTAAAAATATAAAAAAAGTTCGAGCTAACGGGTATCGAACCCCAACCCTCCGTGCGGTAGACTTAATGCTTACCAATAGGCCATGCAAGCCACGTAGATATTGTCCCGCTAGCTGCTACTAAACAAATGCTATCGATATTTTAAAAATCACATTTTTATTTATTGTAGGATTAAATCGCAATGGATCTAGCTGATTTTGTTAGCAGTTCTCAGTAAACTCGTACTGGATGTCTGTTTAAAATTTCAGCCCAATCTGTTCAGCGGTTCGGCTGATTTTCGACGTACAGACAGACAGACAGAATCACAGAATGAGATCCGTTCGAGTTGAATGGAGACACTCGGTCGCTCCGCTCCCTCGTTTAATTAACAAAACTTAATAAGATGAGGATTAATGACATTTTCTTTTATATCATTGTTTTTAAATACTCGATGCAAGGGGATATTATCTTTTGAAATTTCTTTCTTGGTCGAAAAATGTACAAATTATATTATATAAAAATAACTTTATTGATTAAGTTAAAGAACAATCTAAAAGGTTATTTAAGTTATTAAATTTGTCAGTAAATAGTCGAACATTATGTGGCCTATTATAGAAGCCTTGTAATAATTGCCAATAGAAGTTTCTGGATAGGTTTAATTTAATAAAAATATCTATATAGCGATCAAAGTTAGTTTGTGTATATTTCTCAACGATTGTAATGGTTTTCAGTAACAATGTTTTTCTGGTTGGTGAATAATCTTTTAATGCCTGACATGTTGATCTACAGGAAGGTATATTTGTCATTGTGCTACAGTTCTGTCACTGATGTTTGCATTCAAATGAGCAATGTTCAAAAGATCTACGCCTCATCTATTTCCTAATTCGTTATAATGGAATTAATTTTATTGATAAATGAATAACATTAAACTGTGACAGAAAGTATATTCTGTTTTCTGTACCGAAAAAACCAGACCACAATATCTCACCAACAAAGAAGTGAGATCTATAAACCCTAATTGATGTGCATTTATTATTAGGCACCATTGTTTGTAATTCTCATCTTTAATAAAGTGTGATCTCGCTCTATCAATGATTCAATGTGTTCATTAAAAGTGTCCGGGTTAAATTAGGACTGTTACTCAGACTTAAGAAACTCAGGCGTGTTTATATAATTAAATACCTAAGCCTAGATTCTCTCCTTCTGACTTTTCACTGTACTTCTATTACTGACTTTAGCCTGAATTCATAGTTTGTACGTAGCACACAGGGTCTAAGTTTATTTTGAGTAATGAACAAGCATAAAACAAAGACCTTAAAAACATTAGGTCCCCCAAGCAAGGGCCAAATCTTCCTCTCTCCTCTATCTTCCTTCTACCTCTATCTTCATCCCTGCGATTCTCAATTGGTTGTTCCACTCTGGGCCTCTCACTTCTAACTAGGGAATTACCCAAAAATATATGTTATTTTTTTATTGAGTAATTTATTAAATTAATCAATATGTTTTGAGATAAATTTTGACACGAAATTTATTATCTTAACCAAGTTCAGTATGTAGTTAGGGTACCTGCTTCTAGTAAATATGGGCACGGTCTTTGTTAATGGTAATTTTTTGATATGTGTCAACGAGACTGTTGAAAAGCCCCAGCAACGAAATATATAATAAAATTATTAAAAGTTGATTCCTATTTAAATGTTGATGCTGACCTCGCAAGAAGGTTTATCGTGAGCAACTAGTTTTGACGGTGATTCATATAAAAAATATTGATGTCTAGTTGACCACTGTTCGCGTGTCGGCGGACTTTGGCGCCGACAGTGTTGGCTTGTTCTGCATTTAACGAATTTAAGTCTACAATTAAATTTATTTATGTGATAAATGTATCGATACACATACAAATTCCAATTCTTTTCCTAGTGAATAACAAATTTAATTCATGTTTTAAATTTGTTCTGAAAGTAAAGTATGGAACTGGACGATGTAAGATATTTGATTGATTTGTTTTTTTAAACATAAATAAGGCTTAAATAGTACTACAACAACAACTCATCGCAATGTGCATCTTTCTTCTGGAGCTCTTTGTGTTTTCGAGTGTGTGGCACACTACGTTAGTTTTCCTGTCATGGCGGCTCTCTGGTGTTGACATTGTTTTGATTGATGGTTTGTTCTATCAATTTCTGTCTATCATTTCGACGATGGAAATGTGGGTCTCAATACAAAGTACGTCTATTGCTTTTATACGTAGTAGTTATTATGCCTCTAGCTCTAGTAGGACTGGGCCTTGGATATATTGCATAATTTATAAACCTATCTCTTTAGCCTTTGCCTACCATTAGGACTGTTCACTCCAAGGCAATAGCCTTAAGGTTTGAATGTCTTCGACGTAGGGCCTATAGCTTCCCTGACTTCCCTGTTCGCCCTAACGAAAACATATATGTTATTATGTTAATTAAAACTCTTTATTAAGGCATTTTTCACGGGTACCAGGCTTCTAGTATAGACCTAGCTGCCAAGACCAGCGCTTTCTCATGGTCTTGTTCGTATGCCACGCTGTAAATAAACACGTTTACATTTGAACCAAACGTCATTATAGAAAATATGTGTATGGTTATACATTATTTTGAAAACAAGATTTTATTCATCCAACCCTACACTTCCACAAATTCAAATCTGAATATTAACTAGGAAAACGCTAAAGTCCCGCCGCGTTGATGGATGAGCTTTTTTTGTAAGTTTTTATTTTGCGTGGGACCACTTTTTTTTGCAAGTGCTTTGTGAATGCATTGTAGGTGATTGTTGTCAAGTTTCAATTGTTACTTGTGAATTGTTATTATAAACCTAAAAAAATTCATATTAAAACCTTTATTTTATGGATTCTGGCTAACTTTTTCAACTTTTTCTTTCAAAAAGCAATACATAACCATAATGGCCATGTGAAATATGAACGTTGTAGCCCCACCCGTTTGGTCACAATCGGCCCAAATGTCACGAAAATATCGCGCTAAAAATCGAAAAAAATCGTAAAAGAACGATATTCATGAGAAATATTTCTTCGATCGTACACAAAAACGAAGCAAGTCTAAGTTTAGAGATTTCAAAGGTCCCCTAAAATTTTCATAAAGATCGCATATGCCGTTTGCCCGGTAGAGAGCGTACAAACAGACAGAAAAAATACAAAAAAACATTGGAGCTAAGTTTTTTGAGGGGTCAGTGAAATTGAAGTCTTCGCTTTGCTCATCCAATAAGTAGTGTCTGGATGAAAAATGGGGTATGTTGATTATGGTTACGTGCATGCCGAAAATAGACTTTGAAATATCCGGTTGTTAGCAAATTCTCTTCCCAAATCAATTTGGTTTTGCACTGCCACTTTCTACCTCGACGCCCCGGTAGTACCAGCCCTAGCGTGATGGCCCCCCCCCGCTCGTTCGCATTCAATGTTGCTTGCACTGCAACACTGTGTAAATTTAGTTTTCTTTTCACTGCCCCTTTCCACACTGTAGCGCCACCTAGTACCACCCCAGGTGATGGCCCCACCCCCGCTCAGTTTTGCATGTCAAAAGTTTTCTTGCAGTGCAACCTGTGTTTTAACTTGGTTGTGGCTTTCCTGCCATTTTCCCACACTCGTAGGCCCCCGTATTTCCAGCCCAGCGTGTGGCCCCCCCCCAGCTCATTTTGATGTCAATGTTGCTTGCACGTGCAAAAACTGTGTTAAATTGATTGTCTTTCACTGCCCCTTTCTCACACTCGAGCGCCACCGTATACCGCCCACGTAATGGGCCCCCCCCACGCCTTCTGCAGTCAATGTTCTTGCACATGCAAAAACTGTGTTAACTTGGTTGGCTTGCACTGCAATTCCCCACACTCTACGCCACCGTAGTACCAGCCCTACGTAATGGCCCCCACCCACGCTCATTCTGCACTGCCCTTTTTCTCACACTGTAGCGCCACCGTATTACCACCCTAGCGTGTGGGGCCCCCCCCACGCCAGTTCCCAGTCAAAGTTGCTTCAATGCAACACTTTTTTAACTTGATTTTGTGCTTGCACTGCCATTTCTCACACTGTAGCGCCACCGGGGGAGTACCCCGTAGTACCAGCGCCTAGCGTGATGGCCCCACACACGGCACAGTTCTGCATGGCACATGTTTGCTTTGCACAGCAAAAACACTGTGTTACTTGAGTGTGCTTGCAGACTGTCCACTTTCTCACATCGTAGCGCCAACCGTGACAGTAGTACCAGCCCTAGCGTGATGGGCCCCACCCCACGCACCAGTTCTGCATGTCAATGTTGCCTTGCTTGCAACGGTGCAACACTGTGTTAATTGAGTTTGTGCTGCCACTGCACTTTCCTCACACCGTAGCGCACCGTAGAGGTACCAGCCCTTAGCGTGATGGCCCCCAACCCACGCTCAGTTCTGCTATGTCAATGTTGCTTGCAACATGCAACACTGTGTTAAATTGATGTTGTGCTTGCCACGTGCCACTTCTCACACCCTCGTAGCAGCCACCGTAGTACCAGCCCTAGCGGATGATGGCCACACCCACGCACAGTTCTGAAGCAGTCAATGGTGTTGCTTGCGCCACGTTGCAACACTGTGTTAAATTGAGTTGTGCTTGCCACTGCCGAACTTACTCTCAACACTCGTAGCGCACGTAAGATACAAGGCCCCTTAGCCGCGTGATGGCCCCTCACAACCACGCTCAGTTTGGCATGTCAGATGCTTGCTTGCACGTGCAACACTGCCCTTGTGTTAAACTTTGATGTTCGTGCTCTGCACCTTGCCCACCTTTCTCACACTCGTAGCGCCACGTGTTAGTTACCCAGCCGATAGCGTAAGATGGCGCTCCACACCCACTGCCCTCCCAGCGTTATTGCATGCAATGTATGCCTCCTTCATGGAAACATGCAACACTGTGTTAATTCTTAGGAGTTGGGTGCGTTGCACCCTAGCACCACTTTCTTCACACTCGCACGCATAGCGCCACCGTAAGTACCATGCCCTAGCGTAAATATGTGGGCCCACACAACACACGCTCCAGTTCCGGCAGCTAGCAATGTAACCCTGTGCTTGCACATGCCAACACGTGTAACTGTGATCAGTTGTGCATATGCAACTGCCACTTCCTCAGACCCACTCGTAGCCGCCACCGTCAGTAGTTATCCAGCCATAGCGTAATGGCCCCCACCCACGCTCGCAGTCTCTGACACTGCCACTTTCTCACTCTCGTAAGGCCACAGTAGTTACCAGCCCTAGCGTAGATGGCCCCCCCACCACGCTCCAGTGTCCTTGCATGTTCATCACTGTTGCTTGCAAATGCAACACGTGTTTAACTTGTACGATTGACTTGCTTGCACCTAAGCCACTTATAGTCTCACACTCGTACCGCGACCGTTAGCTACAAGCCCCTAGCGTGATGGGCCCACACCAAAACAGCCTCAGTCTGCCATTGGCAAATGTTGCTTGCGCACCATGCAAAACACTGTTGTTAACTTGAGTTGTGCTTGCAACTGCCACTTTACTCACACTCGCAAGCGCCACGCCGAGTTACCAGCCCTACGTGATGGCCCCACCCAACGCTCAGTTCTGCATGTCCAATGTTGCTTGCACTGTGCAAAACACTGTGTTAACTTCGACGTTGTGATTGCAACTGCCACTTTCTCACAACTCGCAGCGCCCCCGTCACAGTTACCAGCCCGTTGTTTAGTCGTAATGGCCCCACCCACGCCTCAGTTTTCTGCCATGTCCAATGTGCTTGCACAGGTGCAAATCCACTGTGTTAAACTTGAGTGGTCTTGCACTGCACACTTTTCACACTTCGTAGCGCCACCGTTTAGAACCAGCCCTCAGCGTGATGGGCCACCCCACGTCAGTTCTGCATGTCAATGTTGCACTTCTTGTCAACCATGCCAAACACTTGTGTACACGTGAGTGCGTGCTTGCACGGTTGCACTTTCTCACACCTCGTAGCCCCACGGTAGTAGTACCCTAAGCCCCTAGCGTAAGGGCACCCACCCAGCACCTCTAGTTGTCTGCAATGTTCAATGTGGCTTTGCACATGAAACCATGTGTTAAACTTGAAGTTGTGCTTGCCACTGCCCATTTCTCCACACTCGTTAAGCCCGCCACGGGTAGTACCCAGCCCTAGCGCTGATGGGCCCACCCACGCTCAGTTCTGTCGTGTCCAATGTGCTTGCACGTGCAACACTGTTGTTAACTTGACCGTTGTGCTTGCACCTGCCACTTTCTTCAACAGTCGTAGCGCCCCACGGTAGTACCCAGCACCTAACGTGTCGCCCCCACCCCACGCTCAAGTTCTGCATCGTCAAGTTGCTTGCACCATGAACACTGTGTTAAACTTGAGTTAGTGCTTGCCACTGCCCACTTTCTCACACTCGTAGCGGCCACCGTTAAGTACCAGCCCTAGCAGTAATGGCCCCCACCCAACGCTACAGTTCTGCTGCAATGTTGCTTGCACACGCAACACTGTGTATTAACTTGAGCAGGTGCTGCTTGCACGCACTAGCACCTGATCTCACACTGCGTAAGCGCCACACCGTAAGTACCAGCCCTAGCGGATGGCCCCCACCCACGTCCAAGTTCAGTGCAATGTCAATGACTGCTTGCCACATGCCACAACACTGTGTAACTTGAGTTTGCTATGCAACACTGCCACTTTTCTCACACCGTAGCGCCACGGTAGTACCAGCCCTAGCGTTAATGGCCCCACCCTACGGATCAGTTGCAGTCAATGTGCTTGCACGTGGGCAAACACTGTGTTAACTTGAGTGTGCGCTCTGCCACTTTCTCCACACTCGTAGCGCCACCGTCAAGTAACCAGCCCTAGCGTGATGGCCCACCAACGCACAGTTCTGCAGGCATGTTGCCTTGAAAACTGCAAAACGTGTTAACTTGAGTGTGCTTGCACCTTGAGCCACTTTCTCACACTCGTAATGACGTTCCACCGTTTAAAAGTACCAGACCCTAGCGTGATCGGCCCCACCCAAGCACAGTTCTGCATGTCAATGTTGCTTGCACATGGCAACACTGTGTTAACTTGAGTTGTGCTTGCATGGCCACTTTCTCCACACTCGTAAGCGCCACCGTTGAGTACCAGCCCAGCGTCGTAATGACACCCACGCCAGTTCTGCATTGCTATGTTGCTTGCACGCCTGCAACACTGTGTCACACTGAGTTGTGCTGCACTGCCCACTTTCTCACACTCGTTAAGCGCCACCCGTAGTACCAGCCCTAAGCGTGATGCCCCCACCACGCTGTCAGTTCTGGCATGGTCAATGTGCTTGCACGGTGCAACACTGTGTTCAACTTGAGTTGTGCTTGCACTGCCACTTCTCACATCGTTATTGCGCCACCGTATAGTACCCAGCCATAGGCGTAAGATGGCCCCACCCACGCTCAGTTTCTGCTGTCAATGTTGACTTGGACATGACAAAACACTAGTGTTAATTGAGTTGGGCACTGCCAATTTCTCCCACTCGTGTTAGCCCACCGTAGTACCAGCCCTAGCGTAATGGCCCCACCCACGCTCAGTTTGCATGTCAATCGTGTGCGTGCAAATTTGAACACTGTTCTTAACTTGAGTGTGGCTTTGCACTTGCACTTTCTCACCACTCGTAGCGCCACCGTCTCCCCACCGTACCCACGCACTCTAGACGTACATGACAGCCCCCACCCTACGCTCGTTCTGCATGTCAATGTTGCTTGCACATGAACACTGTTGTTAACTTGAGTGTGTTGCACTTGCCACTTTTCACACTCGTTAGCCCGCCACCCGTTAGTACCCTCTCCAGCCCTAGCGTTAATGGCATCCAAACCCACGCTCAGTTGCTGCATGGCAAAATCGCCTATGCCCTTGCAACGTGCAACCCACTGTCGCTCTACCTCTGAGTGTGCACTGCCATCTTTCTCACACCTCCCTAGCGCCACCGTACAGTAACCAGCCAGTAGCGTGATGGCCCCACACACCGCCCCCTTCAGTTCATGCATGGCAATCGTTGCCATATGCACATGCAACCACCCTGTGTTAACTTGAAGTTGTGCTTGCCTCGCACACTTTTCTCACACTCGTAGCGCCACAGTAGTACCAGGCCTAGCGTAATGCCCCACCCACGTAGTTCTGCATGTCAATGTTGTTGCACGTGCAACATCGGTTAAACTTGAGAGTCTGTGCTTTGCATGTCCACTTTCTCACCATCCTAGCGGCCACCGTTCTAGTGTACCAGCCCTAAGCGTCCGATGGCCCCACCCACGCTCGTTCCTGCATGTCAATGTTGGGGCGTTAGGGGGGATGACACATGCAACTACTGTGCTAATTTGAGTTGTGCTCTGCACTGCCACTTTCTCACACTCGTGTAGCGCCCACCCGGTCAGTACCAGCCCTAGACGTAATGGAGCCCCCACACCACCAGCATCACGTTCTGGCATGTCACTGTTGTGCACATGCAACACGTGTTAACTTGAGTTGTGCTTGCACTAGCCCACTTTCTCACACTCGATAGCGCCACCCGTATAGTTACCAGCCCTAGCGTAATGGGCCCCACCCACGCTCAGGTTCTGCATGATCAAATGTTGCATGGGCACGATGCAACACTGTGTTAACCTTGAGTATGTGCTTTGCACTGCCACACTTTTTAATCACACTCGTAGGCGCCAACGTAGTACCAGCCCCTAGCGTAATGGCCCCACCAACGTCAGTTCTTGCAGTGTGCAATAGTTGCTTGCAAATGCAACCTGTGTTAACTTGAGTAAGTGCCTCTGCACTGCCAACTATTCTCACCAATCCTAGCGCCACCCGTAGTACAAGCCCTAGCGATGGCCCCACCCACTGCAAGTTCTGCATGGCAATGTGCTTGCACATGCAACACTGTGTTAATTGAGTGTGCTTTGCACGTGCCACTTCTCACACAACTCAGGTAAGCGCCACCGTTAGAAGTAACCAGCACCTAGCGTAAGTGGCCCCCAACCACGCCCCTCAGTTTCTGCGCCATGTCAATGTTGCTTGCCACAGGTGCTAACACTGTAGTAACGTGAGCTTGTCGTTGCACCTGCACTTGCTCACACTAGTAGCGCCACCGTCAGTACCAGGCCCCTGAGCGTGATGGCCCCCACCACGCTCAGTTCTGCATGTCAATGTTGCTTGCACGGTGCAACACATGTGTAACTTGAGTTGTGCTTGCACTGCCACCCTTTCTCACACTCGTGTAGCGACCACCGTAGTATACCAAGCACCATAGCGTAATGGCCCCCACCACGCTCAGTTCTGAGGCAATAGTTGCTTTGCACATGCAACAACTGTAGTTAACTTGAGATCTGTGTGCGTGCGACTGCCACTTTCTCACACTCAGTAGCGCCACGCCGTGTGAGTACCCCATGCCCTAGCGTAATGGCCCCCACCCACCACGCTCAGTTTGCATGGCAAGGTGCTTGCACATGCATAACACTTGTGTTAAACTTGAGTTGTGCACTGCCACTTCTCACACTGTAGCGCACACCGTAGTACCAGCCCATAGCGTAAGGCCAGACACCCGACAAGCACAGTTCTGCATGTAATGTGCTTGGCACATGCAACACTGTGTTAACTTGAGTTGTGCTTGCACTGACACTTTTCTCACAATCTAGCGCAACCGTCAGTAACCAAAGCCCTAGCGTGCATGGCCCCCCACCCACCGCTCTCCAACGTTCTGCATGTCACTGTTGCTTGCACGTGCAACAGCACTGTGTTCAAACTTGAGCTTGTGCTAATCGCATGCACTTTCTCACCTACAGCGCCACACGTATCCCAAGAACCAGCCCTAGCGTAATGGCCCCCACCCACCGCTCAGTCTGCATGTCAATGTTGACTTGCACGTGCAACCCTGTGTTAGCTTGAGTTGTGACATAGCACACTGACCACTTTCTCACACTCGTAGCGCCCACCGTAGTACCAAGCCTAGCGTAAATCTGACCCTCACCCACGCCTCAAGTTCTGCCATCGTCAATGTTGCTTGCACACATGCAACACTGTGTTAACTTGAGTTGTGCTTGACTGCACTCACTTTCTCACAAATCGTTAGCGCCACGGTAGAGTACCAGCCCTAGCGTAATGGCCCCACCCAACGCGGCTCAGTTCCTGCATGTCAATGTTGCTTGCACATTGCAACACGGTGTTAACTTGAGTGTGCTTGCACTGCCACTTTCTCACACGCGTAGCGCCCCCACCGTAGTTATTCTCCACCAAGTACAAGCCCTAAGCGTATGGACCCCCAGCCCAACGCTCAGTTCTGCAAGTCCAATGTTGCATTTTGCACGTGCAACACTGTATGCTACACTGGAGTTGTAGCTTTGCAACTGCCACTTTCTCACCACTCGTAGCGCCCCGGGTAATCACAGATGAGTACCAGCGCACTAGCGTCAATGGCCCCCTGAGTCCACGCGATGTAGCAGTTCTGGCATGTACAATGTTTGCATGCACATGACAAAAAACACTGTGTTAACTTGGTTGTATGCTTGCACTGCCAGCTTTCTACATCGTACCGCGCCCCGGTAGTTACCGAGCCCTAGCGTAATGCCCCACCCACGCTCAGTTCTGCAGGTCAATGTGGCTTGCACATGCAACACTGTGTTAACTTTTGTGAGCACTGTGCGTGCTGTAGACACTTAGACCCAATTTCTCACGTCGCAGAATTGCGCGGCCACGGTAACATGCGGTAGACACAAACATGTAACCAAGGTAAGTAAGGCAAAGGTACCTAGCCCTAGCGTATAGGCCCCACCCACGTCAGTTCTGAATGTCAATGTTGCTTGCACATGCAACACTGTGTTAAAGACTCTGAGTTGTGTGTGCCACTGCCACTTTCTCACACTCGTAGCGCCTAAGGTATCGTAGTAAACAGCCCTAGGTATATGGCCCCACCCAATCGCTCGCAGTTCTGCAATGATCAATGTTGCCACTGCACGTAGCACACACGTGTATTAGCTTAGAGTGTGCTTGCACTGGCCACTTTCTCACACTCGTAGCGCCACGGTGTTCCAGCCCTTAACGTGATGGCCCCGACCCACGCTCCAGGTCTATTCTGGAGTAACGAGGTCCGTCAATGTTGCTCTGCACAGTGCAAACACACACTAGTAGCTTATAACTTGAGTTGAGGAGTGTTGGCAGCTCACTAACTTTGTCCTTCAGCCACTCGTAGCGACCACACGTGTAAGTACGCCAGGGATCTCATAGGCGTGAAGGAGCCACCCACACACACCCACGGCGACGTCAGTTCTGCATGTTCTAGTTGCTTGCACAGGCAACACTGTGGTTATCTTGAGTTGTGCTTTATGACACTGCCACCATCTTCTCAACACGCTTAGCGCCGCCGTAGGCCAGGTTACCTTAGCCCTAGGCGTAATGGCCCCCCCCCCCGACCCCTAGACGCTCGAGTTCTAGCATTGGCAATGTTGCTTGCTGTACGGGTGTTGCAACAACATGTTGTGTAAAATTGAAGGTGCGTTGCTGCTTACGCACTGCCCACACGTTTCTCACACACTTAGCGCCACACCGTAAAGTGTTACTCAGCGCCGATAGGCGTGAAGTAATGGCCCCCATCCCGACGTCAGATCTGCACATGCTCAAGTTGCTTGCACGTGCATCATGTGTATCTTGAGTTGGCTTGCACTGCCATCTTGACATAATACACTTGCCTTAGCGCCACCGTCCCTAAGTACCAGCCCTAGCGTAATGGGCCCCACCCACGCCTCAGTTCTGCACTGTCCAATGTTCTTGCACATGCAACACTGTGTAAACCTTGTAGTTGTGCTCTGCACTGCACTTCCTCACACTCGTAGCGCTACCGTCGTACCAGCCATAGCGTGATGGCCACACCCACGCACAGTTCGCCATGGGCAATGGTGCTTGCACAATGCCAAACACTGTGTTAAACTTGACGTTGTGACTTGCACTGCCACTTTCTCAACACTCGTAGCGCCACCGTAAGTACAAGCCATAGCGTGATGGCACCCACCACGCGTCAGTTCTGCATATGTCAACTAGTAGGCGTTGCACATGCAACCACTGTGTTAACTGAGTTGTGCTTGGCACTGCCACTTTCCTCACACTCGTAGCGCCCACCGCTACCAGTACGAGCCTAGCGTGATGGCCCACCCACGCACTCAAGTTCTGACATGGCAAGTTGCTTGCGACATGCAACAACGTGTTGTTAGTTGAGTTGTGCAGCACTGCACTTCTCACACTCGTAGCGCCACACCCGTAGTACCAGCCCTAGCGAAGGCCCCACCCACGCTCAGTTCTGCATGTCAATGTTGTTGCCACAGCCAACACTGTGTTAGCTTGAGTTGTGCTTGCCACCTAGCCACTTCCTCCACACTAGTGCGCCACGAGTAGTACAGCCACTAGCGTGAAATGGCCCCCACCCACCGCTCAGTTCTGCATGTCAAATGCTGCTTGCACGTTGCAACACTGGTAACTTGAAGCTGTGCTTGCACTGCACTTTCTCCACTACTAGTAGCGCCACCGTAGTACAGCCCTAGCGTAATGGCCCCCACCCCACGCCTCAGTTCCGCATGTCACAATGGATGCTATGCACATGCAACACTGTGTTAACTTGAGTTGTGCTTGCTACTGACAAACTTATGACTCAACCCACTCGTAGCGGCACCACCGTAGTACCAGCCCATCAGCGTAATGGCCCCACAACACCAGCTTAACAGTTCTGCATTGGTCAATGTTGCTTGCACATGCAATGCACCTGTGTTAACCTTAGAGTGTGCTGCTCTGCCACTTTATCTCCACACTCGAGCGCCACCGTAGTACCAGCCCTAGCGTGATGGCACCCACCCAGCTCAGTCTGCCTGCATGGCAATGTTGCTTGCACCATGCAACCACTGTGTTAACTCGAGAGTTGTGCTTGACTCTGCCACTATTAGCCACACTCGTAGCGCCACCGTAGTTACCAGCCCCTAGCGTGATGGCCCCACCAACGCTCAGTTCTGCATGGCATGTTGCTTGCACATGCAACACGTGTTCAACTTGAGTTGTGCTTGTTCACTTGTCGCTCACTTTCTACAATTTTCGTAGCGTCCACCAGTAGTGTTATCGCGTATGCCCTTAGCGTGATGGGTGCCCCACCCACGCTCAGTTTCTGCTAGGTACAATTGTATGCTTTGCACGTTGCAATCACTTTTGTTGTATTAACTTTCTGATGTTTTTTGTGAATTTTGCACTGTGCCACTTTCTTCTATCTTATCTCGTGTAGGTCAGTTCTCACATCCGTTTCTCGGTGTTTGGACCAGCACCTTTTATGTCTGGTTGTTATTTGGACCCCACCTCTTACTGCTCATGTTCTGTATGTTTTCAATGTGCTTGCACATTGTGCAAATATTCTTGTCGGTAACTTGAGTTGTTGCTTTGCTCTGTCATCTTTATCACACTGTTGTTTAGTCGCTCACCAGTTTTTTTAGTACCCAGCCCTTAGGTAATGGCCCCACCCCAACGGCTCAGTTCTGCATGTCAAGTTGCTTGCCACGTGCAACACTGTGTTAACTTGATGTTGTGTGCTGCACTGCCACCTTTTCACACTCGTAGCGCCAACCGTAGACCCAGCCTAGCTGATGGCCCCCACACCCACGCTTCAGTTCGCATGTCAATGTTGCGTTGCACATGCAACACTGTGTTAGCTTGAGTTGTGCTTGCACGACACTTCTTTCTCACACCGTAGCGCCACCGTAGTACCAGCCCTAGCGTCATGCCCCACCCTCGCATCAGTCGGCACTGCCACTTTCTACACGCCTAGCGCCATCGGTCAGTGTACCAGCCCTAGCGTAATGGCCCACCCACGCCCTATCAGTTCATGCATGTCAGTTGGCTTGCACAGATCAACGCACTGTGTTAGCTTGAGTTGTGCTTGCACTCGCCACGTTTCTCACACTCGTAGCGCCCCGTTCAGTACAGCCCCTAGCGTGATGGCCCCCCACCCACCCACGCTCATGTTCTGCATGGCAATGTTGCTTGCACAGCGAACACCTGTGTTAACCTGAGTGTGTTGCACTGACACCTTTCTCACAAGTATCCTTATGTATGCGCACCAACCCGTCAGTACAGCCCTGAGCGTGATAGGCCCCACCCTATCGTCAGTTCTGCATGGGCAAATGTTGCTTTTGTGCACCCATGCAACACTGTGTTAAACTTGACGAGTGCTATGCAAACGCCACTTTCTCACACCTCGTAGCGGCCACCGTAGTACCGCCCTAGTCGTAATGGCCCCCACCCACGCTCAGTTCTGATGGCAATGTTGCTTGCACATGCAAACACTTGTGTAACTTGAGTTGTGCTGGCACTGCTGCATCCTTGTGTTTCTCAACCACTCCTAGGGCGCCACCGTAGTACCAGCCCTAGCGTGATGGCCACCCCACCCACGCTCAGTCTGCATGTCATGCGTTGCTTGCACGTGCACAAACACTGTGTTACTTGGAGTTGTGCTTGCCACTTGCCACTTCTCACAACTCGTAGCGCCCCGTTGAGTACCAGCCCTAGGAATGGTCAACACCCAGCTCAGTTTGCCAGTCAATGTTGCTGCACATGCCAACACTGTGTTAACTGAGTTGTGCACTTTGCACTGCCCACTTTCTCAAAACTCGAGCGCCACCGTAGTTACCAGCCACCTAGCGTAATGCGCCCCCAACCCACGCTCAGTTCTGCATGTCAAGTTGCGTGCACATGCAAACACTGTGTTTAAACTTGAGTTGTGGCTTGCATTCTCACACTCGTAGGCCGCCACCGTAAGTCCACCAGCCCTAGGCGGTAATAGACCCCACCCACGCTCCAGGTCGGCATGTCAATGTTGCTTGCACATGCAACACTTGTGTTCACACTTAGGTTCGAGCTGCACTGCCACTTCTCACACTCGTAGCACCACCCCCCCGGTCCCTCCAGCTACCAGCCCTAGCGGATAGGCCCCCCACCCACGCTCAGTTCTGCAATGTCAATGTTTGCTTGCACATGCAACACTGTGTTAACTTGAAGTTGGTTTTTTTTGCTTTGCACTGCCACTTATCTCACACTCGTCGCGCCACCGTACTAGTACACAGCCTAAGGGGCCCCACCCACGCTCAGGTCTGCATTACAATGTTGCTTGCACATCGCAACACTAGTGTTAACTTGAGTGTAGCTTGCACTGCACTTTCTCCACCTCGTAAAAGCGCCACCGGTATAGTACCAGCACCTAGCGTAATGGACCACCACAAACGACTCAGATTCGCATGTCAATGTTGCCTTGCACATGCCAACACAGTTGTTAACTTGAGTTGTGCTTGCACTGCCACTTCTACACTCGTAGCCGCCACGGTAGTACCAAGCACCTAGCGGATAATGGCCCCCACCCACGAACTAAGTTATCTGCAGGTAGAAATGTTGCTATTGCACATGCAACCACGTGTTAGCTTGCGTTGTGGCTTGCACTGCCACACTTTCTCCACAATCGTAGCGCCACGGGAGTACCAAGCACTAACGTGATGGCCACACGACCACACGCCTCAGTTTCTGCATGTCACAATGTTAGCGTTCCACGTGCAACACTGTGTTAACTTGAGTGCGCTGCATCTGCCACTTTCTGTCCACACCCTTCGATAGCGCCACCGTAGTACCAGGGCCCTAGCGTCGATGGCCCCCACCCACGCTCAGTTCTGCATGTCAATGTCGCTTGCACATTCAAACACTGTTTATCTTGAGTTGCTTGCTTGACACACTGCACACTTCCCTCTCACACTCTTAGCGCCACAGTCCACAAAGTAGTGTACCAGCCCTAGCGTAATTGGCCCCCACCCACGGCTACAGATTTTCTTGAGGGACAGGGCACAATGTGCTTGCCAACGTGCAACACTGTGTAACTTGAGCTTGTGCTTGCACTGACTTTCTCACACATCGACGCGCCCACACGTAGTACCAGCCCTAGCGTAATAGCGCCCCCACCCACGCTCACAGTTCTGCAATGTCAATGTTGCTTGCACGTGCCAACATGTGTTAGTCTTGAGTTGTGCTATGCACTGCCACTTTCTCACACTCTTAGGCGCCACCGTCTAGTACCAAGCCTAGCGTAATGGCCCCACCCTAGCTCAAGTTCTGCATGTAATGTTGCTTAGCAACATGAACACTGGTGTTTAACTTGAGTTGTGCTTGCACCTGCCACTTCCTCACACTCGTAGCGCCACCACACCGTAGATACCAGACCTAGCGTTGATGGCACACCCACGGTCACAGTTCTGCATGGCAAGTGGCTATGCCAATGCAACACTGTGTTAACTTGAGTTGTGCTTGCACTGCCACTTTCTCCACTCTTAGCGCCACCGTGCGTACCAGCCCTAGCGTAATAGGCCCACCCACGCTCAGGTCTGCATGGCAATGTTGCTTGCACATTGCAACAATGTGTAGCTTGAGTTGTGCTGCACTGCACTTCTCACATCTCGTTAGCCCGCCACCGTACGACCAGCCCTAGCGGATGCCCCCACCCACGCTCAGTTCTGCATGTCAATGTTGGCTTTGCACGTGCAACACTGTGTTATTGAGGTTGTGATTGCACTGCCACTTTCTAACACTCGTAGCGCCACCGATAGTACCAGCCCTAGCGTCATGGGCCCACCCTCGCTCAGTTGCACTGCCACTTTCCACACTCCTAGCGCCACGGTAGCTACCAGCCCCTAGCGTAATGGCCCAACCCCACGCTCAGTTCTGCATGGTTCAATGTGCTTTGCACATATCTGCCAACCACTGTGTTAGCTTGAGTTGTGCTGCACTGCCACTTCTCACACTCGTAGGCCACCGTTATAGTAGTACCAGCCCTAGCGTGAGGGCCCCCACCCACGCTCAGTTTCGCATGTCATGTTGCTATGCACGACTGCCAACCACTGTGTTAACTGAGTGTCGCGAACAAAAACCCTTGCCACTTTATCACACTCGTAGCGCCACCGT
This sequence comes from Sweltsa coloradensis, assembly GCA_024449915.1. Taxonomy (NCBI): domain Eukaryota; kingdom Metazoa; phylum Arthropoda; class Insecta; order Plecoptera; family Chloroperlidae; genus Sweltsa; species Sweltsa coloradensis. The sequence goes on from JAMZAV010001408.1 coordinate 120,156, forward strand.
AGTACCAGCCCTAGCGTCACATGGCCCCACCCTCGCTCAGTTTGCACTGCCACTTTCTACAACACTCCTAGCGCCACCGGTAGTACCAGCCCAGCGTAATGGCCCCACCCACGCTCAGTTCTGCATGTCAATGTTGCTTGCACATGCCAACACTGTGTTAACTTGATGTGTGCTTGCACTGCCACTTTCTCACACTCGTTTTTTTTTAAACAAAAAAGCGCCACCGTAGTACCAGCCTAGCGTGATGGCCCCCACACCCGACTCAGTTTCGGACATGTCAATGTGCATGCTACATGCAACAACTGTGTTAACTTGAGTTGTAGCTTTCACTCGCACTTTCGCACACTCGTAGCGCCACCGTATAGTACCCAGCCCTAGCGTTTAATGGCCCCACCCCAACGTCCCAGTTCTGCCATGGCAGTTGCTGCACCTGCAACACCCTGTCACGTTAAACTTGAGTATGTTGCTGCACTGCTCACTTTCTCACACTCGTTAGCGCCACCGTAGTACCAGCCCCCTAGCGTGATGGCCCCACCCACGCTCAGTTCTGCATGGCCAATGTGCTTGACACATGAAACACTGTGTTAAACCCTTGAGTTGTGGCTTGCACTGCCACTTTCCACACACTCGTATAGCGCCACCGTAGTACCAGCCCTAGCGTAATGGCCCCCACCCACGCCTCAGTTATGCATCATGTCAACTGTTGCATGCACATGCAAACTGTGCTTAACTTGAGTTTTGCTTGCCACGCCCCTTTCTAACCCTCGTAGCGCTCACCCGTATTTAGTACCAAGCCCATAGCGTAATGCCCCACCCACGCTCCAGTTCTGCCATGGCAAGTTGCGTGCACATGCAACACTGGTTACTGAGTTGTGCTTGCACTGCCAACTTTCTTCACACTCGTAAGCGCCCACCGTAGTACAGCCCTTAGCGTGATGGCCCCACCCACGGCACAGTTCTGCAGTCAATGTCTGCTGCACATGCAAACATGTGTAACTTGAGTTGTGCTTGCACTGCCCACACTTTCTCACACTCCTAGCGCAACCGTAGTACCAGCCCTGCGCCCTCCCCGATGCGCCCCCCACCCACGCTCAGTTTGCATGTCAATGTTGCTGCACGTTGCAAACACTGTGGTTAACTGAGTTGTGCTATTGCACTGCCACTTCTCACACTCCTAGCGCCACAGTTAGAGTACCAGCCTAGCGTAATGGGGCCCAACCCACGCCTCAGTTCTGCATGTCAATGTTGGCTTGCACATGCAAACACGTGGTAAACTGGTTGTGCCTTGCACGTGCCCACTTCTCAACTCGTAGGCGCCACCGTAGTACCAGCCCTAGCTGATGGCCCACCCACGCACAGTCTGCATGGCAATGTTGCTGGCACATGCAACACCTGTGTTAGCTTGAGTTGTGCTTGCCTAGCCAATTTCTCACAATCGTAGCGCCACCGTAGTAGTACAGCCCTAGCGTAATGGGCCCCCCACCCACGCTCAGTTCTGCATGTCAATGTTGCTTGCACGATGCAACACTGTGTGAACTTGAGTTGTGCTTGCACTGCCACTTTACTAACAAATAGATTAGCGCATCACCGCTATAAGTACCAGCCAGTAGCTTGATGGCCCCATCCCCCTTCACGCTCAAGTTCTGACATGGTAAATGTTGCTTGCACACATGCAACCTGTGTTAAAAACTGAGTGTGCTTGCCACTGCCAACTTTCTCACACTCGTGCGCCAACCGTAAGTACCAGCCCTAGCGTCATGGCCCCACCCCCCTCGGCTCAGTTCTGCACTGCCATTTCTCACACTCCTAGCGCACGGTAGTACCAGCCTAGCGTAATGGCCCCACCCACGCTCAGTTCTGCATGTCATGTTGCTTGCACATTGCAACACTGTGTTAGCTTGAGTTTGTGGCTGTACTGCCACTTTCTCACAATCGTAGCGCCACCGAGTACCAGCCTAGCGTTAGGTGATGGCCCACCCCGCTCAGATTCTGCATGGCGAAACTGTTGCTTGCACTGCAACACTTCTGCCCCGTGTAACCATGAGTTGTGCTTGCCCTGCCCATTTCTCACACTCCTAGCGCCACCGTAGTACAGCCCTAGCGTAATGGCCCCACCCACGCTCCAGTTCTGCAGGGACAATGTTGCTTGCACGTGCACCACTGTCCCGTAACTTGAGTGTGCCTCTGCACTGCCCCATATTCTCCACACTCGAAGCGCACACCGTAGTTACCAGGCCCTAGCGTGATGGCCCCACCCACGCTCAGTTCGGCATGTCAATGTGCTTTGCACAGGCAAACTGTGTTAACTTGAGTTGGCTCGCCACTGCCACTTTCTCACACCTCGTAGCGGCCAACCGTTACGTACCAGACCCTAGCGTAATGGCCCCACCCACGCTCAGTTCTGCAGTCAATGCTAGCTTGCACATGCAACACTGGGTTAACTTGGAGTTGTCATTGGACAACAACAATAAAGTATGTAAAAGTGAGGTGTTTCTTTTTCTATTCATTTTAACCACAACACAGCTAATCCGTGCCCCTTGCGTTATCACGAGCCAAAATAATAGCCCTGCGAGTGAGTTACTAAAGCGAGCTGTGCACAGGTTATCTTGCCCTCTTGCCACACCACGTACACCTTATGTCCAATTTTGCGTGCATGAGGTTCAGATTTTTCAAGCATAGCACCTGGTTCGTATTCTTCCAAGCACACCATTTTGGCATGCGAAAATCACAAAAACAACGTTACAGCAACAACAAACAACAATGGCTTGAGCAAGCATCGCATACATGCAACACTGAGCTTGGGTGTAGGGGGCTTTAGACGCCTACGAAAAAATTGCAATTTTTGGACTTAAAAAAAATAAATGGTATGTACACAACGGCGTACACCTTTGAAAAAACAGCACATTTGTGAGTATGCCACAATAGATATGATCTGAAAACGATGGAAAATGGATGTATAATTTGGAAAAGTAACCAACAAAGAAACATTTTCGGATACGAATCATAGAATTCTTCTGCTTTTTTCATTAGAGATTTCGAAATTCTTCCGTCGTACACAATGATGTTCACAACACATTTTCTAATGTTCTTTCGTTTTCATGGAGGTGTAAGAAGCATAAACAACGGACAGTTTTTAGACGTTTACAAAAATATATATAAACAAGACGAAATTGATGGGTTTCAAGTCTATTGAAGCTTGAAATAAACTTCTGAATGTAACTAGAATCGAACCCCGGTACCTACCGTATTGGAAGCAGGGATGACACCCAAAGGATCAAAGTATCGCACTCTATTCACGATTTGATCTAACCTGCAACAAGAGAAAATAAGATTAGTATTTGGCGTTATATGCTTAATAAAATATGATTGAAATCACAACGATGATAACTTTACTAATAATCCTGTCAAATAAGATCGTATATTGACGCTTGGAGGAAAAAATTGCGATGTCGCTGAATTTTTGCGGAGACTTTCTTTATATAACACTAATCAACATACTAAAACTCCCCTACAATCGGACTGGAGCTTCGGCCGCCATATTGGAAAATGGCGGCCAAAAGGTGTTTGTTATCGAATATCTCCAAATTGGTTTGATATAGACAAAATATCTCAATGGCAAAAATATTCCCCATTTAATTCCCTACAAAACAGGTGTCTTCTATAGTTTTGGCAGGGGCAACGGTTACGTCACAAATTCGTGGTTTTTTATGTTGCTCATTGGAGTACCAGCTTATTTCCAAATTTTCACGCACAGCATCAAACAATGCCCGGTAAATCCGTAAGAAATCGATTTAAATACAAAATGACTTTTGTACGGTGTTCATGAAAGCTTCCATTAGTTTTTTAAAAAATCAGGTCTTCGAAATCGGATTTTGCATTTACCCGGAATTTAAGTTTTCCGATTGTTGGCATTTCCTAAAAAATGCCATATTTGACTGTCCATAATTAAGCACTAAATAGCATTTGAGGAAAAATTCTTTCTACGCACATTGAAACGACTTAAATAATGATCCGATTACAATTAAAGTTTAAATCCAACATGGCTGCTAATTCCTTATATCCACAACATCAAAGTGAATTATGTAACAACAAGAGTGTAAAAACAGAACGAAAAAAAGTATTCATATTGTTAATATAAGGAATTAGCAGCCATATTGGATTTAAACTTTAATTGTAATCGGATCATTATTTAAGTCATTTCAATGTGCGTAGAAAGAATTTTTCCTCAAATGCTATTTAGTGCTTAATAATGGACAGTAAAATATGGCATTTTTTAGGAAATACTAAAAATGGAAAAATCCAAATTCCGGGTAAATGCAAAATCCGATTTCGCAGACCTGATTTTTTAAAATACTAATGGAAGCTTTCATGAACCCCGTACAAAAGTTTGTTTGTATTTAAATCGATTTCTTACGGATTTACCGGGCATTGTTTGATGCTGGGCGTGAAAATTTGGAAATAAGCTGGTACTCCAATGAGCAACATATAAAACCACGAATTTGTGACGTAACCGTTGCCCCTGCCAAAACTATAGAAGACACCTGTTTTGTAGGGAATTAAATGGGGAATATTTTTGCCATTGAGATATTTTGTCTATATCAAACCAATTTGGAGATATTCGATAACAAACACCTTTTGGCCGCCATTTTTCAATATGGCGGCCGAAGCTCCAGTCCGATTGTAGGGGAGTTTTAGTATGTTGATAAGTATCATCTAAGGAAGGTCTCTGCAAAAATTCAGCGACATCGCAATTTTTTCCTCCAAAATTCTTATTTGACAGGATTATAAGAATAAGGTTTCTGCCACTTTCTCACGCTCGTAGCGCCACCGTAGTACCAGCCCTAGCGAGAGGCGCCAAGATGTAAATAATGTAAAAGAGTATAAGAATAAGAATATTCACAACATTTTGACGGGTGCATTATTGTTGTAGGAGGTGAAAGATTTTTTATCAGAGTGCAGAACGATCGACATATTTTGGTATCGCCATATGTAAGTTCGACTGGAACCACAATGTAATGAGTACTGGGACCAAACCCCAATCATTCTGTGCTCTGCTGGGAGATTACTTTGACCATTGTCCAATTCAAAACGTTTATACCTAAACACTCGGCCTATACCACCACATTGTTTGTTCGTTTAGGCGCATGTAGTAAGCACAAGGTCTTCTTACAATAGGTACTGAACTAGGCTAAAGCCTACTTATGTATTTAATATCTGGAAAGGACTACGATTAAGCCACAAAATTAATCCTTATAAGGAAGCTTACTTTCATCAAAAAAACAGATTCGAATATTTCTTAACTAGGCCTAGCACAGCCCTAGGCTATATGGCCAAGGAAGGTAAGCATATTATGGTAGGCCAGGGCATAGCCTACTCCGCTCAAGGCAGTCGTCCAACATTATAATAACTTATAAGTCATTGATAGACGACTGAGCGAGCCATGTGTTGAGTACCCGGTAACATTCCATTTCCTCCTTCTACCTAAGGCTGGGTCAAGGCCCTTTTCTCACTAGCCTATCAATTGCTAAAAGGGCTTTTGTGGCCTTACAGTTGACACGCACATATTTATTTATTTTATTTATTTATTTATTTATTTGTTTAACGTCTATCCTATTCAGTTATAAAAACTGATTTACAAAGAAGGACAACTAAATAAATCTAATTACATAGATGCAGAAACAACAATAAACTACATTTTCGTAAATATTTGAAATAGTAGCATTACAACAACAATGCATTTAAACACAACAATTTTAGTAACAAATAAAAAAAAATATATTATATGCATTTAATGAATGAATCAAATATAAAAAAGGGTGTAGAATGAAAAGAAAAGAAAAGAAAGGGAAAAAAAACAAAAGGAAAAAGAAAGAAAAAGACAAAGAAAGAAAAAAAAGAAGAAAAAAAAACAATAAAAAGAAAAACGAAAAGAAAAAAAACTGATTTATTAGACGATCCCACTCAAACGAATATGAGGTTTATATACCAACTAAATTCTAAACTAGTATCACTTATTTCTAAACACTTGACTCGCTTAATCGTCTAACAACGACTTAGGCGTTTTCCTGTTCTAGTCTAAGGCGCCTTTATACCCGGTTTGTTGGAAACCCGAGTTCAAACAACGGTCGGGATATAGATTCTTGTTTTTCTAAATTATTTTATTATTTCTGGAAAATTATAGAACATGTTTGAAATGCATAAACTTATAGATGGAAAACATAGCAAGTCCGAAACACGAGTAATGATTTCAAGGGTAACTCAATCTGCGAGCGGAATTTTGGTTAACCTAGTGAGCGTACAACAGTCGATTCACCTTGGTTATTGCATGCAAATATGATTTATCAAAAACTATTTGTTCATTAGCACAATGCATTGTCGTTAAATTAAGTGTAACATTCTCAGCCTATTTTCAATTTGTTATTTATTGTAAGTTTTTATCGTAACGGATTTTACTCAATATGTTAATTGCACCGTGAGGATTGGTAACTCACTCACTCACTCACTCACTCACTCACTCACTCACTCACTCACTCACTCACTCACTCACTCACTCACTCACCGACAATAAACATATCTTGTACCGTTCTACTTGCGTTGTAAGACTCAGTCGCTTCGCTCCCTCGTCTCAACACACGCGCACTTAGCACGTTATGCTGTCATGACATGGCATGTGTATAAGTATTATGTAGACATTGGTTTGGAGTCTTATGTTTCGAATCTTTTATTACCTGTCGTAAGCTATAGTGTAATAACCGTTAAGTCGTCATCAAGGTTTCTTATTAGGTAGTCGGAACATACAGAGAAGCAACTGACATAGTAAATCTTCATTGATAGTTTATGAACTAATGGGTAGCTAGTACGAGGTTGATGGAAGAGTATTGCGGTAAACTGAACTCTAAAAGTCGGCACTATGCGAGTATTTAACACCTACATGGCAAGTCCTGGTGCACAGCAAAGGGCGTCGAGAGCGTCGCGACGCCATGAACACGTTAAGCAAGTGGTATAATATTCAATCTCATGAGTGTTTCGAGATGTGTCAGGTATGTGCGCAATAATCTTAAAGTACCACATCATTAATCATTAATTACTAATTGACTTTAAAAAAATTGTTTATGACTTGTGTATTGTGTTTAATTTCTATGTTTAATTTCTATGTATTTATATATTTGTGTGCACTATGTCTATTACTTATTGTTATATATATTCGAGTTTCTGCATATTTTTAAGTTGTTATTTTTGTTACATCTATCTGTTTCCGCATAAAAAAGATATGTGTATTATTTTTGACAGCCCGCACACAAGAGGTTTTCCCTTACGCGGGCTTCCTATTGTGTATATTTAATTTATTTATTTTTGTCATCATTTGGTATGCTCATAACTTTGAATTTTGTTTACTTATCTGATGTATTGTATATTGCAGGAATAAAATGCATTTAAATTGAATTGAATTGATGAAATACAGTTAATACTCGTTCACGATAATATAAATCATACCACTTGCACAACGTGTTTATGGCGTCGCTATGCCCTTGATAACCCTGCATCATAAATAACAACGTCACAACATCACCATTACCTTAATATCCAAGTAATGTATGCAAGTAGTAGCCACACCCGTTTGATCAGAATCGGCCCAAATATCACAAAAATATTGCATTAAAAATTGAAAACATTGTAAAAGCACGATTTATATGAGAAATATTTCTTTGATTGTCCCCAAAATCATAAAACATCTAAATTTAGTGACTTCAAACGTTCCAGTAAAGTTTCATCAATATCGCAGTAGCCATTTGCCCGGCCGCAAGCTCAATATCACGATAATATCGCATAAAAAAACGAAACAAATTGTAAATGTAAGATATTTTTGAGCAATATTTCTTCGATTATACCGAAAAACTTGGCAAGTCTAAGATCACGGATTTAGAAAGTCCCATCCAATTTTCATCAAGTTTGCAATTGCAGTTTTCCCGGTAGAAAACGACCAATCAGACAAAAAGAAACAAACGAGCTAATTTTTTGGGGGGTCAGTGAAATTAAAGACTTCGTTTCGTTGTATTATCTGATAATGCCATCAATCACGCTCTTGTCGTTTTCCATTTTGAGGCATGATTAAAGAATGTTCTGTCTCATAACAGTAATGTTGCCCAGACTCCTGAAGCCACTCTGGATCATAATTCGATGGCAGTGACACTGTGACACAAGCATCACACCTCTACTAATATAGTGTAATTAAGAGATTAACTATTGATAAGTCATTAAATGTTTACTCATACTTCCTTGAGAGCTCTTGTAAAATGTCTTTCTCACCGGACCAAATATGGACGAAAAACAATTGAGATTCAATTAGGCTTGACCAGTCAGCGCCAGAGTGGCGGCTCTAAAACACTATTTTGTCACGTACAGGAACCATAAACTATAAGTTTTACGACGCTTAGTCAGACGCACACGCTAACAAAGTCCTGTATAGGACGTTCAGAATTCACAATGTTCTATGTAAAATATCATCAAAATTTGAGTGATAACATGTCAACCAACTATAGTGTGGGTATTTGTTTAAGTAAGGTGCACCCTACATGAAAGTTACGAACAGAGAGGCTCTTGGGAAATGGTGAGGTCATAGTGCGAATTTGTGAGAGGAGGGAGTTTTTGTCAGAACAGTCGCAGATACTCCACGGTCGCGAGAGCCCGTACCGGGAAGAGGTGTCGCGAAAGTGTTGTTGAACCTTCTGCATTTTACATGTGATCCATAGATCGCAATTTTAGGATGAAGCGTTGACTTAGTCCGTGGATTCAATAAAATCGATTCTCGACCTTGGCTATGGAACGGCTTTCCACAAGGATTCTTCATAGTTAGAGCCCCAAGTGTGTTCATGATGCTGGATCTCGTGCCATGCGAGGTTGTTTGTCGACCACGACAAACCTAGCCGGGATGCGTTCCAAGGACCTTGACGCCGGCAAGTAGCTGACCAATTCAACGACAGGAAGCGAGTCCTGCGCCCGTCTATTCCAACGCCACAGAAGTCTAGGACATCGACATGTATCATCATCATCGTCACACTTACCCTCCGTGCGACACATCAAACCCTCCCCATCGCATCGTAACAGAACCGTTTAAAAATCAGCAACTGGATCCAATAACCGATGGTATCAAAAATAATATCTTCCCAAATTTTTTTGGCCAACTAAAAATTTTAAAAATTTTTTAGTTTTTAAGGATCACCCCCCCAGGGGTACTAACCTGAGTCAGTTTGATCTAGGCAGGCGGCTATTGTTTTTTCCTGAAATTTTGTTTTGGAAAAACCTAAAATCAATTATTTTTCTTTAATTTCAATGAATCCTAATACTTGTCTTTTTGGTAGTTTGAAAATCCCCTTTCCTGTTTTATTATTTTTCATTAACTGGTGATTTAATTTGCTTTCCCGTGGAGACCGACTGAGCTGAGACCGGGGCAGGGCGACTAACATCTTCACGGGTTTTTGGTATTTTGTTATTGTGCATTTTGTTTGCTTGATTTTATGTGTCTTAATTAATTTTTCCCCCTCTCGATATTGCATAGGTAGTTAATTTGATTAAATGAAAAGAGTTTGTAAAAAAGAGGCAGTTGGGAAAAGGCTATGGGTTTTCACTTTGGCGCATACTGGAGGCCGATTTTTAAACCGTCGCCCGAGTAAGATTTTGGCTATAAATTTGTCTGAGTTTTCAAAATAGTTTATTTTGGGTTAATTTTTTTTTGGTTCAAATTTCATGAAAATAACATAAAAGGCATAAAAAATGTATGGGCCCGGGCGGAGGAAGCGAAGTAGACTTGAATAAACCCGGGGATAGTGAGGGAATGGTGGGAGAAAGTGTAGTTGAGGTGGAAGTGAGCTTAGGAGGGTGGGGGGGTAGTGAGTAAAGAGGTAAACATCCGTCTGCAGCTATGGGGTTAGAGGACAGGGAGCCTCCCCGGGTTTTTGGAAACCCAATGTGCGACCAAACAGGGAATTCATCACCATCGGGAAGTAAAGGGGGTTCAGACCCGTAACCCGGGAACAAGGTATTAGCAAATGTTGGCAACAATGAGGCAATCAGGCAGCGGCGAAAACAGATTTTGGAAATCAATAAAAAATCAGACGCGGCGATCTCGGCTCTCGGGGGGGACAGCGGCAAACTTGCGGCTTTGGGGAAATTTGGGCAAAAGAATAGAAAAACAACGAAAAGCTAGTGTTTTTCATGTTAAGTGGGTCACCCAAATCGATTGCGAAGCAAATAGTCGTTATCAGGGTTAATTCTAAAGGAGGATGTTAATAAAACAAAAAAGGATTTGGGGGAAAATGAAGGTTTTTTTTGGGAAGAGTTGATAAAAAGGGTGAAAAAGAATAATGAAATTTTGATTGATAAGGGAGTTAATTGTAAAAAGGTGATTGACACAAAAGAAAAACGTGTCAGTAAGAGGGGGGGTCTTGAAGTGAAAAAACCCCAAAGTTAGTAATCCGCTTCAAGAAAATAAAAACGGCGTTCTTTAGGTTAAGAGTAGGCGTACGAAACAAAACAGGGGTAAAAAGTTTTTTGGGAAAAACTTATCCTACATGCGAGATAATAAAGGTCGACGGGAAATAGGAGGGCAAAATATAGTTCTTGGGGCAAAAATGAAAAAAAGGGATTCGTTTGCAGACACAAGACGGGACGGTGTTTAGGGAGGACCCGTGGTTCCCCGGTTGGGTATCTTACTGTTGACTGTTGACGAACAAGGAATGTTTTATGGATTGTTTTTGGATAATTAAACATAAAGTTTTAATAATAAAAAAAGACTTTACATTGTAAAAGCCGGGGTTTTGTTGTAATTAAATTTTGTTTTAAAGTTTTTTTTGAATAAATTTAGAATAGGATAATAAATCTATAGTTTGTTTTTATGGTTGTAAAATCTTTTGACTTTTGGGGAAAATGTCCATTTTTTTACGACCGACGGGTTTTAATTGAAGAAGGGGGGAACTGATTTTTTGATCCCCGTTCCAAAAAAGTGTCGTTTGTTTTTTACTGTTTGCAAAAATGTTTTTTTATTTGTAGAGGAAATGAATATTTTTTCAAGTTTGACGAGTAGGTTTTAAAGGGAATAAAAATACTGTTTTTTGATAAGTTCAATTAGGTAGTGTAGAGGAGTTTTTGTTTTGTTTATTTGAAAAATATTTTGGGAATTTTTGAGAATTTTGAATTTTGTGTGTTATTTTGGGTAGAATGTATGGGATTGAGGGAAAAGCAATTTTTTGGGAAAATTAAATTGTGTGGCACTTTAGTAAATGGCTTTTTGGTGTTCATTTCAAAGCTTTGAGTTATATCGCAACCAATCACTTTTGTAAATTGGAGGGGTGAATTTTTGGGGTGGATTTTTGGGGTTGGCATGATATAGACCCAAGCGATTTGGCCAAAGTGACCCTTTTTAAGAATTGTGTTTGCGAAAGGGGGGGGTTTTGTTCCCGCCGGGGGTTTTGGTTTAGGGGTACTTCGGGGGTTTTTTGGCCCCCTCCCCGTAAACAGCGTTTTGTTTCGATACGTAAGAATGTGTAAGAATTGTATTCATTGTTTCATTTGTCTGAAGAAAAACGTTTGAGTTTTTTTAATATGTTGGCTTTGTATTGTGTGAAAAAGATCAAGACGAGTAGTATGCAAGATGAAAAAAGTTATTTACGGGCCCCCAAAATAGTAGAAAGAAAATATTAGTTTGGTTTGGTTTTTTTGGATTTTTTTTTTTGGTGTTTACGAATTTGTGAAAAACAAAACGATTGATACAAGGAGGATTGTCGAACGCGGGGAAAGCAACGGGATTTCAAAAGCTAAACAGGTTTTGGGAAAACCGTTCATTTCCCCAGGGCAATTTGTTTGGGTAAATTTGTGGTTATAGTAGTAAATTTTTGAACTTGAGTGTAAAAAATGTTGGCTGCTGCTGAAGGAGAATGTGTTTTGATGACAAAATTTTTTTGAATTCCCCTCAGTAATATTTTTGGGGCCTGATTGTAAGGATTGTTTGAGTGATTGTTGTGCGCTTAAAAAAATGATCCCAAAAATTTTTTTGTTGAGGGGTTTTTACGCTATGCATTATGAAGTTGGAGCATACGGCAGTATTTGAGTTTTGGATTTGGGCTTCGTGGATTTTGGGGTCGAACGGACCCAGTTTGTGGGAAAGAGTGAGGTTCGGTTTTTTAAATGGTTTTTGGGGACCTGGGTATTCTCCTATAGTAACTCTAGAAGTGTGGTATTAGAAATTTTGGGACATTTTCTGTCTTTTGAAATAAGTTTAAATTTTTAATCGCCACAAATACTTTTTTTTTATCAGAGGAAAATAAGAGTAGAGATTTGTTGTTCAAGGGACTGAGAGGATTTAAATTGAAATCGGATACAAAGAGAATTTAAATTACAGGTTTAATAAATAATATGTAGTTTAGAGTCGTGAATCAGCGCTCTACTTGGAAAATAAGTGCTTGGGTCAGAATCTTTTTGTTATTTATTTTTAATGTTGCAGTTTGTTTTTTGACAGGTTATGAGCCCCGGGAGGCTCGAGTCGTTAAAAAATTATAGGTCGTTTCGACTAGGAACGAGTGTTCGTTTTCTTTTTTTTGGGTCTTTGAGTCTTTTTATGTGTCAAAGGTGTTGTATGGCAGTGAGGATCGCTGGGTGTAAACTTGAAAAAAAGAGTGGAACGGGTTTGTCTTGGGGGACAGTCGGGTCGCTCGGATGACAAGGGGTTTTCAAAAAAAAGGAGTTAACTGGGTCGGTCAAGAAGAATTACGGTTCTTTTTTTGTCAATATTAATTTAATTTTTCTTGTCACACTGAGAATACAGTGCTTTTTTGTTTTTAGTTTTTAGTTAGATTGTTGGCTGTTGTAGATGGTTGTCACTTGGGAGTGTGATAGACAAACAAAGGGAGCATGATTTTTGGGTAAGTTTTCAGAATAAAAAGTTTTTGATCTATATTTATATAATTTGACTTACTATGCTTATAAAATATTTTCCCTTTTAATTTTTGTTTGCCTTTTTTGTGTTTTAAAATATGTAACCATAAGCATGTTCTTAAAAAAAATTGCATAACAATTGCTTTTAAGAAAAGGGGGGGGGAAAAAGTGACACAACATCACACCCCTACTAATATAGTGTTAAATTTAAAAGATTAACTATTGATAATCATTAAATGTTTACTCTACTTCCTTTAGAGCTCTTGTAAAATGTCTTTTTCACCGACCAAAAAATGGACGAAAAAAAAATTGAGATTCAATTAGGCTTGACCCCGTCAGCGCCAGAGTGGGGGCTCTAAAACAATTTTTTTTAGTACAGGAAAAAATAAACTATAAATTTTAGACGCTTAGTCGACGCACACCTAACAAAATCCTGTATGGACGTTCAAATCAAATGTTCTATGTAAAATATCTCAAATTTGAGTGATAAAATGTCAACCGCTATAGTGTGGGTATTTGTCTTAAATAAGGTGCACCCTACATAAAAGTTACAAACAGAGAGGCTCTTGGGAAAAGGTGAGGTCATAGTGCGAATTGGAAGGGGGAGTTTTTGTCAAACAGTCGCAGATACTCCACGGCGGAGAGCCCCTACGGGAAGAGGTTCGCCCAAAGTGTTGTTGAACCTTTTGCATTTTACATGTGATCCTAGATCGCAATTTATAGGAGAAGCGTTGACTTAGTCCGGGGTTCAAAAAAATCGATTCTCGACCTTGGCTATGGAAGGCTTTCCACAAGGATTCTTTATAGTTAGAGCCCCAAATGTGGGTTTATGATGCGGATCTCGGCCATGCGAGGGTTTTTTGTCGACCACGACAAACCTAGCCGGATCGTTCCAAGGGGCCTCGACGCCGCAAGTAGCTGACCAATTTAACGACAGGAAACGTCCTGCGCCCGTCTATTCCAACGCCCAGAAGTCTAGGACATCGACATGTATCATCTCATCGTCACACTTACCCTCCGTGCACACATCAAAACCCCCCCCCATCGCATCTAACAGAACCGTTTTTTAAATCAGCAAACTAGTAAAACAATAACGATGGGATCTAAAAAAAATTCCTTTCCTAAATTTTTTGGCCACCCAAATAATTTTTAAAATTTTTGTTTTTAAGGAACTCCCCCACAGGGGGATTAAAATGGTCGATTGATCTAGGGAGGGAGGGTATTGTATTTTTCCTGTAATTTTTTGTTTTTTAATAAACCCAAAAATTTAATTTTATTTTTTAATTTCAATGGAACCTAATACTTGTCATTTTTGGGAGTTTAGAATCCCTTCCTGATTTATTAGTTCATTAAGCTGGATGATTTAATTGCTATTCCGTGCGAGACCGACTGAGCTGAGACCGTGGCAGGGCAGATCTAACATCTTCACAGGTTTGGTATTTTGTTTATTGTGCTATTTTGTTTGCTTGATTTTATGTTGTCTTAATTAATTGTTCCCATCTCGATCAATTGCATAGTAGTTAATTTGATTTAATTGATTAATGAGTTTGTAATTAAAGAGGCAGTTAGGAAGGCTATAGGCTTCACAACACAGGCAACAACAGTATTAGTATATAACCCTACCTCTGATACTTGTCATTGTTTTTATTTCCACTAGAGATGAGTGACACATTCATTCAGTCTAAGCCCAGCTCCGAATAAGAGATCCTGTACCCTCGAGTAACGTCATGGAAGAATGGGAAATATTAAGAGATATCAAGGAAGAAATAGACGATGTGTCGCCACCACAAGTATGGGGCACATACCTCCAGACTACGTCTAGCTCCGAAGTGAGACATGTTGCATTCTCTGATGACAGCGAACAAGAATCGGAGAGTGGACATGTAAGGAAGAACCAGAAGATGTGTATCCACCACAAGATTGCTATACATTCGTCCAGTCAACGTTTTGCTCCGAATTGAGACAGCACGCAATCTCTGATGAAAGCGAAGAAGAATCGGAGAAAGGAAACATCATCAAAGAACACTTGGACAATCTGCCTTCACTACCAATGTGCGATTCATTAGTTTCGAATTGCTACGAAACAGTCGCTAGAGTAACCTCTGGTGTCATTAAGAAGGAAAGTGAGTGCAGAAATGTCGAAATGGTTACAATGGAAAGAGTGCATTCGCCAAACATTTCCGACACGTTTGACACTTCGCAGCTTTCCTTTGGAATAAGTACGCCTGTAACCACTGATGTTGTCAAAGAAGAATGCGAGTTGACCATTAAAGAAGAATCGATTGAAATATCCACATATCCCGAAGATTTTCTAGATTGTGATTCAACTACAGAAAATTACCAAGTGACAGGTAGGTAAGGCTAGTACATAAAATAGTACGAAACTAAGTATATCACTATTATTAATTAATCTGCTGATTGTGATTTTATAGTCGGCCATTGATCAATTCTCTGAATATCTATTATACATCATCAACATGCAATAGAACGCAGGACCAAATATTTTATTTTATCTTTCAGAGACTGTGTCGGCCTGCGCCGCCTGCTCCATGGAATTCAACAACCCGATGTATCTCGAGCTTCATGAACACTATTGTCATCCTCTGAAGGAAAGAAACAACAAAGTATCACAGAAAACCGCAACCAAGCAGACTGTATCGCAACAGGAGGCAGCGATCAACAGAGCTTCAGAGAAAGTGGGAGGAATCTTGGGTGTTGAAAAGAAGAAGACAAAGTGCAGAAATTACGATGAAAGTCCAATTGAAATTGGATTTTCGCCAGAAAATGCCAGATTTCCTTGTCCCGTCTTGGTCTTTGCCTCTGACATCAGTGGCCACTGTACACTCAGATGTGATCAAAGAAGAGTGTGAGTTAACATCAAGAAGAGTCCATAGAAATAAAGGCATTGCCTGAAGATTTCACAGACTGCAATTCATCAAGAGAGGAATACCACATGGTTGGTAAGTTGGTAATTGAGAGGTTGATGCTTTAACAGATAAAGAATATCATTATAATTTGTTTGAACCATATAAACTGTATACAAATTTCAGTTCTCACATTGATATATTCCAGAAATTTCATTACCTTCATCGTTATCATCAACATCATTATCAGAACACCGTTTAATTATTCCCTTTTGGTTTCAGGGTCCGTGTTTACTTGCGTCGCCTGCACCCTGGTGTTTCAGCAATCCGATCTTTCTCGAGCGACATGAACTGTTTTGTCGTTCTCTGAAGGAGAGGAGAACCACAACCGGGCAAGATATTTCTCAGCAAGAGTCTGCGATCAGTGGAGCTTCGATGAATCCCAAGGAAAGCGTTGGTGTCGTTGAGAAGAAGATGAAGAGAACTGCAGCCAGGCAAGATGTATCCCAGCAGGAGTCGGATCAGTGGAGCTGCTAAGAATCCCAAGGAAATTGTAGGTGTCGCTAGGAAGAAGATAAATAGAACGGAAGACGGCCTAATTGAATCGTGGACGCACATCCACGACACGGCGGGATAGAATGCAACAAGATGAAACTCGCCAACCAAGTTATGTCTCATCGTAACAAGTTTACCTTCAAGTGCGATATCTGCCGAGTAGTGTTCAAGACAAAGCGTATACTTGCAATGCACACGAGTACCCATACCGGGGAGAAACGTTTGTGTGCACTGTACTTGACTGTGAGGCTAGGTTCACACAAAGGTGTAGCCTTAACGCCCGTGCCAGACCCATACCGGGGAGAAACCGTTCGCATGTACTGTATTTGACTGTGAGCGAAGGTTCATTCAAAGCGTAACCTTCACCAGCACTTGAGTACGCATACCGGGGTACAACGTATTTGAATGCGCTCTGTGTCAATCAAAGTTCGCACTAAAATGTCAACTCATCGTCCATTTGAGAAAACATACCGGCGAGAAACCCTTTGCCTGCGTGACATGCGATGCAAAGTTCACAAATAAGAGTAACCTTCAACGCCACCTGATGACGCATACCAAGGTAAAACGTTTTCAATGCGCTGTGTGCCCATCAAGTTTCGCACAGAAGACCAACCTCAGAAGTCACATGACTTCACATACCGGGGAGAAATTATTCCTGTGCTTCGTGTGTCACTCGAGCTTCGCAAGGAAGAGTAGCCTCACCAGGCACAAGATGACGCATACAGTTGCGTAACTTTTTGTATGTTATCCTTTTTCCTAGTGGGAACCATCAGAGCAACAGTCTCAGCAAGACCAATCAAATTAAACAGATATGTACCCGAATAAGTGATTTGTTAAAAATGCTGAGAGAAGCAATACATTAAACTGCATATTTTGCATTTCTCAATAATATACTTGATATTTTAAAATTGTATGGATCCTAAAACGGAATGCATAGAAAATCCACTAGTGGATTTCGATTTCTCCTCCATCTTAAAGGATTATATTATCGGATTATATAAACAAAACTTGATGAGATGAGGATTATTGTTTTGTCCTAATTTATTATTTAATTCAAGGGTACTCGATCCAAGGAGACGTTATCTTTTGACATTCCTTTCTTGGGCACAAATTGTATTATAATTATAAAACAAAATAAATTAATTTGGTTAACACAAAAGGGGATCTAAAGCTATCAAATTTTTCAGTAAATAGACGCCATTTTTGAATATTGTTATTTTTATAGAAGCCTTTATAACTGTGAATAGATGTTCCTTAATTGGTTTAATTTCATAAAAAATCTTGTGTGCTATGAAAGTTAGAAAAAAAGGTTTTTAGTAGGTGAATTATATTTTATTACTGACACGTTGTTCCACAGGGAGTGATATTTGTCATTGTGCTACAGTTCTCTCACTGATGTTTGGTTTTTAATGTTCAATGTTTAAAAAATCAAATGAAGTTAAAATTATCGATAAATAAATAACATTTTTTTTGATGAGATATTCTGTTCTCTGCGAAAAAACAGCCAGACCACAAAATATCCTTTCAAAAAGAAGAGAGATTTATAAACTTCATTGATATGCATTTATGGTAAGACAATATTGTTTGTAATTTAATTTGTAATTTGTAATCTTCGATTAAGTGTGATCTCTCTTAGTCGATAGTTTAATGTATTCAGTCAGTGTCCAGGTTGATTCAGGATTGTTTCTCAGAGTTGAGATACTCAGTCGCATTTAATTAATTAAATACCTAAGCATAGATTCTCCTACTATGACTTCTCAATGTACTTCTATTACTTACTTTAGCCTGAATTCAAAGTCTTGACCTAGCAGTAGAACACAGGTCTATAATGTTGCAAAGAGCCTTGGATTATATTAAAGAAGTATTCACCCGCTAAACTCTACAAACATTATTCAGGCTAACTTGTTATGAATTCAGAATGTAACAGAAAAATTATTGGGTCCACAATGACTCGAAAAGAAAATAGCGATCTTGGTAATTATCGAGCTAGGTCCCATCGTCAAAAATCTGTTGCCCCGTGACTTTGTAGGATTTTGATCCAAAAATATACTGGCCATTATTTTCTTATTTTCCATTTAGACTTTTCTGTTCATCCGCTATCTTTTATTTTGTTGTTTGGGCAAGTGGTGCGGTCAAAATACGCTGATTACCAATAAAAGGTGTGATTTCGGAGGGCATATTTTTGTGTGTTTGAGTGGTAAGTTGTACACAGTTTCAAGTCACGATGTTATAAAAGACCATTTTAGATAAGTACGATGCTTAAGTATCTATGTGACATCAAAAATGGACAGGTTTAAACCGATTTAAGAAAATTCTTAAAACTACAATAATTCTTCAGATGCATGTTTAAATAACTTAAAAATTCTTGTAAAATTACAGTAATCAGAAAACGCTTGATTTGTTACGGTCAATAAAAAGGAAAATTAATCATATAGTTCAATTTATTCATGGGAATATCACCGTTCACAGCACTCCGGGTCACAAAAAAGTCAATGTGATGATGAAGAAGTAAAATGCATATTTGAATTATATACTGTTAATTGAATCTATTCCAAGCGTATATTTAACTTTTTTGAATCCAAACTTAGAGTTCAGAAATGGACAATATGATGTATTTGCGTGTTTTAGTAAATGAACACAAATATGGATAAAATAATACCACAACATCTCATCACGATGGGATATCTTTCTTCTGGAGCTCTTTGTGTCTTCGAGTGTGTGGCACACTACGTACGTTTTCCTGTCATGGCGGCTCTCTGAATGTTGACATTGTTTTTATTGATGGTTTGTTTCTATTTATTTCCGTCATCATTTGGACGATGGAAATGTTGAGCACACTGTAAGGTACGTCTTATAATACTTTTAATAACTAGTCACTATTATGCATCTAGCTCTCGAGTAGGGCTGAGCCTTGAATATACTGCATAAACTTAGACCTTTGTCTTACCAATAGGACACTGTTCACTACAAGGCAATACGTAGGGCTTAGCTAGGTTCCTATTCAAAATTGCCCGAGGTGTATATAATTTAGTATATAATTTATGTATATAATGTATGTATAATGTATATAAGAATGTATATAATTTTAGGCCAGTATAAAGTAACTCTATCTCTGCTACATTTCATTATTTTTATTCCCAGAAGGGAGTGACAAATTCTCGCAGTCTACGCCTAGCTCCGATTAGAGATCCTGTACACTCAAGTTACGTCATGGAAGAATGGGAATTAATAAGGGATATCAAGGAAGAAATAGACGATGTGTCCCCACCACAAGTTTTGGGCACATGCTTCCAGATTACGCCCGGCTCCGAAGTGACATATCACGCATTCTCTGATTTAATTGAAGAAGAATCGGATATTGGACATGCCAAAGAAGAACCAGAAGAAGTGTATCCACAACAAAGGTCCTATACATTTCTCCAGTCAACGACTTGCTCCGAAGTGAGACAGCATGCAATCTCTGATGACAGCGAAGAAGAATCGGAGAAGGGAAACATCAAGAAAGAACCCTTGGACAACGTGTCTTCACAACCAATGTGCGATTCATTAGTTTTGACTTGCTACGAAACAAGCGCTCCAGTAACATCTGGTGTCATTAAGAAGGAACGTGAGTGCAGAAATGTCGAAAATAGTACAATGGAAAGAGTGCATCCACCAAACATTTCCGAAACGTTGGATACTTCGCAGCCTTTCTCTGGAACAAGTTCGCCTTTAACTACTGATATTGTCAAAGAAGAATGTGAGTTGAACATTAAAGAAGATTTGATCGAATTATCTACAAATCCAGAAGATTTCCCAGGTGGTGATTCAACAACAGGAAAATACCAGGTGACAGGTTAGTAAGGATAGTTCATAAAATATGACGAAATTTGGTTTGTTAATATTATTGAATATGTTGATTTTAATTAAACGAGGGAGCGGAGCGACCGAGTGTTCTCCATTCAACTCGAACGGCTCACATTCTGTGATTCTGTCTGTCTGTACGTCGAAAATCAGCCGAACCGCTGAACAGATTGGGCTGAAATTTTAAACAGACATCCGGTTCGAGTTTACTGAGAACTGCTAACAAAATCAGCTAGATCCATTGCGATTATATCCAAAATAAATAAAAACGTGATTTTTTAAATATCGATATGCATTTGTTTAGTAGCAGCTCGCGAGACGATAACTTCGTGGCTTGCATGGCCTATTGGTAAGCATTTAGCCTACCGCACGAGGGTTGGGGTTCGATACCCGGTTGCTCGAACTTTTTTATATTTTTACACATACATATAATTTTTGAGGGTGTTAAATGGGAAATAAAAATTTCGGTGATTTTGTTTTATCTTGGAAATTTGTTTATGTTTCACGCTGATACGTTTTGAACATGATTCGCTTTAAATGTTCAATTTAAATAACTAGGGAAACGCCAAAGTCGCTGTTAAACGAGTGAGTGAGCCATTGTGTTGAGTACTAGGTATCAGTCCTCATACTGGTCTTGATCCAGCGTTAGGTATGGGGAGAAAAAGGGGATGTCCCGGGTACTCAACACTTGGCTCACTCACTCGTTTAACAACGACTTTGGCGTTTCCCTAGTGTAATTAAACGAGGGAGCGGAGCGACTGAGTGTCTCCATTCAACTCAAACGGCTCTCATTCTGTGATTCTGTCTGTCTGTACGTCGAAAATTAGCCGAACCGCTGAACAGATTGCGCTGAAATTTTAAACAGACATCCGGTACGAGTTTACTAAGAACTGTTAACAAAATCAGCTTGATCCATTGCGATTTAAGCCTACAATAAATAAAAATGTGATTTTTAATAATATCAATGGCATTTTTGTTTCGTAGCAGATAGCGGGATGAGCTTGACGTGGCCTGCATGGCCTAGTGGTAACCATTTAGCCTACCGCACGGATGGATGGGGTTCGATTCCCGTCAATTCTAAATTTTATATTTTTACACTCAAATATTATTTTTGAGGGGTGTTAAATGGGAAATAAAAATTAGGTTGTTTTGTTTTATCTTGGAAATTTATTAATGTTTCACGCTAATACGTTTTGAATACGATTCGCATTTTGAATGTTTATTAAACGAGGGAGCGGAGCGACTGAGTGTCTCCATTCAACTCAAACGGCTCTCATTCTGTGATTCTGTGTGTCTGTCTGTACGTCGAAAATCAGCCGAACCGCTGAACAGATTGCGCTGAAATTTTAAATAGACATCCGATACGAGTTTATTGAGAACTGTTAACAAAATCAGCTTGATCCATTGCGATTTAAGCCTACAATAAATAAAAATGTGATTTTTAATAATATCAATGGCATTTGTTTCGTGGCAGTTAGCGGGACGATATAGACGTGGCCTGCATGGACTAGTGATAACCATTTAGCCTACCGCACGGATGGATAGGGTTCGATACCTGTCATTTCCAACTTTTTTTTATTTTTACACCCACATATTATTTTTGAGGGGTGTTAAATGGGAAATAAAAATAAGTTATTTTGTTTTATCTTGGAAATTGTTAATGTTTCATGCTAATACGTTTGAATACGATTCGCATTTGTATGTCCAATTAAATAATTATTGTGGCAAGCAGAGTTAGTTCCTGTAAGGTGACCAGACGGTCCGGTTATAGAAGTCAAAACACTTGGCTAACTCACTCGTTTAACAACGACTTTGGCGTTTCCCTAGTTAAACGAGGGAGCGGAGCGACCGAGTGTCTCCATTCAACTCAAACGGCTCTCATTCTGTGATTCTGTCTGTCTGTCTGTACGTCGAAAATCAGCCGAACCGCTGAACAGATTCCGCTGAAATTTTAAACAGACATCCGGTACGAGTTTACGGGAACGTTAACTAAATCAACTAGATCCATCGCGATTTAAGCCTACAATAAATAAAAATGTGATTTTTTAAATTATCGATAGCATTGTTTAGTAGCAGCTAGCAGGCCGAGATTTGCGTGGCTGACATGGCACAGTGGTAAGCATTTAGCTACCGCACGGAAAGGGTTTTGGGGTTCGAAGCCCGTGAATTTGAAACTTTTTTATAATTTTACATCCACATATTTTTTTTGAGGGGTTTTTAAATGGGAAAAAAAATTAGGTGATTGTTTCATTTGGAAATTTGTTAATGTTTTTCGTAATACGTTTTTGAACACGATTCGCATTTTCAATGTTCAATTTAAATAACTAGGGAAACGCCAAAGTCGTTGTTAAACGAGTGAGTGAGCAATGTGTTGAGTACTCGGTATCGTTTCCTCATACTGGGCTCGATCCAGCCTTAGGTAAAGGGGAGGAAAGGGGATGTTCCCGGGTACTCAACACTTGGCTCACTCACTCGTTTGACAACGACTTTGGCGTTTCCCTAGTTAAATGAGGGAGCGGAGCGACCGAGTGTCTCCATTCAACTCAAACGGCTCTCATTCTGTGATTCTGTCTGTCTGTCTGTACGTCGAAAATCAGCCGAACCGCTGAACAGATTTAGCTGAAATTTTAAACAGACATCCGGTACGAGTATACTGAGAACTGTTAACAAAATCAGCTTGATCCATTGCGATTTAAGCCTGCAATAAATAAAAATGTGATTTTTTAAATTATCGATAGCATTTGTTTAGTAGCAGCTAGCGGAACGTGATTTGCGTGGCTTACATGGCACAGTGGTAAGAATTTAGCCTACCGCACGGAGGGTTGGGGTTCGATTCCCGTTAGTTCGAACTTTTTTTATATTTTTACATCCACATATTATTTTTGAGGGGTGTTAAATGGGAAATAAAAATTAGGTGATTTTGTTTCATCTTGGAAATTTGTTAATGTTTTACGCTAATACGTTTTGAACACGATTCGCATTTTAAATGTTCAATTTAAATAACTAGGGAAACGCCAAATTCGTTGTTAAACGAGTGAGTGAGCCATGTGTTGAGTACTCGGTATCAATCCCCATACTGGGCTCGATCCAGCCTTAGGTATAGGGGAGGAAAGGGGATGTTCCCGGGTACTCAACACTTGGCTCACTCACTCGTTTGACAACGACTTTGGCGTTTCCCTAGTTTTATTAAACGAGGGAGCGGAGCGACTGAGTGTCTCCATTCAACTCAAACGGCCCTCATTCTGTGTGTCTGTCTGTCTGTACGTCGAATATCAGCCGAACTGCTGAACAGCTTGCGCTGAAATTTTAATCAGACATCCGGTAGGAGTTTACTGAGAACTATTAACACGATCATCTAGATTCATTGCGATTTAATCCAACAATTTATAAAAATGTGATTTTTTTAAAATATCGAAAGCATTTGTTCAGTGATAGCGGGACAAGATACTTGTGGCTTGTGACCGCACGGAGGTTTGGGGTTCGATACCCGTTACTTCGGACTTTTTTTTATATTTTTACACCTACATATTATTTTTGAGGGGTGTTAAATGGGAAATAAAAATAAGTTGATTTTGTTTTATCTTTAAAATTTGTAAATGTTTCACGCTAATACGTTTTGAACACGATTCACATTTTGAATGTTCAATTAATACTAGGGAAACGTAAAAGTCGTTGATAAACAAGTGAGTGAGCCAAGTGTTGAGTACCCGGGAACATCCCCTTTCCTCTCATATACCCAAGGCTGAATCTAGCCCAGTATGAGGAATGATACCGGGTACTATACACAAGGCTCACTCACTCGTTTAACAACGACTTTGGCGTTTCCTAGTAGCTGGTCATGATCAATTCTCTGAATATCATCATTCATAATCGATATGCAACTAAACGCAAGACCAAAATATTATACTGTTCCTTTCAGAGTATGTGTTTCTTGCGCCAGCTGCTTCTAGAATTCAACAATCGGTCATCTCGACTTGCATTGTTCTCTATAATTCGAAGCCGCAACCAAGCAGACTGTATCGC
>JAMZAV010001409.1:0-207443 GCA_024449915.1 Sweltsa coloradensis
AAAAATCCCCCCAAAATTGACCCTTGTGGTGGTAACCTACCGGCCCCAATATAATTTTCTCAGAGTCCGAAATGGTATGTAAAAATTTTTTTATTTTCATTGCTAGTTATTTCTACATATTGTACTCTTTTTGTTAGGTATGATTTTAATAAGAAAAAATAAAAAGAAAAAAAAGACCAAACTCCCTAGCCCTAGTCGGCCACTCCGGAATAGACGGAGGCTCCACGACCATGATGGCTCTCGCAGGGTGGGTCCCCACGCTGGCACTACAACGTGCACCCTCGGACTCAACCGTCCGGTTCCAAAGCGTGACCCACTGTGATCGAGGTGGATGCTCCTTGCTGCCTTCGCCTCGTCCGGGGTTTCTTCTCGGCCTCGCCATCCGGTCACGTGTGTCTCTCTGGACACCGCCATTGGTCAGTCTTCTTGGTTCAAACTTCCGCGGGTCATCCTAGGCTCGCGATTCGTCGACTAAAAAACTCAACAAAATACACATTTCCGTTGGGTTTTGGTCACCGACGTTGCCATTTATGCTTGCCGCTTTCCCTCAACCCTTGCTCGCTGCCGTCGAAAGCTGAAGCCAACGCACTTTTCCAGGACGTTCCGAATTCAGCATGGGGTGACGTCACTTCTAGGCCACTCTGGTAAACCCGAAACCAAAAACATGAGCCTCGGCTCCACAACTTCACATTCCACACTTTCAACCCCAAGGTTGGCCCCTGCATGCCTAGATGCAGATTCACACTGGCTTAAAACACTTGTTAGAAAAATATGACTTAAAGCCTTGAAAATATTGAAAGTTCCACATGATATGAAATACATGGGACAGTTTTTAAAGCAGCAAAAAATATAAAAATACAAGGGGTAGGGGCTGTAACGTTTCAGAAGGGTTAATATAATTATTAGACTCATTATCCGGAGATAATATGAATTATTAGACTACAAAGTCTCACTACACAATACAAATAATAATAGGACTATGGAAGCACTACAGGTCGTAACCTGGAGGCTGCTCGCAAAAGACTGGCGTGCCCTACACACATGTGTTGGGGCCAACTCTCCCCCTGTGCTTTGCAAACCCTCTGGGCCAACCCAAGGATCGTCACAACATCAGGCCTCTCAGGACACATTCCATTTAGTGACATGTTTGCATGATCTGTACATCCCCCCCCTACTAGATTTTACGAGAACCATCATAAAACACTTAATCCTATTACCTAGGGTTTAACTTAAATCTAAACACACAAAATACATTTAAGTTCTAACGAATGCGCATTGCACATAAAAATCAATATGAATACAGGACTTCAATACATACACAGTGGATTCACATAGAAATTATTTCTATTTAACATGATAACTCAAGATCATAGCACATGTCTAAATTATATTATACCCAACTAAATCTAAACACTTCATACTCTTAGTTTCCAATACGCCCTATCTAAAGTCTTTAACATGCAAATATTCTTGTTCTACTCAGAGAGCCTTGCATAATTATGAAACACACGAATCTATAAAAATATAACCTAGAATGTATTTATCCACAAAACACACTACCAATCACTGTAGGTATAGTCAGTTTTAAAACCTCATCTTTTATTGTTTATATAATTTTGAGATTCTTTTATGTTATGGATACCTTTTTCTTCCCTTCTTCGGACATAAGTTGGTATGCATTTTTCCCCCGATGGTACAATACGTCCCGGAATAAAAAATACTTCCGGTCGCCGACCTTACCCACTGCCTCGAGCTGTTGTTGCCGATCACAGCTGCAACCCTCCATCTTGCGTTGTACTTTCCAGGGAGCGGCTCGCCCACTCTTGCAACTGGTTGACGCGTTTTCTACAAACTGTTTTATTGGGGTATTGAATTAAAACGTCTCCTCATGTCCCTGCCTTACCACGGTCGGTGCTCTGCTGCGAGCGTTCGGCCACCACATTGCTTTACAGGCAAAATAAACACCACGAAATCGTACTCTTGCAGTACAAGAATCCACCCTAGCGATCCTAGCACTTGACAACTTACTTTTGCTTATGAAATGAAAAGGCTGTTGATGATCGGTCCAAATCGTGAACTTGCTACCAACAGGTAGTCCTGAACTTCTGTACAGCATATATAATCCCTAAACCTCTTCTCGGGGTGTCTTCCCCGACTGCCAATCCCCTAGCCCAACGACCTTTTTCTCCACATAACACCAACATTTATACCTGCCCTATGAAGAACATGCTAAACGGGGTGATGAAAGAGGGGCGTTGTGGGTGTACGGAAATCTGAATTCCCCTAACACCAACACCGTATGGGTATTTAACCTAAGGGCGTTGTTGGTGTTACGGAATTTCTGAATTTCCCCTAACACCAACACCGTATGGGTAGTTTAGACCTAGGTCGTTGTTGTGTTAGGGAATTTCTGAATTCCCTTAACAACAACAACGTATGGGTATTTAACCTAGTAGTGAGAGCTGCAGAAAGGGAAAAAAAACACTAGAATATTGCAAAATCCGGATACCAGCGCGAATTTGCTATTGGGGGTAGATAAAATATCACAAATTAAAAATCCGCCGGGAGGCAAGCGATAGCTCACCCCCAACACCCCCTAAATCATCACCTAAAATTTAGAATAATTTATAGCTCTAATCCAAAAAAGAATTTTTATTCAAATTAGTTATGTAAAAATTGTGTATTAATGTGTTTTAACCAAGCAGCCTATTTCTATTCCAAAATCACATTTTTTCAACCCCCCATCACTAATAGTTTATATTATTTTTACCTTGATTTCCAGCATTCACCAGTGAGGCACCTAGTGATGTATCAGCATGAAATTTGGCATGATGGTACATAATACCTGAAAAATAATAATCCGCCGGGAGGCAAGCGATATTCACCCCTATTGTTCCACAACACCTAAACTTTGGGAAAAACGTTAAGGTAGATTTAATAAATTTTGAATATTTTCAATGCTGTATTAAATTATGTGTGTCGATGTGTTATAGTCCAGTCTACAAATCATTCATACTAAACAAAACAATTTTTTTCACCCCAAACCCTAATAATTATACTTTTAGTGACGCAAACACTGTTAGTAAGTTACCAACGATGAAATTGGCATCGGTGTAGATACAAAAGGATAAGAAATTACTATTCCGTTGGGAGGCAACACGATTATTCACCCCTAGAGCCCTCCTATCATCCCTTTTAAATGGAAGTAGTACTTAGGTCGTTTCTATACATTGTAATTATTACAATATCCCAATATATAATATTATCTCAAGCATGTTTCGATCCAATCAACCATAATTTCTAATGTTTGTTCGATCCCCACCACTATAGTGATTTTTGATACACTTAACAGCGTAAAAATTTGGAATGGTGTAGATAAAAATATAAGAATTACTTTTCCGTGTTCGGGAGGGCAATACGATATTTTACCCCAAGTTCATCCCGTAAATTGGAAAGTGTTTAATAATTTTTTTTCATGGGTTGGTATCTTGAAGAATGTATTCAATTAAAAATTCAATTAAAATTCAATTCAATTTATTTATGTGTTGAATAGTAACTTATTTAGATTAAAATGACAAAAAGTGAGAAAAAAATTTGGGGGGGGGGGAGTTTGGATTTTTTTAAGTAAGAGATTATGTTCAGACTCATGGGCGGTAGAATGCACAAAGTGTAAGTGCGGAACTTTGAGTAGGTATTCTCAGAACACATTTTTTTTTTTAATACAAAGTACATTTTTTCAGGAACTATTAATTCAAATGTCTTGAAAGTCAGAGCATGTTAGATATATTGAAGCTTAAAACTTGCCCTTTCCATAATAACAATTTTGTGTTACTTGTAATTATAATAAATCAAACAAGTGTTAAAATATTTTAAAAAATGTACACTAACTACATAGAGAAATTTATGACAAACTTAGGCCGCTTCGCGAACGCTTTTTTCAAGTCGCGTGATGGATGAGCTTTTTTTAAGAATATTTCTGTCCAATGATTAAGTTTTTATGTGGAATCTCTTTATTTTCTGCTATAGTTACTTCGATATACATGTTCACTTATACAACCTGTAAAAGGCTTATATTTTAAACCTTTAGTTCTATGAATTTTGGACCAACTTTTTCAAACTTTTTATTTGCAAGAGGCACTACATCACCATAATTTTTTATGTCAATGTAAAATATGAAAACGTTGTAGCCCCACCCGTTTGGACAAAATTCGGCCCAAATATCACGAAAATATCGTATTAAAAACGGGAAGAAAAATCGAAAAAGTACGATTTCTATAAGAAATATTTTCAAAATGTCCTAAAATCATAAAATATATGATTTCAGTGATTTTAAAACGGTTCCTATAAAGTTCAACAATATCAGAGTAGCCGTTTGCCTAATATACACGAAAATATCACACTTAAAAATCGAAAAAAAAATGTTTTAAAAGTACGATATTGATAAGAAATATTTCTTCGCTTGTACCAAAAAACAATACCGCTTTAAGTTCAGAGATTTCGAAGGTCCTCCTTCAATTTCCATCAAAATCGCATATGCCGTTTGCGGTAGAGTGCGAACCAACAGACAAAAAAAATAACAAAAAACAAAACAACCGGAGCTATTTTTATTGGGGTTACGTAAGTAAAAAAAAAAAAAAAAACAAAAAAACAAAAACAAACAAAAAACACAAAGTCAAATTGACGTCTCGCTTCGCTCTCCAATTAAAATAGTTTCCCACTCATTCTCGGGTATAATGAAAGATGGTAAGTGTAAACAATTAAATTCTAAAAACTAGGGGATGAAAAAAACTCTAGTCTTGGAGGTTATTTTTTTAAATTGTAACCTTAGGTTAACATACGTAAGATACAAACTGCCGGTCCCTTAAATTAAACTTAAACATGAATTTGAATTTGATTTTTAATTGAAGAATTCTCCAGATAACCACCATGAAAACCAATCATTGAAACTCTTTCCAATTTTTAAGGGATGTTATTGATGTGAAAATCGTTGGCCTTGTCCCAACGGAATAGTCTTATAGTATTATAATTAGTATTATTGGTATGAGAGAAGCTAAGACTCAATTTCACCGACCCCCAAAAATTAGATGGGTGTTTTTTTTTTTTTTTTTTTTTATTTTTTTTTTTTTTTTTTTTCGTTTGTCTGTCTTTCGCTCTCTACGGGCAAACGGCCATATGCGATCTAGATGAAAATTTGACACGACCTTCGTTTTCTACTGAACTTAGACCTGCACGTTTTGGGTACAATCGAAGAAAATGGTTCTCTGGAAATCGTACTTTTACGGATTTTTGCGATTTTTAGTGCGATATTTTCGTGGCCAGTTGGGGCCAAGTTTGATCAAACGGGTGGGGCTACAAACGTTCATATTTCACATGGACATTAAGGTTATGTGATGTATGCTTTTCTGAAAGAAAAAATTGAAAAAGTTAGCCCCCAGAATCGAGAGAAATAAAGCTTTTTAATATACGTTTTTTGACTTTTTGTTTTTTTTTTTTTGCCCGAATACTCTTCGTGCCATTTGGGCCGATTCTGATCAAAATGGTGGGGCTACAAAACGTTCCATATTTCACAGGAGACATTAAGGTTATGGTGATGTATTGCTTGCTCGAAAGAAAAAGTTGAAAAAAGGTACCAGAATCGAGAGAAATAAAGCTTTTAATAACGTTTTTGACTTTTGTGCGATTTTCGTGCCATTTGGGGGGCCAATTCGACCAAACGGGTGGGCTACAACGGTTCATATTAAACATGGACATTAAGGTTACTATGGTGATGTTGTAGTACTTTTGACACAGAAAATGTTAAAAAGTTAGCCAGATCATAGAAATATGCTTTTAATGTAAGATTTTTATCGTTAAATAATAAACAATAACAAGAAACAATAGGAAACTTGACAACATCACCTCCAATGCGTTCGAAGAAAAACAAAAGCACTTGCAAAAGTAGAAGATATCCCACCGCAAACTAAAAATCTTAAAAAAAGCTCATCCATCAACGCGGCGGGGCTTTAGCGTTTTCCTAAGTAATAATAACAATCTCAGATTGGTACAAAATGTCCACATTGAAAATTATGGGGAATTTGTGCTTGAACTTAAGCGAAAACAAATTGCGCAAAAAAGTACTATTTTTATCAGAATTGACATTTAATTTGGATGAGCGAAGCCCCCGCAGACTTCAATTTCACCGATACCCAAAAAATTTAGCTCGGGCTGTTTTTTTTTCGTCTGTTTGTTCGCTCTGTACCGGGCAAACGGCAAGATCGATCTACATGAAAATTGTGAGAGGGACCTTCTTAATCTCTGACTTAGACTTGCTGCTACTTTTTGGCTACAATCGAAGCAAATATTTCTCAAATATCGTACTTTTACCGATTTT
Organism: Sweltsa coloradensis; assembly: GCA_024449915.1. Lineage (NCBI taxonomy): Eukaryota > Metazoa > Arthropoda > Insecta > Plecoptera > Chloroperlidae > Sweltsa > Sweltsa coloradensis. The sequence goes on from JAMZAV010001409.1 coordinate 6,371, forward strand.
TTCGATTTTAGTGCGATATTTTCGTAGCATTTGGGCCGATTCTGACAAACGGGGAGGCTACAAGTTCATATTGCACATGGACATTAAGGTAATAGTGATGTATTGCTTTCTGAAAGAAAAAGTTCACAAAAAAAGTTAGCCAGAATCTATAGAAATAAAGGTTGAATTGTTTTTTATTTTTTTGTACGATATTTTCGTGCCATTTAGGGCAATTTTTGGATCAAACGGGTGGGGCTACAAACGTCCATATCACATGGACATTAAGGAATAGTGATGTAGGTACCATTAAAAAAAAGTTGAAAAAGCAAGCAGATTCCATAGAAATGAAGCTTTAAATATAAGTTTTTTACGGTAAATAATACCCATGACAAGAAACAATAGAAACTTGACAAATCAACTTACAATGATAGGCAGCAAAACAAAGCATTGCAAAAGTAAAGATATCCACGCAAACTAAAAAAACTATTTGTAAAAGCTCCTCCATCATAACGCGGCGGGGACTTTAGCGTTTCCTTAGTATAATGAATTGTAGAATATAATATGCGTATTGTTGTATTTTCTTAATTTCGGATTATACAATAAGACGCAGAAACAAATAACAGGCTAGGTGCATTTAGTTTTTTGTCCATGATGTTGTTTAAGATTCGTCCAAGAAGATTTCTAATACAAACAAAACACAATACGTTTTCTCAAGCTTCAAATCTAATGTTGGTGGAGGTTGTCCGGGTATGTTTGTATGGGCAGGTTTCTCACCGCAGTTAAATTGAAATTGTATTGGAATTGGTACTATTACTATTGAAATTGAATGTAAAAATAGCTTAAGCTAAACAGAATACTGAATTAATAAAAAATAAAAAATATATTAATCTAGTGTATAACACAAACATTGTTTCTGTGTATTTTTTTGGTATCTTCCTTAATGTTCAAACAACAATACAAAATACCAACAGATATGCAATTTTTGGATTGTTTAGTGAAGTGTTCGGTTTTTATCGTGAGACGTGGACTACGCCCAGACGGCGAGGATGTGAAAAAGTGGTTGCATAGGGCGCTTCACTCCCTATATAATACATATCAATATTAATAGGAATATAACTTAAAAAATAGCGTTTTGTATTGTTATTATCGAACTTAGATGGTCGTAGAAAGGAATAAAAAGAATTGGATAATTACTGTTTTGCGTAGCGAATACGGTCTCGAAAGATTGTGTTTTTTTGTTATATGTGCGATGCTTGTGGGCGGAATGTTCACTTTGAACTTTGTTATATAATGTAGTCAGTTAGGCTTGAAAAAACCATGTTTGTTCCAATAATGTGGTAGTACGACAGGTAATTTTAATGCCCACAATACTTATTTGGTGATGTGTTAGTTGTTTTATGTTTGCACCACTCCTTATTTTGCGTGACTTAAAAATAAAAGGAAAACATATGTTGGCATGAGCGTGAGCTGAGCGTAGCAGCGATAGATTCCCATTCTCATATCCACCTGGAGAGAATAATCACGAATGTGTTTCTTTTCCTTTTTTTCTGTTTTTATTATTGTTTTGTGTTTTGTTAATGACACGATTTCCGGAGCTTTAAACGTATATACTCACAATTACGATGATGTAAATTTTGTAGTGGCAGACCGTTCGCGAAAATCTCTGAACTTAGAACGCCATCGTTTTTTGAGGCTGTAATCCCCCGCAAAATTATTGCTCATTTTTATAATGTCCACAATTTACGATTTTTTTTCGATTTGTTATAAATAAAAATTCAGCTGATACTATCTCCATTGCTTTATTTTGATGTTTAATGATTGTTGTTGCATCAGATCCTTTAATTTTAGTATTTAGTGTTATCGTTGTGAAATTGAGCGCAATTCAGAGAAAAAAGACCTATTTATTTATTTATTTATTTAAACAGGCCATGTGCTAACCCGTGTAGCAGCTCCACGGTTTTCATCATTTGTTTTGCCTAGATAGAAAAGTTCCATTCAGATCATACAAGACGCAAATGCTCCCACTGTTCTAGGGATTGAGACCTGTACATGTTTTATATGTCAGCTAGAGGACTCATTCCATTACTGATCTGGCAACAAAGGGTCTTGTCTAGAATCAGGTATATAAAGTAAAATATAGTCTGAAATGTTAATTTTTAAATTTGTTGTTGTTAAATTCTGTTGTAACTTGGTATTTTATTAATCATTATCCCTGTCATTGTCATAGCTGAAATTTCACTGTAACTATTTGTGTAATTTGCTAATGGTGTTATGTTGCCGAGGTTACGCCATAGTTGGTGTGGTACTCTCTGGAGTTTAATAAAAAGATAAAAAAAAAGACTATTTCTCGTGAAAATCAAAAATTTTACGTTTTTTTTATTTTTAAAACAATTCTTGGACTTTATAAAACCTACATGCTTTTCCTATCTGTAATGATTTTCACATAACTTAATTTATGAATTTATATATCGGTGAAATTTGAGCGCAAATCGAATATATATTTCTTATAAAAATCGCAATTTTTCGATTTCGTTTTTTGTTAATTAGACGATTAATAAAAAAAAAATTAGAATTAAGTTTATTTTACACAACACACACACATTAATTGATTTTAAAAAATCTTTCAATAGTAAATATTTTTCACAGAACAAGAAAATCCGCATTAACATGGCAGCTCAATGCCACGCAATTACGCTCTCCAACAACGCGCCGCAGGACTTAGCGTTTTCATAGTTATTACTAATGTTCAGCAAAAAAGAAGGAATGCGCATATTGAGATTCGGATGTTCACTAAATAATGATGAGCGAAGCGAACGACTTCAATTTCACGAACCTCTCAAAAAATTTAGCTACCAATGGTTTTTTTTTTTGTGTTTGTTTGTTGTCTGTCTGTTTGTGCGCACGATACTGGGCAAACGCAATATGCGATCTTGATGGAAAATTGGAGGGGACCTCCAAAATCATCTGACTTAGACCTCCCACGTTTTGGGGTACAATCAAAGAAATATTTTTTCATAAATATCGTACTTTACGGATTTTTTTCGAGTTTTAGATGCGATATTTTCGTAGCCATTTGGGCCGATTCTGACCAAACGGGTGGGGCTACGACGTTCATGTTTTACATGGACACTTATAGGTAATGTGATGTGTGCTTTTGAAGAAAAAGTGACATGTAACCAGAATCCATAGAATAAAGGTTTTTTATAGAGTTTTTTTTAGGTTTTATAAATCAATTTAACAAGTAACAATAGAACAATTGACAACAATCACATGAAAAGGCATTAAAAAAGGACTGTGTTAAAGGAAAAGTGGCTCCTAACGCAAACTAAAAACTACAAAAAAAAGCTATCCCATCAACGCGGACTAAAAAAGCGTTACGCGAAGCGCTTAGTTATAATTTATATGCATATTGGATAAATTTTGACACCTAAGATTTTTAACACCTTGACAGGGACGTCTCGTCTGATGTCCTGGTGATGTCCACACGAGAAATGAAAAACCTTTAAAATTTTTAATCTTTCCAAATCATCTTAAACAGTTTATGCAAAAACTGGAAAAGCCTCGCATAGGAAAGAGTTATATTTTGTATTGGTTTTTAATTTGACTAGGTATATTGAAAAAAGGGGGGATGTGGACAAGATAGTAATTGACTTTTTCAGTTCAATTGCATATGATCTCGCTTTTTGTGTAAAGAGCACTTTACTATTATACTTTTCCAAAAGTAGAAAACTTACAAGTAGACACAGAACTGAATGGACAACGTGTAGAGTTGGGATGTATAATTTTAAATTTTATAAACATAATATGTAATTACTAGGATTATTTTTATGAAAGTACTTTAATAAATAAACTCTAAAGTATCGGAATGATCATAGTATGCCAACTTTCAGAATAATATCTGTTCGTATGTGGATGCTCTGAAATATTTATCATACACTGGACATTGCTCTATAGGTACGGAATTAGACGAGTGAGCGCAGAGAACGTAGTCTACAAACGTACTCGATCGGGTCCTTGGTCGTGATTGAAATTAGGTAAATGTAAATGTCTGTCTGTGCTGCCTGGCTCATACGGCCCGAACGGCCAAATAGACTGAGCTGAAATTTTAAACCAGCCATCCGTGACCAGGTAACTGAGAACTGCCAACAAAATGAGCACAATCTGTTGCGATTTAAACCTGCAAGAAATAAAAAAACTTGACAAAAGACGTGAAATGTATTAGGAATTATTTTAAACGACAATGGGTTTGTCCATTTTGAAATAATTTTTTTTGTTGTTATTTACCTGTGCTGTGTGAAATGCCGTTGTTGTCCAAGGTTAATTGAATGTTTTGTACATCAATTGGTACCCCCAAACTGACCGCGTGTTATGATTTGTAGTTAAACCTTTGCCAATATTGTTTTCACGTATTCGTATCTGTGCTATGTTTTCATAGTATTGTCACAGATGATGGACTACAACTGTGGTTATAAAATTTCAAAACATTGTTAAATAATTAATAAAATACTAATACAAGAATATTACAAAATCTTTCCGACTATTGACCCCACGTCTCCCACAGGTTCGGTCTTATATAGGGGCGCTTAGCGAGTATACTCGACTAGGGACACGCCCAAAGTGTACGTTGTTAGCACGAAGTGAGCGAGATAATGTGGTGGAGAGTTACGCGGGAACATTTGCATTAAAGGCTATTATCCAGAGCACTCTTAACGATATTTTGAAAGTCAACTGGAAAATGGCTAAAAGTTTGGTTGGATGAAAGATGAAACTGAATAAAAAAGGAAACAAAATAAATTTTTTTGGACGTGGGATAAAAGCTTATTTTGGCAAAAAATGCAATTTGGGGCATTACGGAAATGAATTGTTTTAGATGCAATATTTAATTTTTAAAGCTATGATTTTTTTTTTATTGCTTAACACACCTTGGTCTGTCTGGGACTGAGTACAAGGAAACTAATTTTATGAAAATATATTTTGATGAAACGATTTTTCGTTGTTCCGGTTCAAAAACTATTTTTTGTACCATGTGACAAAAAAAAATTGTTAACTCGAAATTATTTCAGAAAATTCATTATCCCCCCTATACTCAGTCCAACGACAAAGATGTGTTGAAGCAAAAAAAAAATCATAGCTAAAATTAAATATTTGCATCCAAAACATTCATCTTCCGTAAGGATCAAAATGGCCATATAATGGCCAAAATAGAGCTTTTGTCCGTACCAAAAAAGTTATTTTTCATTCCCTCTGTTTTTAGTCAAGTTTCATCTTTCACCAACCAACTTTTAGCCATTTTCCGTTGACTTCAAATATCGGTAAGAAGGGCTCCTGGAATAGCTCAAGTTTTGATTATAATATTCGTATAAATAATATGGTATTTAAGTTTAGGTCATAGTTTAGGCTATAATGCTCCACTGTAGCCTATGATAGGCTAGGGAGGCCTAAGGTAGGGGGAAGAAAAGGAATGTTACCGGGTACTCAACACATGACTCACTCACTCGTCTAACAACGACTTTGGCGTTTCCCTAGTACATAAACATACGTTTGTAGGGCGTAAGGGTAACAAGAGAATTCCCCCAACCCCAACTACACCTTGAATTTAAATACACACGCTGTTGGCGTAAGGGGAAAAAGAAATTCCCCTAAGACCAACAACGCCCCCTGGTTTAAATCACAACACGCTGTTGGCGTTAGGGAAATGCAGAAATTCCCTAACGCCAACAACGCCCCCTCTTTCACCCCATGTAGCATGTTCTTCATCGACAGGTATGAATGTTGGTGTTAGGGGAAAAAAAAAGGTCGTTGGGCTTAGGGGAATTGGCAGTCGGGACCGGCTCCCTCGTTACGGTGAATAGGGTGCACGGGCTCCGGAGAACGACATGAATAGCTGGTCGTTTTGAGCTGGTTCCGATGACAACACGTGATAGTGATTATCATCAAATTTACGTTGATGGATAAACACACACTGCAATTACACATTGTGGCTCTCGTTACCTTCCCGTCCGAACACGCTTGTTTCACTCCGAAATACATTTGACTGACAAGTTTTAAAATCACTTTCCAATAGAATAAACCGGGTACTCGCACATTTCACTGTCGTAATTAGTGGAGTAGTGGATACAATCACACTAGACTCATAGTTATAAACACTCGTCGTTACCCCATGTTCGGAGCGATTTCACAAGACTAACGCAAGACTAACACCTCCGTGCACTGTTCAGGGAAGACTCTCCCTCATTTAGGCCCTGCCTCCCTTAAGGTCAGGATTTCCCTTTGGTTAGTTTCAAGCAAATCCGCTAGTTGGGCGCTACTGGTCAAAACTACGCGGGCGTTTGAATGTGGTTTGGTTGAAAGTGCCCCGTAAAGGTAGGCAACTTCTCAGACGTCTGTGAATGGAAGGCTGCATCTCTTTAGGGGTTGCGGGGGTGGGGGGCGAAGGGCGAGCGGTTTAGAGCAAAAAAAGGGTCTTCTTCTTAGGTATGAACTATTGACATAAAAGAATAAAGCCGGGGTCCCACGACGCGTTGCTCGGCGAGCCGCAGGTATAAAAAGGGTAAAATCATCGCGCAACACGCCGTGGAGACCGGGTCGGCTCGGGCTTGCGGCGCGTTGCTTGAGCTTCCCGTCAGTTGTCGGTAAAATTTGCACGCGTCAAAGAGAACGCGCAAGGGGTAATAAAAAATGGTCAGGTCAGGTAGTCCGGCCCGTACATGCTCGTTGAAGCGGTCCCACGAAGACCCACTGGCTCGCCACTCGTATGAATGAAAAGGCGAGATTTGTTTTGTTCTTCACCTTTTTGACCTTTTGAAATCCGTCCCAGTACAAGCCTCCTCAACCAGGCTCGGACAAGCAGGTGCAGGTATTTTTTTATATGAGGCTTGACGAGCCAACACGCCGTGGGACCGCTCAGTTTTTTTTTGAACCTGTATACCTGCGGCTTGTCAACCCACCCCCACCCCACCCAGGCTCGTCGAGCAACGCGTCGTGGGACCCCAGCTTAACAGATTCTGGAAGAAGGGTCCGGCCATTATAATATCTCTTTGTGTGCAAAACTTTACAACAGACCAATTTAGTTTACAACCGTTATCATCCACTCTGCTACCTTCATCAAATCTGTCAATCTAACAATCGCGACGAGTTTAAATAATTATTTAAAAGTTTACTTTTGTCAAGAAACAAAAAATTTATTCCTACAGCATTTATATAAGTAAAGTTGTATTGTGATATAAACGTTTACTTGTAATGAGAGTGAGACACAATCTTGTGTCTCATTGGGAGATAATACACATATTTGTAATTTACATTGTATTTTCTGAAAACACTGAACAGACATTTCATTTGATTACGTATTGATAAGTGTTTTTAGTCACATATGTATCAAGATACTTTTTATAATAACAATGCACAATGAGTACTAATCATCCGAATTCTATACCTTGTACACGAAGTCAAAGTGGAAAAGGAATTTATAATCATCATTGAACAATTACGATTGAATCTTTTTCCTTTTGTTGATGATGAATGACACAACCGATTGATTCGGGAGATGGAAATGAGACAAGTAGCAATACCATTGGAAGACAGTGCACGAGGTGACGCCTGCGAGGAAAAGTATACAGGGTTTCTGTCCGATCATTGATTTACATCCGTCTGCGAGTGGAGGAGGACTTACAGATGGGTTCCCTAAATTTACCTTCAATTAAACGGAAAAATAAGTCACGTCCGACAAGTCCAACTAAAAGCATTACGGTATAGGCTACAACAACAAGTGTTTGTGGTGATTCCCGATGTGTAGATATTTTGAGGATGTTTTTCACACATAATGATAGAAATTTTCATATCATAATCACCATAAAAACATTTCGTCATTGTTTAAAATTTGCCTTTCTAAGAATACCGATCGATCCGATGTGATACACTTTTTTTAATTGCATATATTAAAAAATAAGCAATGTCACATTTTGCCTCTTCTTATGCCAATAACCCCTTGAGGATTCGATCAAAAATAATGAACACACACACAAAAATTTAAGACCTATCATGTCTTTATAGCTTGTTCAATACTCGCGATCGAAAATAATATACACAAGAAACCACAAAATCAATGACACCTAATGACAGTGGGGCTCTGGGGTAGTTTATTGGTGAGGCGATATTAATATTCCGGGGGTGTACACAGGGACCACAAGGGGCCCCCCCAACAATAGCGCCGCGGGCCCGAAAATTTTGAAAATCGGGTTTTTAAAGTGCGTTTGGTGCGTTTTAGAAAAAAGTAGTGGATTGAATAAAACACCAAAATAATGTAGTTTTTGTGCAGTAATTACTAGAAACCAAAAACATCTATACTTTCAAAAGTTATTTTTTATTTTATGATTATCATGTGTATACATTGAATATATATTGAATTACATATTGATATTCATTGCACTTGCATCTTGCACTTGAACACATTCGAGCGCTTTCGTTGGCTCGTCCATCACGGCGAAACGTCGCCTCAGTCCAGCTGTTTTAGCCGGCACATCTCCGCTACAAGACATCGGCCGAGATCTTCGCCTCAGCCCAGCTGTCTAGCCAGCGGCTGCAAGACATCGCGTATTGAGACACCATCGAGAACGCATGCGCGACTAGGGTGTGTAGTGTATATACCCTCCGGCACTGTACCGACCAACGTGGTCGCCTCGTTCGGGTCGGGCGGTATTTTCCGCTCATGCAGTGGAGCTTTAAACTGATCATGGGGGTTTGGGCAGCGCAGCGCTCACGCTCATAATACTCAACTCAAAACCAAATCTATCACAGTTTAAACATTTGCGAATGCGTTTTACGTTGGTTAAAAACTGTAAAAACTATGGAGTTGTAAAGCCAGATTCTTTGGTGAGGCTTCGCCTCACTTGCCTCACCTAGCCAGCCGCCACTGCCTAATGATGTGGGGAAAGGTAGCAACTTGTGAGTAGAAGCCTCACCCCCCCGCCCCCTAACGCCGGCCAAATACCCATTTCGATTGTGAAGGAAGGTCTTTCCATTATAAATATATCTTTTGTGTGCAACAGCCAATTTCGTATACAACCATTTAGGGGGTCCGCCACACCGTGTCCTCCCCAGTTATGTCGTTTTCAACCTCACAATGTCAACAATTTGAATAATAATTAATTTGAATAGTTTTAATCCAAATCTTTTTTATAATGAACACACATTTATTTCTACAGCATGAATATTATAGTAAATAATTGTGAAAGAAGGGAAAATTAAATTTTGTGTGTGTGTGTGTTTACATATTTGCTACAGAAAATGAAGTGTAATTTTACTCATTTACACATGTCCACGTTTTTGTACCCAAAAAATCGAACTACAATTCGAAACTATATACAGTATTGTCGTGGTTCTGGTACAGCAGTTTTAATTATTTTCACAAGCTATTTTATAGAACCGAATTAGAACCTTGGGATCGAAAAAAGCAATGATCTCCTTATCCGCCCGACTCCCGAGCCAGTTCTAGGAACCAAGGTGGTTTTTTGTTTTCATCTTGCAATGTTTGAAAGGGACCATGATGATGACCACTGAGTAGACCCCCCCTTCCAAACACATTCGAAGCAGGCCATAAATACAAGGATTCAGTGAATGTAAATTTTGGGGTTTGTTTTTAGCATGCTTATTTTTTTATGTTTTGGCAATTTGCACCATGCCAGTGCCATGCTAATGGCCCCCGGGCCCATAGCATATGCGTTGCACGCTCTTAAGTTTATAATAACACACACGAGAAAATTATATGCATAAAATAAAATAATACAAAAAATTATACAAAACCAGTGCAATATTTCAATAATTTATCCAAATTGCTATCAATGCACTAACGAATATTATACCCCATTACGGAAGGCGATAAAAATAATATACTCATACACATATTACACATAAAACAGTATACTCAATGAAAAAATCAATGACACTCCCGTGTCACCCACAGCACAGCATATCAAAAAATCTATGAATAATGTTTCTCTGCAATTATTATCTTATGACCGACTTACACATTCGTATTATTTCAGGGGATGAGAAGGACACAAAATCGCCTATAACCAGCTTTATAACATATACTTTTTTTAAATTGTTACTACTGGCAAATAATATGATGGTGTGAAGGATAATAATAATAATATCTTTTGCATCGGAAACGCCGGACTCGCTTCGGCTAAGATGCTACTGCTAGGGAGTCGGACAACAACCGTACTGTTATTTTTGTGAGGGATTCTGTCGACAAGTTTAGAACCCAACAAATCTCTGCCTCACACAGCCCCCAGCCCCCAGACCCTAAATTCATCAATAAACGTATTTTTGAATTCTGAGAATCGCCTTCAAAGGGGATTTTCTATATTACTTTTATTATCTAGGGTATACTATGCATCCATTTACAACAACCTTGTGCAAAAAAACAAATACCATCTCTAAACTAAAAGTAGAGTTGATAAGCGTTATCTCGGGTTTTTAAAAAACTCATTGTCTTATTACATTTTTCTACGCATTTTAGTTTTTTTTGCGAAGTGTTTATCCTCATATTTAAGGAAATATCCGATTAAATCATATCAAATGGTTATTTGATTTGTTTTGCAATTTCTCTTAGAATTGAGCTACAATTGTGATTGAAAAACATTTTAGGCCTTGTTTTGACTTGATGAATTGAATAACTATGTTAATCACTAAATGATAAAAATTACACGATTTAAACTATCACTTATAAGAATGCCCCACCTTTCAAGCCATTCCCTTTTAGGTCCTTTCACAGGGCGTAAAATCGCTCTATGTATTCGTCATGCATCTCTCCATCCTTTCTTCAAGCAAAAAAAGTATTTACTTTTGGAAAGGGTTGGGTTGTTTTTCATTGTAAAACGTTCACAGACTGTATAAATTAATGTATTGGGGCAAAATTCAATCACAGGCCAGTTTAAAGTAACTAATATTATTTTAATCTTATCACTTAATTGATGAGTTGAGTCAAAATATACTACAAAACACACTGTCTAGCCTGCATTTTCCGGGTTTTTTGAGTTTTTGAGAGGCGATTTTAGCTTTAGTTTCATTTCTGGATTCTCATCTGAGTAGGCCTACTGGTTGTATACACTGTTTAGCAAAAGATAATCATTTCGAAATTCAAAAAGCAATCGTGGATTATTTCTAGTTTAAATTTAACCACGAGTGACATTTTCGAGATAACTGTAAGCGTATGCAGGTGAGGTGACTATCGTCGAGTTTGCCGCGCCTTCAAATTCACTAATATGCATTTCAGTATTTAAATAATCACGTGGGACGTCCACATGTGTAATTAGTAATTAGATATAAAATGGGGAAGGTGCTGAGGTGATATGCATAAATTTGTTTCAAAGTTGCATTTGTCCTTCCCGCGGAAATGGTAAATTTACTACCGAGTTCCAAAAACTGCCACTCTGAGCGCTCCTTGACGGACGAAATTTTTGTTCAATATTTATAAACTAATTTCACTGATAGTTTGGAAACGGTGAAAGATATCTTAAAAATTTAAAAAGCATTAAACTACAACCATTTAAAAGCAATTTTAACGTACAGTCCCTTTAGTAATTTTTTTTTAGGGACAGAAATTAAAGGTAATTTAATCAAAAGTCATTATAATTTTTTTAATGGACTTCAATTGGAAATCGAAAAATATACCGTTACGTTTAAATCACAATTTACGTTTTATATTTCAACGTTCGAATTTCGTTTCTGAATTGATATTTGCTCTAAATATCGCTGAAATTGTCAATTGTGCAGATGCTAATTAAAAGTGCATATAATGATGTTATTACAAATTTTAGTAATTTAAAGTTAGGTACGATTGAAGCTTAACATTTTATGCTTTCTAAAAAGTCCAAAAAACGCCTTCATAGCTTTATTAGTTCCGAAGATATGGCTATTTTACTGCAAACTATGGCAAATAATGTTGCATTCCCCCCTTTCCCTCTAGAGGGCCCTAGTGCTAGCGATATCCTAACCTTAAGTATCCAAGCGGGCAGGTGTGGGTCTCTCCACCCCCGACTCCAGTATGGTTCCTTCATAAGTAGAAAACCTAAAACATTGGTCATTTTAGCCCTGGTCTCCACGACCTTGTTCATGATATTTATCTACTTTTAACACCTATTTGCTCTTCTCGACCAACATTCCCAGTTGTTTACTCCAAACTGCACGTACGCCCTTGTGCATTCCCGTACGCCCTATGGCGACAGTCAGACGGGGCGAGTTTAGCCAAGCGAGATAATGTCCCCTGATTTCTTAACCTAATGCTCTTCGAATAGCCAAGATTTCCCTAAAAATGTCTTCAATTTTCTCTCTTATTAAACATTGGTTTGATCCAAATCCCAAAAGTATTTCGATTCGTCATTACAAGACCTATATATTGAGCTAGTTTAAATATTAACCAAAAACTCTTTTATTTCACCCTTTTTTTTTTTGTTAGATCGGAATCGCATTGAACAATCGAGAAACTAGCGGTAGGTGTAGTGTATATACCCTCCGGCACTGTACCGACAACGTGGTCGCCTCGTTCGGGTCGGGCGGTATTTTACCGCTCATGCAGTGGAGCTTTCACTGATCATGGGGTTTCGGCAGCGCAGCGCTCACGCTCAATAATACTCAACTCAAAACCAAATCTATCACAGTTTAAACATTTGCGAATGGTATTACGTTGGTTAAAACTGTAAAAACTATGGAGTTGTAAAGCCAGATTTTTGGTGAGGCTTCGCCTCACTTGCCTCACCTAGCCAGCCGCCACTGCCTAATGATGTCGGGAAGTAGCAACTTGTGAGTAGAAGCCTCACCCCCCCGCCCCCTAACGCCGGCCAAATACCCATTTCGATTGTGAAGGAAAGCTCTTTCCATTATAAATATATCTTTTGTGTGCAACAGCCAATTTCGTATACAACCATTTAGGTGGTCCGCCACACCGCTGCCTTCCCCAGTTATGTCGATTTTCAACCTCACAATGTCAACAATTTGAATAATAATTATATTTGAATAGTTATAATCCAAATCTTTTTTTATAATGAACACACATTTATTTCTACAGCATGAATATTATAGTAAATAATTGTGAAAGAAGGGCAAATTCAATTTGTGTGTGTGTGTGTGTTTACATATTTGCTACAGAAAATGAAGTGTAATTTTACTCATTTACACATGTCCACGTTATGTACCCAATAAATCGAACTACAATTCGAAACTATATACAGTATTGTCGTGGTACTGGTACAGCAGTTTTAATTATTTTCACAAGCTATTTTATAGAACCGAATTTAGAACCTTGGGACTCGACAAAGCAATGATCTCCTTATCCGCCCGACTCCCGAGCCAGTTCTAGGAACCAAGGTGGATTTTTGTTTTCATCTTGCAATGTTTGAAAGGGACCATGATGAGTGACCACTGAGTAGACCCCCCCTTCCAAACACATTCGAAGCAGGCCATAAATACAAGGATTCAGTGAATGTAAATTTTGGGGTTGTTTTTAGCATGCTTACTTTTTTATGTTTTGGCAATTTGCACCATGCCAGTGCCATGCTAATGGCCACCGGCCATAGCATATGCGTTGCACGCTCTTATAGATTATAATAACACACACGAGCAATATATGCATAAAATAAAATAATACATAAATTATACAAAACCAGTGCAATATTTCAATAATTTATCCAATTGCTATCAATGACACTAACGAATATTATAGCCCATTACGGAAGGCGATAAAAATAATATACTCATACACATATTACACATAAAACAGTATACTCAATGATAAAATCAATGACACTCCCGTGTCAGCACAGCACAGCATATCAATAAATCTATGAATAATGTTTTTCTGCAATTATTATCTTATGACCGACTTACACATTCGTATTATTTCAGGGGATGAGAAGGACACAAAATCGCCTATAACCGGCTTTATAACATATACTTTTTTAAATTGTTACTACTGGCAAATAATATGATTGTGTGAAGGATAATAATAATAATATCTTTTCGCATCGGAAACGCCGGACTCGGCTTCGGCTATGATGCTACTGCTAGGGAGTCGGACAACAACCGTACTGTATTTTTGTGAGGATGCTGTCGACAAGTTTAGAACCCAACAAATCTCTGCCTCACACAGCCCTCAGCCCCCAGACCCTAAACTCATCAATAAACGTATTTCTGAATTCTGAGAATCGCCTTCAAAGGGTATTTTCTATATTACTTTTATTATCTAGGGTATACTATGCATCCATTCACAACAACCTTGTGCAAAAAAAACAAATACCATCTCTAAACTAAAAGTAGAGTTGATAAGCGTTATCTCGGTTTAATAAACTCATTGTCTTATTTACATTTTTCTACGCATTTTAGTTTTTTTTGCGAAGTGTTATCCTCATATTTAAGGAAATATCCGATTAAATCATATCAAATGGTATTTGATTTGTTTTGCAATTTCTCTTAGAATTGAGCTACAATTGTGATTGAAAAACATTTTAGGCCTTGTTTTGACTTGATGAATTGAATAACTATGTATAATCACTAAATGATAAAAATTACACGATTTAACTATCACTTATACAAGAATGCCCCACCTTTCAAGCCATTCCTTTCAGGTCCTTTCACAGGTCGTAAAATCGCTCTATTGTATTCGTCATGCATCTCTCCATCCTTTCTTCAAGCCAAAAAAAGTATTTACTTTTGGAAAGGGTTGGGTTGTTGTCATTTGTAAAACGTTCACAGACTGTATAAATTAATGTATTGTGCAAAATTCAATCACAGGCCAGTAATGTAACTAATATTATTTCAATCTTATCACTTAATTGATGAGTAGAGTCAAAATTATACTACACACACACTGTCTAGCCTGCATTTTCCGGTTATTTGAGTTTTTGAGAGGCGATTTTAGCTTTAGTTTCATTTCATGGATTCTCATCTGAGTAGGCCTACTGGTTGTATACACTGTTGAGCAAATGATAATCATTACGAACTTCAAAATGCATCGTGATTATTTCTAGTTTAAATTTAACCACGAGTGACCATTTTCGAGATAACTGTAAGCGTATGCAGGTGAGGTGACTATCGTCGAGTTGCCGCGCCTTCAAATTCACTAATATGCATTTCAGTATTGAACTACTCACGTGGCACGTCCACATAGTGTAATTAGTAATTAGATATAATATGTGGACAGGTGCTGAGGTGATATGCATAAATTTGTTTCAAAGTTGCATTTTGTCCTTCCCGCGGACGACTGGTAAATTTACTACCGAGTTCCAAACACTGCCACTCTGAGCGCTCCTTGACGGACGAAATTTTTGTTCAATATTTATAAACTAATTTCACTGATAGTTTGGAAACGGTGAAAGATATCTTAAAAATTTAAAAAGCATTAAACTACAACCATTAAATGCAATTTTAACGTACAGTCCTTTAGTAATTTTTTTTTAGGGACAGAAATTAAAGGTAATTTAATCAAATGTCATTAATAATTTTTTTAATGGACTCAATTGGAAATCGAAAAATATACCGTTACGTTAAATCACAATTTATACGTTTTATATTTCAACGTTCGAATTTCGTTTCTGAATTGATATTTGCTCTAAATATCGCTGAAATTGTCAATTGTGCAGATGCTAATTAAAAGTGCATTATAAGATGGTTATTACAAATTTTAGTAATTAATGTTAGGTACGATTGAAGCTTAACATTTTATGCTTACTAAAAAGTCCAAAATCGCCTTCATAGCTTTATTAGTTCCGAAGATATGGCTATTTTACTGCAAACTATGGCAAATAATGTTGCATTCCCCCTTACCCCTCTAGAGGGCCCTAGTGCTAGCGATATCCTAACCTAAGTATCCAAGCTGTCAGGTGTGGCTCTCTCCCACCCTCGACTCCACGTATAGTTCCTTCATAAGTAGAAAACACTAAAACATTGGTCATTTTAGCCCTGGTCTCCACGACCTTGTTCATGATATTTATCTAACTTTGAACACCTATTTGCTCTTCTCGACCAACATTCCTAGTTGTTTACTCCAAAACTGCACGTACGCCCTTGTGCATTCCCACGTACGCCATATGGCGACAGTCAGACGGGGCGAGTTTAGCCAAGCGAGATAATGTCCATGATTTCTTAACCTAATGCTCTTCGAATAGCCAAGATTTCATACAATATCTTCAATTACTCTCTTATTAAACATTGGTTTGATCCAAATCAAACGTATTTCGATTCGTCATTACAAGACCTATATATTGAGCTAGTTTAATTTACCAAAAACTCTCATTTACTACCCTTAATTCACTTGATTAACCATTGATTGGAATGCCTAATTACAGCATCTCAATTGATCATTTGCTTATCAAATATGATGGCAAGCGACTTTATTACTATACTTTAATAATTTAATTATTGAATTAATCAATAATACTCCCAATTATCGATTTAATTGCCCTTATTTCCCTATAGGGAAATTTATTATAGTTATACGGGCATCAAAATAATTAGCTAGAGGGCATTTCGTTACACCCTTGGTACACAAAATCCTCACATTACAAAAGAACGTCGTATCATGTTAAAATTATACATATCAAATACAACACACACAACAAACAACATAATAAAAACACAACATAATATTTCTAAAACACATTAAAAACACTGCCACATCATCGAAAAAATCTAAAAACAAATGGCTAATTAAAAAACCTCTTAATACCCATGTTGAAACATCTATCACTTTTTAAATCACTTGGTAGAAGATTCCACAACGAAACAGATCGATTAAAAAACCCATTCTGGTACGCCGATGTTCTGGCCCTAGGTGGTATTAAGGGAACACCCGTGTTGTTTCTAGGGGGTTGTCGTTCACTTATGGATATTATGTTTATTTTACTAGTAATGTTTAACACTAAATAGTGAAATCATAACAGAGCAAACTCCAAAAGTGTGATGTAGGCATTGGAGGATTGAAAATTTAAATATCAGGTTACAAAAAGGCATTCTGTTACAGATCGACGGATCGACCCCTTTCAAATTGCACGAGAGGGTTCTAAAACTTAATTCACATAGATGAAATTTGCTCTTATGGTCAGTTTTAACGCTTAATTGACAGGGAGGCCTACTCTAGAGTCTAGACTCTAGAGGGCTGGGAGATCCACTTAGGCTTCTTACAATCATTTCGAAGAACAGATAAAAATCATGTCGTAGCACCGAACTGCGTCTAATCTACGACACTCTGCAGGCGCGTGTTCACGCTTGAATAGCCCAAGAACGCCAGATTATGTCTCCCCTGTCAGTCACTGACAATGAAGAGTAGCAACAGCAAAACATATTTTTTATGTGTTTACCACGTCCAGCTTCCCTGACCTTGGAAGAGGTTTCATTGCAAGTTGCACAAATAACTTGATCACCTAGTAGTACTCCATATTATAATTATAATTAATATTGAATTATTTGATTAGTCATGATGACTAAGTGGCGGTGCGCAAATATCAAATAATTAAAAGTTACAAACATTGACTTTAAATTGGTTGATATGCTAATTTTATACAACAAAGGTTGACTTTGGCAGAGAGAGAGAGAGAGAGAGAGAGAGAGAGAGAGAGAGAGAGAGAGAGAGAGAGAGAGAGAGAGAGAGAGAGAGAGAGAGAGAGAGAGAGAGAGATTGATTGATTGATTGTCGTCTTTATTGATGGCGGGATTAAGGCCTGTTAGGCCTTCTCTTCCATCCAACCATTTTATAATTACAACACAAATCACATTGCATAAATCTAAACATTACATATTACATATTACATATTACATATTACATATTACATATTACATATTACACTAAGCACTATAAATACACTGCACTGAATTGGGGAAATACTTAGAAAGATTACATTAAATAGAAGTAATGTGCAAGTAAAATTAATAAGCTATTCATCATCGAAACTAGATAAATTAAATTACAAGTAATGGTATTAGTATTGTATAGTTTGTATAAAGTAGGCAATATTATGATTTAAATTTTTCAGAGTAATTATAATTTGATCGTACAATTAATTACGTTAAGCATTTATATTTATGTGATGATTTGCAAAAGCCATTCATTCTTCTCATTCATACAATCACGTTTCATATAATAATATTATGAAGGTACATACATATAATGTTTTAATTGTCTTTGTTTTGCGACATGGTGAGTTTTATTTGATATAAGCGTTGAGTGACTAATATATATTAGTCACTCAACGATATAAGTATGGATGTTTGACGGGTTGCTGATTTAGCATATATTTAGTTGTTATGTAAGTAATGTTTATAGGTTTCGTTTTTAAATGAATGGTAATTTTGGTGATACTTATCTCTTATCTCAACTGGGAGAGCATTCCACGTACGTATAGCATGAATTGTAAAAGAGTTGTCCAGCAGTTTTGTCCTGTGCGTTGGAAACGTTAACTGGGTGCCCGATCTAGATCTGGTATGAAAGTCATGATTGGAATGTAAGTATTTGAAATTTGTCGCAAGGTACGAGGGTACAGGGAACGAAAGAAGGCGATGTACGAAGCACACGGAGTGCAGATTTCTGCGGTCCTTCAGACGAATCCATTCAAGGTTAGTAAACCAGGTGTGATGTGGTCCCATTTTTTTTATTCCCAAAATAAACCTTACACAGGAATTTTGTGCTCTTTGTAGACGTATTGAGAGGTCTTCAGTTAAGTCGTTATAGACTACGTCACAATAATCAAAATATGGCATAATGAGACTATTAACAAGCATTGTTTTTATTTTAGTAGGAAGAAAGTTTTTTTAATCTGTTTAAATGAGTGTAAAGAAGCATACGTTTTTTGGCACACGTGTTTTACATGGTCATTCCAAGTCAGGTCATCAGTCATGTGAAGTCCTAAGTTTTTGACATGGCGTTGGAAAGGTATAATAATGTTGTTAAGAGTAACGCTGTCTAAGGTCGAGTGGTTTACTTTAGCAAGGAGTTTATGATAACCTAGGATAATAGTTTGGGATTTAGCGGGATTTATAAGTAAACAATCTTCCATCGCCCACACGGCAAGAGATTTGAGGTCTTCATTCATCATCTTGATTGCATCATTGATTAGTGATGGGGATGCATGCAGGTAAATTTGCAAGTCGTCGGCGTACAAGTGATGGTGACAATATTTTAATGACTTTGCAATATCGTTTATATAAATAGAGAAAAATAAAGGCCCTAATACACTGCCTTGTGGCACTCCGGAAGTAACAGGTCGCCATTTGGATTTATTATCACACGATACTACACATTGTTCCCGACTGCTGAGGTAAGAAAATATCCACTTTAATGAAGAGGGAGTAAAATTAATTGATTCTAGTTTAGTCATTAGTATGTCAATGTCAACTGAGTCGAATGCTTTGCTGAAATCAAGTAGTGTTAGAAGAGTGAGTTGTCTAGTGTCCATTTTTGTCCGTATGTCGTCAGTAACTTTGATGAGCGCCGTGCAAGTACTGTGGTTAGATCTAAATCCTGACTGATACTCATCTAGAATGTTGTGTTTTGTTAAAAAGTCTGAAATTTGTGTGTGTACGACGTATTCTAGTGCTTTAGATAGAGCTGGAAGAATACTTATGGGACGGTAGTCACTAGCTGTACTTGGATTAGGTTTTTTATTCAAAGGTCGGACCAATGCTTGTTTCCATATTTGTGGGTAGGAGTGATGCATTAGAGAGAAATTAAATATATACGTAATTGGTTCGATTAATAGAGGAGACACGCCAATCATGTATTGAATTAGTTTTATGGGAATGAGGTCAACACCTTGAGCATTCGATTTGATTCTCTTTATTGCATATAAAACCATTTTCGGAGTAACGTGTTTAAAATAAAATTTATCGTAAGTGGGTAAAGAAGTATAATTTTTTATGTTATTCAAGTGAGCGTCTTTCACAGTGGGATCAATGTTGGTTGGAGGTGTAGTAAAGTGTGTATTGAGTTCCTCCAGTGGAAAGTCAATAGGTTTGTCGTCTTCTTTTTGTTTGCCGATGCCCATGTGTGAAAGATTTTGTCATATCTTTCGAATAGGTAACGTAGGCTGTAGCACAGAATACGCGTGGCGTCGTTTTTCAGTTCGAATTATTTGGCTCGTTTTATTTCTTAAGTATCTGTATTTCTCTTTATTTTCGGTGCTGGGACAAGATTTGAATTCATTGTATGCGGCATCTCTTTTAGCCATGAGTTCCCTGATTTCAACGTTTAGCCATGCGGCCGGGGCTTTGGTGACTCGAACGGCTTTCAAGGGGGCGTGCTTGTCATACAACTGTAAAACCATAGAATTAAAAGGTGTCTTCCCCGACTGCCAATTCCCCTAAGCCCAACGACCTTTTTTTTCCCCTAACACCAACATTTATACCTGCCTATGAAGAACATGCTACACGGGGTGAAAGAAGGGGCGTTGTTGGTGTTACGGGAATTTCTGAATTCCCCTAACACCAACACCGTATGGGTATGGGTATTTAAACCTAGGGCCGTAGGGCCGTTGTTGGTGTTACGGGAATTTCTGAATTCCCCTAACACCAACACCGTATGGGTATTTAAACCTAGTAGTGAGAGCTGCAGAAAGGGAAAAAACACTAGAATATTGCAATCCGGATACCAGCGCGAAATTTTGCATGTGGGTAGATAAAATATCACAATTAAAAATCCGCCGGGAGGCAAGGTCACCAATATCCAAACAACCCTAACCCAACAGCTATTATAGGGTCTGTGAAAAGTATCATATTTGAAACAAAATAACAGAATTACTGCTTTCTTTTGATTTGATTACCGAATGCCTAAACAAGAATTTGTTCTGAATTGAATGAATGTAGGTATTTTGAATTTAAATATGTGATTTCAATTAATTCTACTATAAAATAATTAAATTCCAAAACAACTCCATTTTACTTGAAAATAAGTTTCTCTCTCTCTCTCTCTCTCTCTCTCTCTCTCTAAGGTTTTTAAGCAAGCCCGCTTTAAGGACATAGTTATTGATTTTCATTGCAGTTGTCGACGAAAAAGTTTGCCCCGACTGGGGTTCGAACCCAGAACCTCCGGCTTAACGTGCCATAGCTCTACCAATTAAGCTACCGGGGCCACAGAACAAACTTTTACAAAACTGCTATTTGTTGTGACTGTTGACTTAGGCCGCGTTCCCATAACTTTGTTTTAGTCTTAAGAAATTGTTATTGGTTGTTAAAGTAACAGAAATCCGATATCCTGATTGGTTAGTAATGTTTCAGTGGCCTGTCATAGGAAGTTACTACTTTTCATTGGTCGTCGTATAAATAACAAAACGTCTGATTGGTCCGTCATAAGAATTATGGTTTGTTATAACAATTTCTTAGGCAAAAAACGTTTAACAATTTAACACGTTTTCCTACCCCTTATAACTAAACCAATTTGTGGGAACGCGGCCTTACAAGACATAAATCCAACAGAAGGACTGCAAGGTAGCTGTCAAATCTGAAAGAATCAATAACTATGTCCTTAAACGGGCTTGGGCCATCAAATTCCAACTCGCAACCTTCTCGTGGTTTGGCCCGTGATAAGGGGAGTTTTTCTCCCTGAAATTAATGGCGAGCTCTGGGTCGGCGTCGGGGAACTTTCCCCCTTTCTTTGACTCCCTCCCCGACGGCGACGACAATGACAACACGGACGGATGATGACACAGACGGAGACGACCACGACGTGGGGGAACCCCTGCCCTCCCAATACGCTTGAGGCTGGTTCTGACCAGCACAGGGCCTGTCCACCCCTTGTCCCCTCGCGTCATCCCTTACATCCCTCCCTTCGTCTCGATTAGCCAAGTTGCATAAATATGAGACGTTAATAAATATCCAATCAATCAATTAAAGCGGGCTTATGCTTAAAAACCTTATATTCATTCTACCCAACTCATGGGAGATGAGATGTGATTGGATTTATCCATGTGCAAATTTGAACATTTTCGTTCAAAACAGTGTTGTTTGCATTCAGCGAGATACCACGAGATAAATCTTTTTTAATTTGGATGAGCGTAGCGAGCGTAGCGAGCGAAGCGAAGATTCCATTTCACTACACTGGAGAAAAAAATCCGGAATGTTTTTTTTTTTTTTTCGTTTTTTTTTTTTTGTATTTTTGTGTGTTTTGTTAACACGATTCCGGCTAAACCGATACTCCGATTGCGATGAAATTTTATCGAGGCCTTCGAAATCTCTGAACTTAGAACTGCCACGTTTTTGAGCGCAATCGGGAAACATTTTCTTATAAAAAACGCAATTTTACGATTTTTTCGATTTTAAAAAAATTCTTCGACTTATAACACTTACATGCTTTATCCGATTGTAATGATTTTTTACAGAACCTTAATTTTAGAATTAAAATATTCGTGTGAAATTTGAGCTTAATCGAAAAATTATTTCTCATGAAAATCGAAATTTTACGGTTTTTTCTTTTTTTTTAAAACAATTCTTTGACATATAACACCTACATGCTTTATCCTATTGTAATGATTTTTTTATAGAACCTTAATTTCATGAATTAATATACTCGTGTAAAATTTGAGCGCAATTGAATAATTATTTCTTATGAAAATTGCAGTTTTACGATTTTTTTCTTTTTTTAAAATTACGTAAAAATTACGATTTATTAAAAAATTAAGTTAATTTTTAATTTAATTTAATTTAATTTAAAAAAAATCTTCGAATAAGTAATGATTTTTTCACAGAACAACAGAAAATCCGCGTAACTCAATGCAGCTCAATGCACCAATTACGCTCATCCAACAACGCGGCGGGACTTAAGCGTTTTCCTAGTATAGAACAACTGTGCCAAATGATTTGCTTGTACCACGATTTTCCATTGAATTTGGTGTCCCACTGCAATTAGAAGTCGCGTTGACGCATCCCGTAGCACCCACTCCGTGTCCTTTAACTAGGAAAACGCTTAAGTCCCGCCGCGTTGATGGATGAGCGTTTTTGTCAGTTTTTAGTTTGCGTAGAACCACTTTTACCTTTGTAAGTGCTTTTTAAATGCATTGTAGGTGATTGAAGTCAAGTTTCTATTTTACTTTTTAATTGTTATTATAAACCTAAAAAAATCATATTAAAACCTTTATTCCATGGATTCTAGCTAACTTTTTCAAATTTTTCTTTCAGAAAGCAATACATCACCATAACCTTAATGTTCATGTAAAATATGAACGTTGTAGCCCCACCCGTCTGGTCAGAATCGGCCTAAATGTCACGAAAATATCGCACTTAATTTAAAAAACCGTAAAAGTACGATATTCATGAGAAATATTTCTTCGAATATACCCAAAAACGTGGCAGGTTTAAGTTCAGAGATTTCGAAGCCTCCAAAAAATTTTTCACGCAATCGGAGTATCGGTTTAGCCGGAATCGTGTTAGCAAACACACAAAAATACAAACAAAAACAAAAAATAAAAACGGAAAAAAAGTAAAATTGCGATTTTTATGAGAAATAAGTTTTCGATCGCGCCCAAAAAGGTGGTAGTTCTAAGTCCAGAGATATTGAAGGCCTCCAGAAAATTTCATCACAATTGGAGTATCGGTTTAGCCGGAATCGTGTTAACAAACACACAAAAATACAAACAGAAAAAAACAAGAAAATCGAAAAAAATAGTAAAATTGCAATTTTCATGAGAAATAATTTTTCGATCAATTTTCAGAACCGTGCAGTTCTAAGTTCAGAGATTTCAAAGGTCTTCAGAAAATTTCATTGAAATTGGAGTGTCGGTTTAGCCGGAATCGTGTTAACAAACACACAAAAATACATAAAAAAGAAGAAAAAAAAACATTCCGGATTTTTTTCCCTAGTGTAGTGAAATGGAATCTTCGCTTCGCTCATCCAAAAATCATACTGAGCTAGGTATTTGCAGTAGAGTTCTGATTCATGTATACTAATTTTCAGAAAAAACAGCCTTTTTTATTATTTTTTATTTATTTATTATTTAAAACTGTCATTTTTGTCATTTAGGGAGTTCATTCAATTCATCAAGTCAAAACAAGGCCTAAAATGTTTTTAAATCAAAATTGTAGCTCAGTTCTAAGAGGAATTGCAAAACAAATAACATAACCAAATTGATTAGAATTAATCGGATATTTCCATAAATATGAAGATAAACACTTCGCAAAAAAAACGAAAATGCTTGGAAAAATGTAAATACAACAATGAATTTATTAAATACCAGATGAGGCTTATCAACTCTACTTTTAGCTTAGAGATGGTATTTGTTTTTTGCACAATATGTGCCTCTTTTCCCATTTCTCAGTTTTTTCTAATGCAATGTCGAAATGTTGATTGCTCTGCCTCATGGTAGAGGAGATGAAATAAATTTTCACCTTGAACAAATTGCAACAGAAATGGTTCTTTTTGCGTCGGATTCAGAAAAAAATCCTATTTAACATACTCAAAGTCTCGGAAAATCTTAGGTGTCGAAATTTATCAAATTTGCATATAAAGTTTAATAAGGAATATGAATTAAAAATTAATTGTTAGTCGAAATACAAACTTTTTTGTGAATACTGTCAAAAGTCCAATATGAATGTAAGAATTTGTTTTAAGCTGACTTTTTTCTTTGTACATTCCGTTAGTTGATTAAATTAATGAAACTTTTAATTGCGACGAATAAAATTGGAAATGTCAACTAACATGAAATATTGGACGTCAAACTAAGTAAACTAACTGATATTTAAAAACAAACACGTAAGAAACACTAACAAAAATATAAATTTAAATGCAAATTATTGTATGACGTTCTGTAAGTTTTCTATTCTATGTAATGCCACACGAAATAATTCCATGGGCCTAAGAGAAATGAATAACGACCCGATAAACACAAATTCATCACTACCTAGGCCTACTCCTAATTATGCAATTAATTAGTGATTAATTTATTACTTTAATTAAATTAATACTAGGAAAACGCTTAAGTCCCGCCGCGTTGTTGGATGAGCGTAATTGGTGCATTGAGCTGCCATGTGTTATGCGGATTTTCTGTTGTTCTGTGAAAGAATTATTCCTAAGTCGAAGATTTTTTTTTAATTGAATTAATTTAAATTAAATAACAAATTAATTTTATTTTTTTATTTTGTTTATTAATCATAATT
The DNA here is from genome assembly GCA_024449915.1 of Sweltsa coloradensis. NCBI lineage: Eukaryota > Metazoa > Arthropoda > Insecta > Plecoptera > Chloroperlidae > Sweltsa > Sweltsa coloradensis. The sequence continues at coordinate 31,478 of JAMZAV010001409.1, forward strand.
TTAAAAAAACGTAAAATTGCGATTTTTATAAGAAATAATTATTCGATTGCGCTCAAATTGTACACGAATTTATTAATTTATAAAATTAAAGTTCTGTGAAAAAATCATTACAATAGGATAAAGCATGTAGGTGTTATAAGTCGAATACATTTTTTTTAAATCGAAAAAAATCGTAAAATTGCAATTTTCATAAGAAATAATTTTCCGATTGCGCTCAAAAACGTGGCAGTTCTAAGTTCAGAGATTTCGAAGGCCTCCATACAATTTCATGGCAATTGGAGTATTGGTTTAGCCGAAATCGTGTTAACAAACACACAAAAATACAAAAAGAAAGAAAAAAAAAGAAAAAAAAACATTCCGGATTTTTTTCTCCAGTGTAGTGAAATGGAATCTTCGCTTCGCTCGCTACGCTCATCCAATTAATACAAATACATTGGGTTTTTGACTAATTGTACTCATAAACAATGATAATTTATATATAGAGACTGGACAGCCTCTTTGTTCATATTTCTCATCTCATGTTTTCAGCATTGTCAATCGTCATCCGTCTGGCTGAGGGGAGTTGCGCTATAAGCCTAGCCTATAATGTACACTATTTTATATGGTAAAAATAATTTAAATATCCATTAGTTTGTTAATGTTGTTTACGGGCACATAACACTATGGTTATCAGTGCCCAGAAATATCCATTAGTCGTAATGTAAACAAACGTTAATCTGTATTGCATAAAGAAATTTTCGAAATTCAAAATATTCCCTTTTAACCAATTGTTTTAAAAACACGCTTCTTTTCGCACTTAATCATTATGTGCATGGCATCTTTTTAAATTGTTGGAAAACGTATTACAAAAACTCTATACACACTAAATAAGCCAAACAAATACAAAAAGGAAGTATGCAAATTATTAATTTTCGTGTCACTATGCAAATATAAGTGTGGATACTACCGATATACTATAACTAACTGGGGACGTTAGCCAACAATATAAACTTAATGTGATAATGTCCTTAATTTATAAATAGTAAATAGCTGTGATTACATTCATTACTAAGTAAAAAAAAAGTATTACTTTCAACGAATATTACAAATAGTTGGCGTGTTGTTTGTTTGGTCTTTTATGTATACAATATTATGGAATAATATACACGAATTTAATTGAAATTTGATATTTAGGGCCAATGTAGTGAAAATGTGTTTCATATCCAAGTACATTTAATTCAATGAATCCTTCCAAGTCATTCAAATCCTTCAGTCACTTATCTACGGTTTTTTATTGTGGTGCAATCAATGAAATTTTAAATTAATGTGTTCGGTTCAAAACTTGATACGAATCGATTTTATAGGTATTCTTTAACACTTTGTTTCCTATGTTCAAAATTCAAATAATCAATAATATCGAAACTGTATCGCATACAAGTCAAGTTTTATTTACTTCATTGCATGACTATCAAGCTAACCTAGGGGGAAAACAGTCAGAATCCTTTTATTTCAATTTGAATGGATGCCTTTACACGATATTTCGGCATTTCAATATAAATGTATTCTACTTATCAATAATTTCATTATACAAACTTCCTGTATTGTAATTTACTGTTTCATAACTGACAGTGGTGGTTCACGGTTAGGGCCTACATGATGATGGACTTAATCTAGAAATGGCAAGTACAAAACCAGTCATAGGCAATTCTGATATAATTTTTCCTTCGTGGCTTATCCTTAAGTAAAAATGCATATCTGGGTTTGAATCACTGTCAATGTATAAATAACACGCCACCTGAAAATGGGCAAGTTGTTCTTGGGCTGGTTCTCTACGTATAGCTTAAATAAGGCCCTTCTAGTAATGAATCTACATTTTATCCATTGCTATAGATTTAATTGCATTTATTGTCTACCTACTCAGTTCCAAGAACAATTAATAGACTACATTACACAATAATTGTTATTACTATGTCTGTCGCTTTCATTCCTAGGATGGCTTCAAGTCACCGTTTTCATATGCGCATAATATCACATTGATGGATGAAAGTAAATTTGAGAGTTTAGAACTCGGGCTGAACCGGAATTTGAACCCGCGACCGTCTGCATTGTAAGGAGTAATAAACCCAAAAACAAATTAATGACTGAGCCACACTAATAGATAAATAAAACAAATAATTATATTTTGTTAAGATGCCTCCCATGATACAGGTTTATTTTACAAAACACCGATGGCGAGTATTTTCATTTTTTATATAAGATTAATTAATGCATTGCTTATCATTAATCAATTACACAAACCGTAAATAATTGCCATTTTACATGAAATGTTACTTTGCCTCTGCTGTTATAATTTGTGTTACGTTGATAGGATTAATATTTGATATTCGCCAAGAGTTCATATTTAATCAACGTATTTAACATATTTAGTTAATTAATTAAAAAGTTATTTTCAATTTCTTAAGGTTTGGAATACCATCATTCTCACTTATAACAAATAAGTTAAGCTATATCAGCATACAAGTAGCTAGTTCAGATGTTATTTTGTAAGATATAAATCCAAATAATTAAATTACAAAATAACATCTGAACTAGCTACTTGTATGCTGATATAGCTTAACTTATTTGTTATAAGTGAGAATGATGGTATTCCAAACCTTAAGAAATTGAAAATAACTTTTTAATTATGAAAGTTTACATGCAAATTTGATCAATTTCGACACCTTAGATTTTCCGAGAGTATTTTTTTCTGAGTCCGATGCAAAAAGAACCATTTCTGTAGCAACTTGTTGAAGGTCAGGGCTATTTTCCCCCAGTTCAGATCGTCCATTCATTCATCTTTGGGTTGGCGGTCGGAACTCGCCTTTCAATTTACCTAAGTTGTCTGACCGTGGCACCACCTGTCACTGTTTGTCTACAAAGATTTTGACACAATATTGTGTGTCTTCTGCTGCCAACAAATTTACTGTTTTGCTCAAGTGACCAAGCCAACCCTGCAGGCCCCGACGCAATCGACTAGTGAACGATAATTAGAGCCCCGCATTTTTCGTAAGTGGCGGTATAATAGCTTTTTACAACGAAATTGGGAGAAATTTGTTTTTTATACCGAAATTGAGATAAAAGGGTTTTTTTATACCAAATTAATGATTTTAAGTGCAAAAAATACAAATGTGTCTGTTTATTCACTGAAAACTTTTATTTATTCTCAATACAAATGGTGAAATTACGCGAAATGGCCCCTTTGTCCAAAGCATTTGTAATGCAACTGAAGAAATATTAATTTCATCGTATTGAATTAGAAAATTAACGTTATTAAATTTACATTTTTAACTTACACACACTGCATCAATATTGTAAGTCCGCTCCTAACGCTGTATCAAAGTAAAGTATTGCTTTTAAGATGTAATATTTTACCAAAATTGGTACTTTATTTACCGAAATATGCATATTTTTGTCCATTTATAACACGAAATTAGGAATTTAATTCAACGAAATTCATAAGTTTTATTTACCATTTAATCTTGCCTTTAACGATAATCAATCAAAGATCGATATATTTAATAGGAAATATATCAATCAGTGGTATGGACAGTGCGAACACCCGCGGATCAACGCCAGAATCAACAAGGCCAGGCGCGTAGGAAGGGAGGGGGGGAATGGAAGGAATTCCCCCCCCCCCACTTTTTACCGTGACCCCCTTACTTCAGAATCTTAGAAATTCAGTCTCGCCGTAAATCCGCACGGAAACAAATTCTGAATATCGAGTTTTAAAGTGATAAGACTTTTTAAAAGTGATTTAATCCATTATATTTACTGAAAATTTGACTTGTTTTGGCACGTCTGCAGTGTATTCTCCACTTCCCTTTCCCTTACCTTATACCTCCTTAAGAGTAATGACCAACAATTTCGACAAGCCTATTACTATTGTTGGACGTGATAAATGATAAGCCTATGCATATTAAAAGGGTGTAGCATGCATGGTCTATCTCTTAACTATTCCAATTTTTTTTATAATTTTATAGTTTTTACTGTACAAAAAAAACATTAATTTGGTATTGGATTCAGCCCACGATTTTTTTCTAAAAACGCACCAAACACACTCTAAAAACCTAATTTTCAAAATTTTCGCCTGCGGCGCTGTAGTTGGGGGGCTCCGCCCCCAAACCCCCCTTGCTTAGCAGCAGATTAGTTGTTAGCTCATCAAACTCACACTCGGGCTCTTGTTGAGAGGATTTGTAATAACTGGTACAATTGACAGGCAAAGTTCAAATTTCAATCGACGAAAAATATTATGGTGATTACTGATTATGATATGGAAATTTCTATCATTATGTGTGTAAAAACATTCTTCCAAATATAATCATACACATAAGAATCGACCACAAAACACATCCTGTTGCTGTAGCCTATACCGTAATGCTTTTAGTGTGGACTTGTCGTGACGTGACTTGTGTTTTCCCGTTTAATTGAAGGTAAATTTAGGGAATCCATCTGTAAGTCTACACTCGGAGACGGATGTAAATCAATGGTCGGACAGAAACCCTGTTTACATTCCTCGTCAGTCGTCACCTCGTGCACTGTCTTCCAATGGTACTACTACTTGTCAAGTTGTCTCATTTCCATCTCCTGACCCCTGAATCAGTCGGTTTGTGTCATTTCATCATCAAAAAAGGACGAAGATTCAATCGCAATAATTGTTCAATGATAATTATGAATTCCACTTCCACTTTGGCTTCGTGTACAAGGTATAGAATTCGGATGATTAGTACTCATTGTGCATTGTTATTATAAAAAGGATCTTGATACATACGTTTCTAAAAACACTTATCAATACGTAATCAAATGAAATCTCTGTTCAGTGTTTTCAAAAATACAATGAAAATATCAAATATGTGTATAAGCCCCCAATAAGACAAGATTGTGTCTTACCTCATTACAATTGAAACGTTTATATCCCCAATACAACTTTAAATAATATAAATGCTGTCGGAATCAATATTTTTTCCGTTACAAAGTAAAATTTTCAAAAATTATTTAAATTCGTCGCGATGTTAGATTGACAGATCTGATGAGGTAGCAGTGTGGATGATAACGGTTGTAAAATAAATTGATGTGTTGTAAAGTTTGCACACAAAGAGATATTTTATAATGGCCAGACCCTTCTTCCAGAATCTCTTATTCTTCTATGTCGATACATGACAATATCCTTTTTGCTCTAAACCGCTCCCCGTGGGGACCCCCGCAACCCTAAAAAGATGCAGCCTTCCATTCACAGACGTCTGAGAAGTTGCCTACCTTACGGGGCACTTTCAACCAAACCCCATTCAAAAGCCCGCTTTGTTTTTGACCAGTAGCGCCCTACTAGCGGATTTGCTTTAAACTAAAAGGGAAAACCTGGCCTAACAATGCTTTTTTGTTTTTTGAAGAAGTCATTTTTATAGAATAATTTTTTTCAGGCTGTAAAACATGCACAGCAGTGACCAAGGTGTATCGAATATTGCACGACCAAGGTTATTATAATTTCTAATGTTTGTAGGAAGCCTGCCCAGGGTGCAATTCATGCCCCCCTTCAAGTGTCTAACTACAGGTATGTTGCGGATAAAACAATTGTGAAGGGATGTCCGAGGGCTATTTAAGAGGACTCAATACCTTGCATTCACATTAAATACTGAGGAAAACCTTTAAAAACCTTCAGTCAGTATTACCGGTCTCGACGGAATTTGAAAAAACCCGGGACCTCCCGAATCAGAGTCGAGCGCTTAGCGCTCGAGCCAAAAACTGTCGGTAATGCACGACCAAGGTTCCCCTAAATTCCGTTGGGAGATTGAGTAAACCTTGCAATCTTTACTCGTATTTCGTACTGGCAATGTTTTCCATAGTATTGTATGCATTTCAAAACACGTTTGAATCAGTTATTTTGAAAAGGGGGTAAGTCACTAAAACATAATTAGAAGATAAAAGAGAAAAACATTTCTTGGTTTAAAATAATCGTAGTACATGCTTCAAACTGTACTTATTTTAAACACGTATAAATAGGTATTAACTAGGAAGCTTCGCAAACTCTTTTTTCAGGCGCGTTGTTGGATGAGCGTATGTTTTTTTAACGAAAAAAATGTAAAATTGGATTTTAATTAACATTATTTTTAGATTGCGGTTTTCGAAATTGTTTTTGTTAATAATATTAAATTTTTGTAAAGTAATAATAATAATAATAATAATAATAATAATTAAAATAATATAAAAATAATAAAAGTATAATTAATAGGGTTTTTAGTGTCAAATGAGGCCATAATGCACCACTCAACCACTCAAATTATGTAAGAATTACACACAGGAAGCATTTGATTAATTTGCTGTCAAATAGTTATATTATATATTATAATTATTATAATAATAATAAACTTATAATTATTATAAGCTATTAATTAAGGATGATGTAAACATGAATTGAGTTGAAATTTTTGTTCGGATTAAAAATAATTGGGTGAATTTAGTTTGAAACAATTGGAGAAAAAGTCGTTAAAAAAAGAGAATATCAAATAAAAATTGTTATTTCAAGTAAGGGGTGTCATCATAATAAATTTACATAATGACAGGACTGGTCAATGTAGATATTTTCAAGTGTCTAATTATTTAAGCATTTAAGGGAGGTCGGCAAACACGCGTAGCGCCCCTGCAGCTCGCTGGGCCGCAACACTTTGTACATCAACGTGTGGCAGGCAGTAGGGCCCATGCTGCCCCAGGCGCGAAATCACAGAGTGGAATAATGTTTCAGATTGAGTATAGCTCGACAAAGATGTCCAGATGAATGCATGTCCAGATGAACGCATGTCCAGATAGATGCATGTCCAGATGGATGCATGTCCAGATGGACGCATGTCCAGATGGACGCATGTCCAGTTTTATCGCATGTCCAGTTAAACGCATGTCCAGATGGATGCATGTCCAGATGGTCGTATGTCCAGATGGATGCATGTCCAAATGAATGCATGTCCAGTTGAAGCATGTCCAGTTGGCGTCTGTCCAGTTGGATCAGTGTCCAGTTGGACGTCAGCCCAATAGGGAGGGCGGTGAATGTCCAGCAAGAAACGCGGTCGACGAAATTTGGAACGCCACCAAATTAGCATCTTCACTAGAAAGTAAGATTGGAAGACGTTTGCAATGCGGAGCAGGTGGGGGGGTAGGCGAGATAAACGAGGAAAAAAATCGAGGAGGGCGGCTGTCTCGGTTAGTGGAGGATAATTACACATGGCGACATGAACCGACTCGCCCAAACATGCACTTTCCATATTTAACAGGTGTGAAGAAAACTTTTGTACAAGATTCGTCACCAGGTGATTGCGTACTCTCGTGGTTATTTCGACGTTTTCAATACGTCACAAATTGATTCAATATCTGATGCAACTTCTGATACACTCGAAATACGCCATGGTTACACATTGGAGGTGTAGCAAAATTTTTCTCTTCATTCTAAATCATCTTAATAATATAATAAAAATTAATGTACTGTTTAGTGTTAAATAATCATTTTAACGCATTCTTCACGATAAGAGACAATTTTGAAGGTCAGCTATACCTATTCGACATTCTTGGGCGAAATTTTCCCGCATCCAGTTGTCATCTGATTGATATGCACTTTGCGTGGTTGTCGCAAAGATATGGGCACACACACTCTACAGTCAAACATTTCTAAACATTATTGCGGATTAGCCACATTTAACATCCGAAATTGACCAATTTTGATGATCTTACAAAAATCCAAAATCCTTAAGGGAGCGGAGCGACTGAGGATACCATTCAAGAAATATGTCACTTCCGTGATTCTTTGAGTGTGTGTGTGTGTGTGTGTGTGTGTGTGTGTGTGTGTGTGTGTGTGTGTGTGTGTGTGTGTGTGTGTGTGTACGTCGAAAATCAGTCGAATCGCTGAACAGATTGCACTGAAATTTTAAATAGACATCCGGTACGAGTTAAATGAGAACTGTTAACAAAATCAGCTACATTCATTGCGATTTAAAACTACATAAATAATCAATTGAAAAATAGGCTGCCAACTGCAGGAGTTATTTTAACCACAATGTTTTTGTTTGTTATTTGTCAGTTTGTGAAAATGCAAAGCCCAAGGTGTATCGAATCATGCACGCTCAAGGTCACCCCCCCCCCAAATTCCGTTTGAAGATTGAGTAAACCTTGCATTCTTTTCACGTATTTCGTACGGGCCAGGGGCGTCGGCAGGATTTTTCGCAAGGGAGGGCAGGGAGGTTAATACATAAACAAATAATGTATGCAATAGATGTGATAAAGTTGAAGTGTTTGTAGGAAATTCGATGACTTTACAGATTCTTTATGCCAGTCGGTTTGAACATGAAGTTTTGTGGTATTGTTGGTCATTCAATTTTCATACAAGGGCGAGTTATAAAATCACCTTGAACTCCTCTTAAAACCTTTGGTCTGAACAGTACACAGTTTTTACAAAGTGGTCCGCGAGCAACACCCGAGTAGGCTATAACCATGGATATTGTGATAACCAAGGCTAGCCGAAAATTCCTCTTGTCTACAGCGTCTGATAAAAAGTTGTAAATAGATGGTGGTGTCCATGGTTTCTCAGGGTCTTTTTGTTTTTATTTGTTGATTTATTAAAAACGGTGTTGCACTTGTAGATGTCAAATCTAAAAACGAAACAATACTTTATTACCTAACTAGGAAAACGCTAAAGTCCCGCCGCGTTGATGGATGAGCTTTTTAAAGGTTTTAGTTTGCGTGGGATATCTTTAATTTTGCAAGTGCTTTGTTTTGCTGCCTACGCATTGTAGGTGAATGTTGTCAAGTTTCTTTTGTTTCTTGTCAATTGGTATTATTTACCGTAAAAAACTTATATTAAAAGCTTTATTTCTATGGATTCTGGCTAACTTTTTCAACTTTTTCTTTTCAAAGGTACTACATCACCATAACCTTAATGTCCGTGTATAATATGAACGTTGTAGCCCCGCCCGTTTGGTCAGAATTGGCCCAAATGGCACGAAAAAATCGCACAAAAAATCAAAAAACTTATATTAAAAGCTTTATTTCTATAGATTCTGGCTAACTTTTTCAACTTTTTCTTTCAGAAAGCAATACATTACCATTACCTTAATGTCCATGTGAAATATGAACGTTGTAGCCCCACCCGTTTGGTCAGAATCGGCCAAAATGTGACGAAAATATCGCACTAAAAATCGGAAAAAATCGTTAAAGTACGATATTCATGAGAAATATTTCTTCGATTGTACCCAAAAACGTAGCAAGTCTAAGTTCAGAGATTTCAAAGGTCCTGTCAAATTTTCATCAAGATTGCATATGCCGTTTTCCCGGTAGAGAGCGAACAAACAGACAAAAATACAAACAAAAAAAAAACAAAAAAACAAAAAAACAAAAAAAAAAAAAAAAAAAACACCCGAGCTAATTTTTTTGGGGGGTCAGTGAAATTGAAGTCTTCGCTTCACTCGCTTCGCTCGCTACGCTCATCCAACAACATTGGAAAGTCTTGAAATGAACTGACCCAAACACTGCATTTAAATAATTACGTTAAGATACGAATTAAAACAATCGATCCAATTTTCAGCTATTAGCTAGGAACAGAAAACATCGCCTGTGGCTTCTTGCCGCTAAAGCTAAAAGTGGGGTAAATTACGTAAATTTAATTCCTGAATAGGGAATTTGCATAAGTTCCAGATATCGGTTAAAGTATGTGCAATTTATAGATATTTGTCTAAAAATGATATAAACGTTAATTTCAGGTTTTTAAAGTTAATCGTTCAATATCTATTGAGGGTCAAAGTTTGACCTTTTAAATTTCCCGCACATTTATTTTGAAACGGCTGCCTACGTCACCGGCCTCCATGACGAACACGGCCGCCTAGATAAACAACGAAATTCCCTCCTTTTACCAAAGTCTTTGGTTCTTACAACAATGGCCAACAATAAACATCAGTTGATGTCTTTGTCCAAGTTTTATAATCAACATTGTGTTTTTACTTATTATCAATTAAAATGAGGTTAAAGCTTACGTTGTGATATTACTAAATGTATAAAATGAAATATTTAGCATATAAGAACAAACTAGATGTCAAAATATGCTTCCACAGCCAAGATAATCCCTAAAAGCGAGTAACTTGAAACATCGTTACGTGATTGGTTGATTGGCATCATGAAGGCTGGTGACGTATGACCCGTTTTATCCCGCCAAAATATCTAGGAAACTTTCACCCTTAGTTTATAAATGAAAATATTCTCAAAATAAAGAAAATAAGATATTTTTGTGTAAAGGAAGGTGGCCTTAACCCAGTTGAACCATAAAATAATGTTATGCAAATTCCCTATTGAAATTCCAGGGGGGGGGGGAGGGAAATTGTCACCCCTTGCCCCCATGTGCCGACGCCCCTGGTACGGGCTATGTTTTCCATAGTATTGCCCATGTATTGCTACACGGCGTTATATGCATTTCAAAACATGTTTAACAATTTTTCAAATACAATCCAGAAATTACAAAATCTTTCTCGACCAGACGATTGAACCCAGGTCTCCCACATTTCGGATATAAGGGCGCCTTAGCCAACTAGACTAGGAAAACGATCAATCAAGTCGTTGTTAGACGAGTGAGCAAGTCATGTGTTGAGTACCCGGAAACATTTGCATTTAAGTTCGATAATTATATTGGTATAAATAATAGGTTTTTAAAGTTTAAGTTGGTATAAGAGCGCGTCAACTCTAAGGCCATAATGTGCCACTCTAGCCTATGATTGGCTAGTAATTTTGTGTGATTGATTTATTTTTATGTGCCTCTATATATACATGACTTCTACATCTGTGCAAAGTTTGGTATCAATCTGGTAATTACTGGCTTCAGGAGGTGAACCTGGAAAGAGCACTGGTTGCAACCGCCCAGTCCACTCTTCAAACATTATTTGAGCACTGGTTGCAGTCTAAACTCTTAAAGGTCCAGTCCACTCTTCAAACATTATTTGAGCACTGGTACTGCAGTCTAAACTCTTAAAGGCCCAGTCCACTCTTCAAACATTATTTGAGCACTGGTACTGCAGTCTAAACTCTTAAAGGCCCAGTCCACTCTTCAAACATTATTTGAATTTTAAAATTAGTATGTTATTATAGAGATTAGAAAAAATGTAATGATATCGCCCAACAAGTTTATTGAAGCTATTCGCGCGCCTTGTTGGCCGCTTACGTCACAATTGGCGTGAGTCCGCCCGCATGCCAATTGATAGATCCCAGTCCCACCAGTGTGACGATCACTCGGGTAATGAAAACTTATAATGTACAATGTACCTTGTGCTTTAGTGTGTTCATATTAAGTGTTACATATTTATGTTGTTTCTTTTTAAATCTTGTGACAACGGTGAATATACAAGTGTTGTGTCTTCGGTTGTAGTAATGAGCGTAACAATGACCGTGGCATTTCGTTATATATAATTAAATTACCAATAAAACACGATTTCCTTCACTACAATAAACAGTGGATTAACATAAATACTTTGAATGAAAGAGTTTCCATATGTATTTTCCTAAAATTGTGTGATCCATGGTGTGAACGCCTCAACACGATACGGCCTCCCTCGCGCAGACATCGCTGTGACTGAAGGCAGCAGGTATAGCGGGCGACCGGCCGAGATCGTTTCTCTCCCCAAGTGACGTCACACGGTTCAAATGTAAATAAATCCGATTTCGTATAACCGAGTTTGAAAATTCTTTTTTCTACGTACGTAGAACAGTACATGGAAGAAAATAGCGTTTACAACTTCAAGACCAGACTCGTCCTTTAAACGCCACATATATCAGTTAGAATTACATTTAAGTTCAACTCGGCATTAATAAATACAAAACAAGAAAAATATGCGGAGTTAGGAATGAAGGATTGGTCCGGGGCACACAGCGCCGTTTTTAAACGATATTTAGAGTGTGATTGTAGCATTTTGACGAGTTTTAGTCATGTTTTTTTAATATAATATTGATTTGTTGAGCCTGGTGACGATTGTTGTGATGTAAAATTATTACGTTCTGTGATTTAACATAGGATTTCCTCATAGGACTTCAGCGGTACGGAAGCTTCCACTGGCGTTCGACCTCTAACCGCACACTATAGACTCAGTGGTCTTGCTACTCAAAGTTCTGTGCACATTGTCCTCAGATGCAGCACAACACGGACCGTGGGTTATAACATAAGCAAATAAAACTATAGACTCAGTGCTCTTGCTACTCAAAGTTCTGTGCACATTGTCCTCAGATGCAAAACACAAAACGGACCGTGGGTTATAACATAAGCAAATAACACTATAGACTCAGTGCTCTTGCTACTCAAAGTACTGTGCACATTGTCCTCAGATGCAGCCCACACGCCGTGGGTTATAACATAAGCAAATAACACTATAGACTCAGTGCTCTGCTACTCAAAGTTCTGTGCACATTGTCCTCAGATGCAGCCCCAACACGGAAACCCTGGGTTATAACATAAGCAAATAACACTATACTCAGTGCCTTGCTACCAAAGTAAATGTGCACATGTCCTCAGATGCAGCACAACACGGACGTGGTTATAACATAAGCAAATAACACTATACTCAGTGCTCTTGCTACTCAAAGTACTGTGCACATTGTCCTCAGATGCAAGCACAACACGGACCGTGGGTTATAACAAAAAGCAAATAACACTATAGACTCAGTGCTCTTGCTACTCAAAGTACTGTGCACATTGTCCTCAGATGCAGCACAAACACGGACGGGGGTTATAACATAAGCAAATAACACTATAGACTCAGTGCTCTTGCTACTCAAAGTACTGTGCACATTGTCCTCAGATGCAGCACAACACGGACCGTGGGTTATAACAATAAGCAAATAACACTATACTCGTGCTCTTGCTACTCAATGTACTGTGCACATTGTCCTCAGATGCAGCACAACACGGACCCTGGGTTATAACATAAAGCAAATAACACTATGACTCAGTGGTCTTGCTACTCCCAAAACACTGTGCACATTGTCCTCAGATGCAGCACAACACGGACCCTGGGTTATAACATAAGCAAATAACACTATAGACTCAGTGGTCTTGCTACTCAAAGTACTGTGCACATTGTCCTCAGATGCAGCACAACACGGACCGTGGTTATAAAAATAAGCAAATAACACTATACTCGTGCTCTTGCTACTCAAAGTACTGTGCCATTTTCCTCAGATGCAGCACAACACGGACCGGGGTTATAACATAAGCAAATAACAACTTAGACTCTGTGCGGAGCAGACAGCGTCAGATAAATAATGTGTTCGCGATATAAGCTGCCAAACTCACGCAAACTCGCTGTGAAGATGGAAATAGTCGAATGCCAGCGTGTGAGGTGGCTCCAAGTCAGACGCGACCGAACCATGCATATGTATTATACGTTTTATACGTTATTAACAATGTATAAACAGACCAAGAAATATACAGAATTAAATGGGTGTCTGCATAGCTCAAGTTGGTAAGACCATGGTCCGGACAGCCAAGTCCTGGTCCTGGGTTGGATCCCCAGTGTAGGCACTATGCATAATATGTAATAAGTACAAAACTTTGCAACACTTTTAAAAAGTACATTTTAAACAGTTTTTCGAGTTCGAAAATGTTATTCTGAAATAATATTATATTCCATTATGTAAATGGAAGTAAATGGATGACGGCTTATCATTATCATATCTCGTATCGACATAAAGATTCCAATTTGGTTTCGCCCACTCCATCATATTTGGCTCCCTAGATATGCAAAGCACCGGACAATGATGGATTGTCGTCCCTAATTTAGATCTGTCAACGTCAAACTAGCCCTCTCATCTCATACACACCAAGAATAGATAGGTAGACCTATCCTTTCCTTTCTTTGTTTCTGGGATATTGTATGCATCGGATTTTAAAGCGCGGTATGGGAACTCAACTAACTACCCTGTTTCTCGATTTGGTTGGTCGGGAAACACTCCCGTAGGTGTAATTGTTATTATTTACTACAATTCAAAAATTAAAAAAGTCCGCCCCAACCGGGAATCGAACCACGGATCTCCCGCATTCCAGGCAGGCGTCTTATAATGTCTTATAATGCAACTACAATTCAGAGATTGAAATGTACCCGTCCTGATGGTTTAGTGGTTATAAGACGCCTGCCTGGAATGCGGGAGATCCGTGGTTCGATTCCCGTTTGGGGCGGACTTTTTTAGTTTATGAATTGTAGTAAATAATAATAATAACTACCCTGTCTTTACAAAAGTAACTAACCTTTACAAAGATCCATAAATTTTTAGTAACTACCCCAGACTGAATAAAACATATAATTTGTTGTTTATGAGTACTTCTGAATTTATGCCAGATAACCATTATGACCATCTCAAGAATTAAATAATTTATTTTTTAGAAATATTTTTCGTGGGAAACCTGCTTATAGTACAATGTGTATGCCCCTATTTGGAATTTGGATAATTGTGAAGGGATGTCCGAGGGCAGTTTAAAAGGACTCAATCCCTGATTGAAGTAAACCACGGAAGAACCTTCAGTATCGGGATTGCCGGTCTCGACGGGATTTGAAATCCCGAATCAGAGTCACGCGTTTACCGCTCGAGCCAAGACATCTTGGGTTTTCAGTTTTGTGCGTTTTTTTTTATTAATATTTTTCTTAATTAATTTTATCTTATTGTCTTTTGAAATTTTTGGATGAGCGTAGCGAGCGAAGCGAAGATTCCATTTCACTACACTGGAGAAAAAAATCCGGAATGTTTTGTTTTTTTTTTGTATTTTTGTCTGTTTGTCCACACGATTCCGGCTAAACCGATACTCCAATTGATATGAAATTTTCTGGAGGCCTTTGAAATCTCTGAACTTAGAACTGCCACGTTTTTGAGCGCAATCGGAAAAATATTTCTCATGAAAATCGCAATTTTACGATTTTTTTCGATTTTTTTAAAATTTCTTCGACTTATAACACCTACATGCTTTATCTGATTTTAATGATTTTTTCACAGAACCATAATTTTATGAATTAAGATATTCGTGTAAAATTTGAGCGCAATTGAAAAAATATTTATCATAAAAATCGAAATTTTACGGGTTTTTTCTTTTTTTAAACAATTTTTTGACTTATAACACCTTCATGCTTTATCCGATTTAATGATTTTTTCACAGAACCCTTATTTTATGAATTAATAGATAAGTGTTAAATTTGAGCGCAATCGAGAAATTATTTCTTATAAAAATCGCAATTTTACGATTTTTTTCTTTTTTTAACAATTACAATTAATTTTAAAAAATTAAAAAATTAAAGTTAATTTTTTATTTAATTAAATTTAATTTAAAAAAATTCAACTTAGTAATGATTTTTCCACAGAACAACAGAAAATCCGCATAACACATGGCAGCTCAATGCACCAATTACGCTCATCCAACAACGCGGCGGGACTTAAGCGTTTTCCTAGTTAAGCGAGCGAAGCGAGCGTTTCCATTTGACTCTGCCGGAAAAATTTGTCACTCGTTTTTTTTTTTTTTTTTTGTTTTTGTTATTGTTTTTTTTTTGTATGTCTCGCCATAACGTTCGAACGGAGGCTCGGATCGAGTTGAAATTTTGACCATCCGCAAGCTTTGTTCTCGATTGAATGCCATTAGTTTTGTGGCAAAATCGTTCAAAAAGTTAAAAAGTTACATTAAAGTTAATCCAAAGTTTTTTTTCAAACTAAACGGCGACAAAATCCGAGATAGCAAATCATTTAGAATGTCCGTCCGGTCACGAATAGTTAATTTTAGTTTGATCCGATAAGTAGTGTAGATGGAAATTACATTATAACAAAAGTAACGTTGCCATGGCAACGAAAAGACGCGCGAAGTTTCTAATGCACTGCACCTGAAGTATCAAAATACTTTCGAGGAAGCAGTCTAAACAGTAACTGGGCTCAGGGTGTTGCATGAGCCACGTGTGTCCGGCCTGCTCGCTAGGCCTACTGAGCAGTGACATGGAGCAATGTGAACAGTAACACTGGGCTCAGGGTGAATATATTTCGGGCCTGGCAGTTTGTCACGAACCCAGCTAGGTAGGATTCTATACTAGATGACGTCAGGACATCGCATTTCTCAATCGCTCTGCATGAGATCGGTCTTTTTTTATTCTACGCGAAATAACTTTTTTTTGTAGAAGGGGGGGGGGAGGGTTGGGGGGTTGAGATCGATAGAAAAGTTGGTGGCGGATTGTGGATTGTTGGGGGGAGATGTTTCAACTGTCGTAACTAGGGAAACGCCAAAGTCGTTGTTAGACGAGTGAGTGAGCCATGTGTTGAGTACCCGGTAACATTCCTTTTCTTCCTCCTACCTTAGGCCTCCCTAGCCTATCATAGGTTACAGTGGAACATTATGGCCTAAACTATGACCTAAACTTAAATACCCTATTATTTATACGAATATTATAATCAAACTTAAATGCAAATGTTCCCGCGTACTCAACACATGACTCTCTCACTCGTCTAACAACGACTTTGGCGTTTCCCTAGTCGAGTTGGCTAAAGCGCCCTTATAGCCGAAATGTGGGAGACGTGGGTGCAATGGTCGGGAAAGATTTTGTAATTTCTGGATTGTATTTTTTAAATTATTTAACATGTTTTGAAATGCATATAAAGCAGTGTAGTCCATCATCTGTGGCAATCCCTTACTAAAATTTTTCTAAACCAATCGAAACCAACTAATAACCAAATAGCAACCCAGAAGACATAACCTTTCAATAACCATTTGTAAACCAACTGATAACATTTGTTTCAAAAAGTTATCAAATGGTTATCATAGATAACCATTTGTAAACCTCTTCTTTTGTTGATTTGGAAGACATATGATAACCAACTAATAACCATTTATAAACCAATTGTAAACCAAATAACAACCAATACATAACCATGGTTATCAGAGGTAAGGAACACCAGCGCGATCTCGTAGTCACTCAAATAACCAAAAACAAATCAGATTACGGAATCAAATATTCTAAAAATAAGTACTTTCAATGACGTTAGGAATCCAATTCACATATGTACATACCAAGGAACAAATACACACTGGATGGAAGAAGAATTAGACAATTAAATTTTATTGGTGACTGTCGGTCTCGATCCCGGGATCCCTTCCTCCATAGCTCGACGCTCTCTCCAACTGGCCACGGAACCTGTGCCAGGAATAGCGCGCAGGCTTGCTTATAACGTTGGGCCGCGCGCTTGTATCGTGTGTTGCAGAATGCAACGTCTTTACTACTCAATATTGTAATTTTATAATTTCGTTCCTATAAAACATATGATTTAACATTATCTGGAATTCTTTTAAATAACTAAAATATACTTAAAAAGTAGTTATTGCAACGTTCCAAATCATATCTTCGAAATGATAATTCTTCCGATTATCCCTGACATCAAGTGTTCATATCTTTGCGCCTGACTGATAATTTTCTACATGTATATCATACAGTCATCAATATAATAAACGGTTTATGTATACAATAACTTTGTATAATATACATAGTACACACTTCGCTCCGAATGAAGAAAAAAAGGGAACTTCAGGGAAATTTTATGCTTTTGGATGTACCTATATTAATGATTTAGATTTAACTTATCATTATTATTATTAAAAAATTTTTCAATTAAACCATAGTTGCCATTTAAGTTATTATTATTATTATTATTATTATTATTATTATTATTATTATTATTATTATTATTATTATTATTATTATTATTATTATTATTATTATTATTATTATTATTATTATTATATTATTATCTTGGAAAGCTAGACATCAAGACAGTATTTAAGCCTATAAATAAAATTTCTACCATGTTGAGATCGCCAAAGGACCCAGTACATCTAGCCGGAAGTGGAGTTTATAAAATCCCTTGCAAGTGTGGCTGTAGCTATGTAGGCCAGACTTTAAGGACAGTGGCAACAAGGGTAAAAGAACATAAAAACCATTGTAACAAGGGTCACGTCGAGTTGTCTGCAATTGCTAAGCATGCCATAGACAATATGGCTGACTCAAGGCATGAGATTCTTTTTGATGAAACGAAAATAATTTGCCAAGAAGCTGCGTTATGGCCTAGACTCATAAGGGAGTCAATTGAAATTTCGAAAACACCTAACAATATGAATGGAGATGTAGGTGGCTACAAACTTAGTGATTCGTGGATTCCTGCCATTAATTTAATTAATCACCTCTCAGCAGAGAAAATGCGATCAAACCAAGAACTACCACCAGATCAACAACAGCATCAACAGCATCTTCATCCACAAGACCAACCTACACCACTACCACCACCTCCACAACCACCTCAACCACCACTACAACAACAACAACAACAACAACAACAACAACAACAACAACAACAACAACAACAACAAATAGAGCCGTCCACCGCCATCCTGGCAGTTCCAAGAAGAAGTGAACGTTTGCAACAGAGGCAAACAAACGAAAGACCAGCAATCCCTTGAAAATGTCTTCCACAGTGAGGACGCTACGTCGGGAAATCAAGAATAATGTAAGTTATTCACCACCACGACGCGACGAAACATCCCGTCAATGTTATAATTTCTCTTCAATTATTATTATTATTATTATTATTATTATTATTATTATTATTATTATTATTATTATTATTATTATTATTATTATTATTATTATTATTATTATTATTATTATTATTATTATTTATTGGATGAGCGTAGCGAGCGAAGCGAAGATTTCAATTTCACTGACCCCCCAAAAAATAGCTCGGGTGTTTTTTTTTCTTTTTTTTGTCTGTTTGTTCGCACGATTCCGGGCAAACGGCATATGCGATCTTGATGAAAATTGAAGGGGACCTTCGAAATCACTGAACTTAGACGTGCCACGTTTTTGGGTACAATCGAAGAAATATTTCTCATGAATATCGTACTTAAACGATTTTTTTCGATTTTTAGTGCAATATTTTCGTGACATTTGGTCCGATTCTGACCAAACGGGTAGGGCTACAACGTTCATATTTCACATGGACATTATGGTTATGGTGATGTAGTACCTTTTAAAATAAAAAGTTGAAAAAGTAAGCCAGAATCAATAGAAATAAAGGTTTTAATATAAGTTTTTCAAATTTTTAGTGCGATATTTTCGTCACATTTGGGCCGATTCTGACCAAACGGGTGGGGCTACAACGTTCAGATTTCACATGTACATTGAGGTTATGGTGATGTAGTACCTTTTGAAAGAAAAAGTTGAAAAAGTTAGCCAGAATCCATTGAAATAAAGGTTTTAATATGAGTTTTTTGAGGTTTATAATAACAATTAACAAGTAACAATAGAAACTTGACAACAATCACCTACATTGCATTCAAAAAGCACTTGCAAATAAAAAGCTTACTAAAAAGCTCATCCATCAACGCAGCGGGACTAAAGCGTTTTCCTAGTTTATTATCATCAAAATACAAATAGACATGTCCATTCTAAATTCTACCTATAAATTAATTGTAGAAAGCGAACCTGATGAGGCTTATTCACACTGTTGCGCGTTCTGCAATCAAAATAACACTAAAAGGCTAGATCTAAAACATAAAATTCTTATCAGAAACTGGGCTCATATGAACTTAGATGAGAACATTAAGATACGATCAAAGGATGAAGAAAACATGGTGATGTATGGCAGTTTTACAATTAGATAATAATGACTTTTCTAACAAGGCGTAATGCAGATAATTGGATGAGTGAAGCGAAGACTTCAATTTCACTGACCCCCCAAACAATTTAGCTCGGGTGTTTTTTTTGGTTTGTTTTTCTGTCTGTTTGTTCGCACGATTCCGGGCAAACGGCATATGCGATCTTGATGAAAATTTGAGGGGACCTTCGTTTTCTCTGAACTTAGACTTGCCACGTTTTTGGGTACAATCGATGAAATATTTCTCATGAATATCGTACTTTCACGATTTTTTTCGATTTTTAGTGCGATATTTTCGTAACATTTGGGCCGATTCTGACCAAACGAGTAGGGCTACAACGTTCATAATTCACATGGACAATAAGGTTATGGTGATGTAGTACCTTTTGCAAGAAAAAGTTGAAAAAGTTAGCCAGAATCCATAGAAATAAAGGTTTTAAATGTGAGTTTTTTGAGGTTTATAATAACATATTATCAAATAAGAAAAGAAACTTGACAACAATCAACTACAATGCATTCAAAAAGCACTTGTAAAGGAAAAGTGGTCCTACGCAAACTAAAAACTTACAAAAAAGCTCATCCATCAACGCGGCAGGAATTAAGCGTTTTCCTAGAAATCTATAATCAAGTCCATTTGAAGCAGGGTGTTACAGTGGCGTGGTTGTCATATGGCTATTTAAAGGTTTTTAATAACCAAATATAAACCATCATTTGGTTATTACTTGAGATTTACAGTTAATTGGCAATTGGTTGTGAGAAGGTTCATAATAACCAAGGTTGTCAATTGGTTATGTATTGGTTATTATACGATTCTCAGAAAAAGTAGTAAACCAACTAATAACCATGGTAGTCAGTTGGTTGTTACTTGAGGTTTACAGTTGGTTGTCAATGGGTTATTAGAAGGTTTATAGCAACCACGGTTGTCAATTGGTTTGCAATAAGTTATCAAATGGTTATCAATTGGTTATCAATAGGTTTACATTTAGTTTAAATTCATTTTCAGGACTTTCAGCTGGTTACTAGTGGTTATCGAATGGTTATCAATTGGTTATCATGGTTTACAGGAAGTTATCAGTTGGTTATCGATTGGTTTACAAAAATTTTAGTAAGGGATACTATGGAAAACATAGCCAGTACGATACGTGTAAAGATTGCAAGGTTAACTCAATCTACGAACGGAACTTGGGGGTACCTTGACGTCCAACATTCGATTAACCTTGGACACGGCATCTCACAGCCAGGTAAATAACAAACAAAAAATATTATTTCAAAATGAAAACCATTGTCGTAAAAATAATTACTATACATTTCAACGTATTTTTCAGTTTTTTATTTCTTGCAGGTTTAATTCGCAACAGATTGTGCTCATTTTGTTAGCAGTTCTCAGTTACCTGATCACGGATGTCTGTTTAAAATTTCAGCTCAGTCTATTTGGCCGTTCGGCCGTATGGGACCGGACAGACAGACATTTAACATTTAACATTTAACATTTAACATTTAACATTTAACATTTAACATTTAACATTTAACATACAGAATTAATCACGACCAAGGACCGATCGAGTAGCGTTGTAGACTAGGTTCGCTGCGCTCACTCGTCTAATCAAAGTTCCGCGTGAGTTTTGCAAAAAGCGCCGAAATGGCTTTCTGGTAGGCGGTTGGGGGGGGGGGGGGGGGGGCGTCAAAAGAAGTTTTTATAACTAGGACGCTTCGCGAACGCTTTTTTAGGCTCGTTGATGGATGAGCTTTTTTGTAAGTTTTTAGTTTGTTTGGGACCACTTTACCTTTGCAAGTGCTTTTTGAATGCATTGTAGTTGATTGTTGTAAAGTTTCTATTGTTACTTGTTAATTGTTATTAAATACCTCAAAAAACTCATGTTTAAAACCTTTATTATATGGATTCTGGCTTAGCTTTTTCAACTTTTTTCTATCAAAAAGCAACACATCACCATTACCTTAATGCCCATGTAAAATATGAACATTGTTGCCCCACCCGTTTAATCAGAATCGGCCCAAATGTCACGAAAATATCGCACTAAAAATCGTAAAAAAATCGTAAAAGTAGTTTATTCATGAGAAATATTTCTTCGATCGTACCTAAAAACGTGGCAGGTCTAAGTTAAGAGAATTCGAAGGTCCCCTCCAATTTTCATCAAGATCTCATATGCCGTTTGCCCGGAAAGGCGTGAACAAACAGACAGAAAAACAAACAAACAAAAAAACAAAAAACGAAAAAACATTGGAGCTACATTTTTTGAAGGGTCAGTGAAATTGAAGTCTTCGCTTCGCTCGTCCAACTAGCCTATGCTATACTTTCCTATGTAACAATAATTGTTTCGGGGAACGTATGTTCCTGGAGCTTGGCACAATGGGTGCCTGGGGGAAGGATCTTCAACTAGTGCTGGTCTGGGACACACAGCCCCAAAATATTTGATTTTAACTTTGCAGGAGTGGCGGCATTTTTACTAGATTTTAGCGTGCTTTCGTCGATAATTTATACTAATTAAACGCTTAAGTCCCGCCGCGTTGATGGATGAGCTTTTTTGTAAGTTTTTAGTTTGCGTAGTACCATTTATCCTTTGCAAGTGCTTTTTGAATGCATTGTAGGTTATTGTTGTCAAGTTTCTATTGTTACTTGATAATTGTTATTATAAACCTTTTAAAAAACTGATATTAAAACCTTTATTCTATGGATTCTAGCAACTTTTTTAAGTTTTTCTTTCAGAAAGCAATACATCACCATTTCATTAATGTCCATGTACAATATGAACATTGTTGCCCCACCCGTTTAATCAGAATCGGCCCAAATGTCACGAAAATATCGCACTAAAAATCGAAAAAAATCGTAAAAGTACGATATTTATTAGAAATATTTATTCGATTGCCTCCAAAATCATATCATATCTAACTTTAGTGATTTCAAACGTTCCCATAAAGTTTCATCAAGATCAGATTAGCCGTTGACCTGGATTCGGACAAAAAATCACGAAAATATCGCATTAAAAATCGAACAAAATCGTAAAAGTACGATATTCATGAGAAATATTTCTTCGATTGTATCCAAAAACGTGGCAAGTCTAAGTTTAGAGACTTCGAAGGTCCCCTCCAATTTTCATCAAGATCGCATATGCCGTTTGCCCGGTAGCGTGCGAATTAACAGACAGAGAGAAAAAAAAATGGAGCTAAATTTTTTGAGGGGTCAGTGAAATTGAAGTCTTCGCTTTGCTCATCCAATAATTGTGACTAGGAAAACGCTAAAGTCCCGCCGCGTTGATGGATGAGCTTTTTAAAGTTTTTAGTTTGCGTGGGATATCTTTACTTTTGCAAGTGCTTTGTTTTGCTGCCTACGCATTGTAGGTGATTGTTGTCAAGTTTCTATTGTTACTTGTCAATTGGTATTATTTACCGCAAAAAACTTATATTAAAAGCTTTATTTCTATGGATTCTGGCTTACTTTTTCAACTTTTTCTTTCAAAAGGTACTACATCACCATAACCTTAATGCCCATGTATAATATAAACGTTGTAGCCCCACCCGTTTGGTCAGAATTGGCCCAAATGGCACGAAAATATCGCACAAAAAATCCAAAACTTATATTAAAAGCTTTATTTCTATAGATTCTGGCTAACTTTTTCAACTTTTTCTTTCAGAAAGCAATACATCACCATTACCTTAAGGGGAGATGCTTCCAATTGTGCAGACATTGATTGCATCATGAACCCAGCCTGTTATTATTAATTGTTACTTTTAAAACTTGGCATACATGTTAACAAAGAGTTGATTTGTAAAAAAAAAAAAATTTTTTTTTTTGGTTACCGTATACTTAAAATTGAGAAATGCATGAAAAATTCTAAAGGTACCTATAAGTTGGACAGTTTTAAAAAATTTAACGAAAAAAATTGTAGGATTATTCCCAATAATATTTAGCAAAGGATGATGGAATTAGTTTTTTGGTTTAGAAATTTTTTATATATATATTTTTATTGTAACAATAGAAATTCCATTGTTGCGTAACATATCCCTGACAATAAAACAGAAAAAGAACAAAAAATAAAAAAAGTAAATCCATCGTTTTCTTTTAAATTCTATACATCTATGCATGTGCCAATTTGCAGACTTGTATCTGTAATAGATTTTTTTACACATGTACCTGAAAATATATATATATATGTTTAACCTCATTTTAAATATAAAAAATATATAATGATCTGAGTGCATTTTGTAAAATTTTGTAGCATATTCATTAAGTTAATACTTTATTTTGTGTATATATAACTGGGATACCATCATAATACTAAACATACACATAAAAAAAATATACAAAGAAAAATATGCAGTGAAAACAAAAATAGAAATTTTCAATGCGTTTTTGAAGCGTGCATTGCAGGTGATTGTTGTCAAGTTTCTATTGTTACTTGTTAATTGTAATTATTAGGAAAACGCTTAAGCCCCGCCGCGTTGATGGATGAGCTTTTATGTAAGTTTTTAGTTTGCGTGGGACCACTTTTCCTTTGCAAGTGCTTTGTGAATGCAACCGTTAACTTAATGTACATGTAAAATATGAACGTTGTAGCCCCACCCGTTTGGTCAGAATCGGCCAAAATGTCACGAAAATATCGCACTAAAAATCGAAAAACATCGTATAAGCACGATATTCATAAGAAATATTAATTTTCTTCGATTGTTGAATGAGCGTAGCGAGCGAAGCGAGTGAAGCGAAGACTTCAATTTCACTGACCCCCCAAAAAATTTAGCTCTGGTGTTTTTTTTTTGTTTGTTTGTTTGTTTGTTTGTTTTTCCGTCTGTTTGTTCGCTCTCTACCGGGCAAACGGCATATGCGATCTTGATGAAAATTTTACAGGACCTTCGAAATCTCTGAACTTAGACTTGCCACGTTTTTGGGTACAATCGAAGAAATATTTCTCATGAATATCGTACTTTTACGATTTTTTTCGATTTTTTGTGCGATATTTTCGTGACATTTGGGCCGATTCTGACCAAACGGGTAAGGCTACAACGTTCATATTATACATGGACATTAAGGTTATGGTGATGTGTACATTTTGAAAGAAAAAGTTGAAAAAGTTAGCCAGAATCTATAGAAATAAAGCTTTTAATATAAGTTTTGGATTTTTTGTGCGATATTTTCGTGCCATTTGGGCCAATTGTTACCAAACGGGTGGGGCTACAACGTTCATATTATAAATGGGCATTAAGGTTATGGTGATGTAGTACCTTTTGAAAGAAAAAGATGAAAAAGTTAGCCAGAATCCATAGAAATAAAGCTTTTAATATAAGTTTTTTACGGTAAATAATGCCAAATGACAAGAAACAATAGAAACTTGACAACAATCACCTACAATGCGTAGGCAACAAAACAAAGCACTTGCAAAAGTAAAGATATCCCACGCAAACTAAAAACTTTAAAAAGCTCATCCATCAACGCGGCGGGACTTTAGCGTTTTCCTAGTACCCAAAAACGTGGCAAGTCTAAGTTCAGAGATTTCGAAGGTCCCCTTCAATTTTCATCAAGATCGCATATGCCGTTTGCCCGGTAGAGAGCGAACAAACAGACAAAAATAATAATAAAAAAAAAACACCCGATCTAATTTTTTCGGGGGGTCAGTGAAATTGAAGTCTTTGCTTCGCTTATCCAATATACCTCAAAAAACTCATAATAAAACCTTTATTCTATGGATTCTGGCTAACTTTTTCAACTTTTTCTTTCAAAAAGCAATATATCATTATTCCCTTATGTCCATGTAAAATATTAACGTTGTAGCCCTACCCGTTTGGTCAGAATCGGCCTAAATGTCACGAAAATATCGCACTAAAAATCGAAAAAAATCGTAAAAGTACGATATTCATAAGAAATATTTCTTCAATTGTATTCAAAAACGTGGCAGGTCTAAGTTCAGAGATTTCGAAGGTCCCCTCCAATTTTCACCAAGATCGCATATGCCGTTTGCCCGGTAGAGTGCGAACAAACAGACAAAAAACAAACAAACAAACAAAAAAAAAAAAACATTGGAGCTAAATTTTTTGAGGGGTCAGTGAAATTGAAGTCTTCGCTTCGCTCATCCAATAAACCTAAAAAAAAAACTCATATTAAAACCTTTATTCTATGGATTCTGGCTAACTTTTTCTATTTTACCTTAAAGGGGTATACAAAACTAACTAACTAACCGCTGAACTTAAAAAATATATTTTATCAATTAACAGAAAAATTATTGGGGCCACCGTGACCTCCCAAAAAATTGTCAAACATGGACATTTTTTGAGCTAGGTCCCATCGGCAAAAATCTCCCATAAGAAATAACATGGGGACGATCTTTATGCCCCGTAACCTTGGAGGATTTTGATCCAAAAAAATATTAGCCATTATTGACGTACTCTACAGCCTTTTCTGTAAATTCTCCTTATTTTGTTTTGTAATTTGGGCAAGTTGTTCGGTCAAAATCTGCTTATTACCAAGATGGGGTGTGATTTTGGAATGCATATTTTTGCGTGTTTGAGGGTATATTTGGGCACAGTTTCAAGACACGATGTAAACAAATGGGCATTTTAGATTGGTACTATGCTCTAGTATCTATGTGGACTAACTAGGCCACTTCGCGAACGCTTTTTCCAGTCTCGTTGATGGGTGAGCTTTTTTTTGGAATATTTATGTCCAATGATTACGTTTTTATGTGGAATCTCCTTACTTTTTCTATAGTTACTTGATATTACTTGTTCATTATACACCTGTAAAAGGCTAATATTAAAACCTTTATTCCTATGAATTTTGACCAACTTGTTCAACTTTTTCTTTCAAGAGGCACTACATCACCATAATCTTTATGTCAATGTAAAATATGAACGTTGTAGCCCCACCCGTTTGGTCAAAATCAGCCCAAATATCACGAAAATATCGTATTAAAAAACGGGAAAAAAATCGTAAAAGTACGATTTCTATAAGAAATATTTTTCAAATGTCTAAAATCATAACATATATGATTTCAGTGGTTTTAAACGTTCCTATTAGGTTTCATCAATATCGGAGTAGCCGTTTGCCAAATATCACGAAAATATCGCACTAAAAATCGAAAAAAAATCGTATAAGTACGATATTTACGAGATATATTTCCTCGATTGCACTCAAAAACAATACAGCTCTAAGTTTAGAGATTTCGAAGGTCCCCTCCAATTTTCATCAAGATCGCATATGCCGTTTGCCTGGTAGAGAGCGAACAAACAGACAAAAAACTAACAAAAACAAAACACCCGAGCTATTTTTCTTGGGGTAACGGAAGTAAAAAACAAACAAAAAACACAAAGTCAAATTGAAGTCTTCGCTTCGCTCATCCAAAAAAGAAACAGGTTGAAGGCGATTTAAGAAATTTCCCAAAACACCAATTTTCGCATATTTCTGGATCAAAAAATTGTAAAAATTCGTGTTAAACACAGTTACAAGACATAATTTTTTAAACTGTCATTTTAGTGTAGTTTTTTGTGTTAATAGCCCCTTTAATGTCCATGTAAAATATAAACGTTGTAGCCCCACCCGTTGTGTCAGAATCGGCCCAAATGTCACTAAAATATCGCACTAAAAATCGAAAAACATCGTAAAAGTACGCTGTCATGAGAAATATTTCTTCGATTGTACCCAAAAACGTGGCAAGTGTTCAGAGATTTTGAAGGTCCCCTCCAATTTTCATTAATATCGCATATGCTGTTTGCCCGGTAGAGCAAACAAACAAACAGACAAAAAAAAAAACACCCGAGATAAATTATTTTGGGGGTCAGTGAAATTGAAGTCTTCGCTTCGTCATTCAATGAAACTTGGAGTACGACAGTGCTATTTTTATGAGCGTAGCGAGCGGAAGCGAAGACTTCAATTTCACTGACCCCCCAAAAAATTTAGCTCGGGTGTTTTTTTTTTTTTTTTTCCCCGTCTGTTTGTTCGCTCGATTCCGGGCAAACGGCATATGCGATCTTGATGAAAATTTGACGGGACCTTCGTTTTCTCTGAACTTAGATGTGTATTGTTTTTGGGTACAATCGAAGGAATATTTCTCATGAATGTCGTACTTTTACGATTTTTTTCGATTTTTAGTGCGATATTTTCGTGACATTTGGGCCGATTCTGACCAAACCGGTGGGGCTAGAACGTTCATATTTCACATGGACATTAAGATTATGGTGATGTAGTACCTTTTGAAAGAAAAAGTTGAAAAAGTTAGCTAGAATCCATAGAAATAAAGGTTTTAATATTAGTTTTTCAATTTTTAGTGCGATATTTTCGTCACATTTGGGCCGATTCTGACCAAACGGGTAGGGCTACAACGTTCAGATTTCACATGGACATTAAGGTTATGGTGATGTAGTACCTTTTGAAGAAAAAGTTGAAAAAATTAATCAGAATCTACAGAAATAAAGGTTTTAATATGAGTTTTTTGAAGTTTATAATACCAATTAACAAATAACAATAGAAACTTGACAACAATCACCTCCACAATGCATTCAAAAAGCACTTGCAAAGGAAAAGTGCAAACAAACGCACAAAACGCAAAAAAAAACTTACAAAAAAACCGCTCATCCATCAACGCGGCGGGACTTTAGCGTTTTCCTAGTTAAACTCCATGCTTGGACCACACTTAGATGTACCTCAGACGCAATCACTTTTGCTTTCAAAACCAAAACCAAAACCAAAACCACTTAATTAAGCGAGCGAAGCGAGCGTTTCCATTTGACTCTGTCGGAAAAAATAGTCACTGGTTTGGTTTTGTTTTTGTTTGTTTTTTGTTTGTTTGTATGTCTCGCCA
This sequence comes from Sweltsa coloradensis, assembly GCA_024449915.1. Lineage (NCBI taxonomy): Eukaryota > Metazoa > Arthropoda > Insecta > Plecoptera > Chloroperlidae > Sweltsa > Sweltsa coloradensis. The sequence continues at coordinate 59,971 of JAMZAV010001409.1, forward strand.
TAAAGTTCGAACGGAAGCTCGGATCGAGTTGAAATTTTGACCATCCGCAAGCTTCGTTCTCGATTGAATGCCATTAGTTTTGTGGCAAAACGAACAAAAAGTTTAAAAGTTACATTAAAGTTAATCGAAAGTTTTTTTTCAAACTAAACGGCGACAAAATCTGAAATGGCCAAATCATTAAGAATGTCCGTCCGGTCACGGATATGTTAATTTTATTTTGATCCGATAAGTAGTGTAGATGGAAATTACATAATAACAAAAGTAACGTTACCATGGCAACGAAAAGTCGCACGAGGTTCGCACTATGCACTGCCACCTAGAAGTAATCAAAAATCTATCGAGGAAGCAGTGTATTATTTGTTACCAAAGAGTTTAAATAGTTTTCCCAAGGAAATGATGTCAAGGTCCTCTAGATGGCAATGGATTTTATCCACAAATAAATTCAATAAATAATAATGGAAACATGGCGCCGTAGACAGCGAACGTCGCAAATTTTAAAATTTTACAAATGTGCAATGTGGGTCTAGCTATAACACGTGCTCGCTTATCAACGCGTCCAACTGAGCGTTTCCTAGTTAAATCATTTAAACCATCTAAATTCAATAAAAGTCACAGAGAAAACGGTACATCTTAGAACTATGAAACTTGGACCACACTGAGGGCCGGTTGCACAAACATGCGCTGAACTCGAGTTCAGTTGATCTAGAGGTTCAAGTGAACTCGAGATTAGTGTAGAGTAACAGCAGAGTCGATAAAGAAGTTTCCCCTTTGGGGAGGTCCCCTTACTCCCAAGTCAAAACGGAATCTAACGCTCTGCGCGCTGAGGGCGGCTTAAATATGAAACTAATAAAAGCACTGCACGCTAAATACGGTCAGTAGATTATCGATGTGCAGTGACGCTGAAATCAACAAATAACAGACGAAACGTCAAACTTCAATTTTATTTCAATCATATAAGCCCTGGGCCCTAGTCTTTTAAAACGATTTACTTTTGATTTATTATTGTACTATAAAGTGTTGCGCAGGCGTCACTGACATTTTCGTGCGAAATAATTTGAGATATGTCTTGTTCAAGCCTAACGGACGTAAGTGTAGCCTAGGCCCAAGGCCACAATACAGTTTTCAGACGTAAGTACGCCCTTGGCATTCAAATCGAAATCTTGAACAATACATATTGTCGGCCTAGGTCCTAAGTTTAGGTCTACTCCATCAGAAATATCCTCATCAATAAAGATAATTTGCTTTACTCCAAAACATTTGCCAACATTCGATCATATTTAATATTTTGAAGTTTCCGCCATTTGTCGTCATCGACTGTTAACTTCTAGTAGAAAAGTGACGTAGTTTTATTGAAGTAGTTCCATCAATTGTCACACAGAGTCGCGCGGAACGTTAGATTCCAAACGCCAAAAACCGACTTTTTTTTTAACCCAGGGCGGTATAGGGAGTTGGAGGACCTCCCCAACGGGGAAACTTCTTTATCGACTCTGGTAACAGCCTATTGGATAGTTACGACTGAGGCAGTTCATCAGACGTCTGGGTGACGTCCTGGTTGGCATGAAGGTTTCTGTCTAGATACCATGTAGCTCACTCACATCTTGTGTATTCATATGTGTTTCTAAATAATAAATAGCATCACAAACTACTACACCTGTTGATCTTAATGCATGGTGGCAGCGGTATCGAACAAGGTATGAAACACTGTTCATATTAATCTATTTATCACGAAGTAAGTGTATAATTAGAAGCTAACCTCAAAGGAGGCACGAGCTGAAACATGCCCCAAGACCAGCGTGAAGGTAGCACCGGCGGCGGGAACCAAAGTGAAGCTAGCACCGGCGGCGGGAACCAGCGTGAAGGTAGCACCGGTGGCGGGAACCAGAGTGAAGTAAGCACTAGAAGCCAACAGGCATACCAACTTCAACCACCTACAAATTTTGACTTCTCAGATCCACCTTCCTGGCCAAAATGGATTAGGAGGTTTGACAGATTTCGAATTTCTTCAGGGCTTTCAACTGAGTCTAGTGACAAGCAAGTTCACAACTTGATTTATTGTATGGGCGATGAGGCAGAAGATATACTCCTGTCATTCAAACTCAGTCTTGAGCAAGAACAGGACTACTCCCTTGTCGTGGACAAATTTGATTCTCACTTTGTCAAATGGAGAAATGTCATATTTGAACGTGCTAAATTTCATAAGCGCATACAAGAAGAAGGGGAATCTGTTGCATCCTTTATAACTGCTTTGTATACACTGGTGAAACATTGTGGTTATGGTGCCCTTCAAGACGAGTTAATTAGAGATAGGTTAGTAGTTGGCCTACGTGATTTAAAATTATCAGAAACACTACAGATGGATCCTGATCTGACTCTTCAAAAGGCTATTGATAAAGCAAGAAGCAGCGAAGAAATCAAAGGCCAGCAAAAAGTGCTGCGATCTTTGGAAGAGGGTACACATGTTGACGCAGTTCGAACTAACTGGGAAAAACCCAAAAACAACCCAAACCAGGGTGCAACGACGTCCAAGAAACAAGGAAAGTGTAGGCGATGTGGTCGACCGATGCACTCCTTTAAAGACTGCCCTGCACGTGACGTCAAGTGTCGTGGCTGCAACATCGTCGGACATTATGAAAAACATTGCCGCACAAAATCTAAACAAACACCACCTCGAGTTAGAGAAGTCCAGCTGGAGGAAGCTTTTCTCGGAGAAGTGGAGAGCCGTGGAAGTGATCCTTGGGTAGCAACGGTCGTGGTGGAAGATGTTCCTGTCCGTTTCAAGATCGACACGGGAGCCGATGTTACAGTTATCTCGGAAGGTCAGTACCATTCTAAGTTCCGCCATCAACAGCTCAGTATCCCAACCAAGCGTCTTATTGGACCTGGGCAATCTGCGCTCGAGGTAAAAGGACAGTTCGACGCAACCTTGAAATCAAGATAAAGAGACGGTTCAAAGTATTTTTGTTGTTCGCAACCTTAACACACCATTACTGGGGAGACCAGCAATTCAAGGCCTCAACTTGGTGGGTAAAATCGAAGAGGTAGGAGGCCTACGTCATAAAGATTTGACTAACGTCGACGCTGTCAAGCGTAAGTTTCGGAAGCTGTTTACAGGTTTACAGGTCAGATGGAAGGCGAGTACGTAATCAAACTCAAGCCTGATGCTGAACCCTATTCCATATCTACTCCGCATCGTGTGGCACTTCCTCTGGTGAAGAAGGTCCAACAAGAACTCAAGAGAATGGAAGAAGCCGGGGTGATATCCAAGGTGGATGAACCAACCACGTGGTGTGCAGGTATGGTAGTGGTACCGAAGAATGATGGTTCTGTAAGGATATGTGTGGATTTGACACACCTAAATAAGAGCGTCCAGCGGGAGCGACACATGCTTCCGAAAATAGACGAAGCATTGGGACATCTTGGCGAGGCTAAAATATTTACGAAACTCGATGCCAACAGCGGGTTTTGGCAAATTAAATTAGCCCAAAGTTCTGCAAAGCTAAAGACTTTTATTACCCCAGAAAGAAGATATTGTTTTAATCGAATGCCGTTTGGCATTACTTCTGCGCCAGAAGTTTACCAACGCAAAATGTCAGAACTACTCGCAGGGTTAAAAGGAGTTATCTGCCACTTGGACGACGTCTTGGTCTTCGGTAAAGATCAAAAGGAGCATGACGAGCGTTTACATCAAGTACTCAAGAGAATGGAGGAGGGCCATATCACCCTGAATGCGCCGAAATGTCAATTCAGCGTCTCCAAGCTCAAGTTCCTTGGCTACATTGTGGGGGAAGGAGGCTTGCGACCTGATCCAGACAAGGTTGTTGCAATCTCCAAAATGAAGAGTCCGACTGACGTTCATGGCGTTCGTAGGCTACTGGGCATGGTTAACCAGATGCTCCAATTTGTACCCAACCTGGCTGACATAACACAACCGATACGCGAGTTGTTAAATAAATCAAATGCTTTTGTGTGGGGTCATCTGCAAGAAGAAGCGTTCCAGCACATTAAAACGAAGCTTTCGACTGCACCCACCCTTATGTTTTATGATGTCAATCAACCAATTCGTCTGACAACTGATGCATCCTCTTACGGATTAGGAGCCGTGATGGAACAAAACGACAAGACTGGAGTCTGGCGTCCTGTTGCTTTTGCGTCCAGAGCCCTATCTCCAACAGAACAGAGATATGCTCAGATAGAAAAAGAGGCGCTAGGAATTGTATGGGCGTGTGAAAAGTTCGAAAACTTCCTTTTAGGAACGGACTTTCAGATTCGAACTGATCACCTACCCTTGGTGCCGATCATGGGCAAGAAGTCATTGCACGAGTTGTCACCAAGGATTCTACGAATGAGGCTGAGGCTCATGAGATTTTCGTTCACTGTATCTCATGTACCTGGAAAGGACTTGTATACAGCTGACACGTTATCCAGAGAACCTGTAAGTGTCAGTTCGGTAGAAGGATGTGCGTTCCAGAAGGAGATAGAAGCCTTTGTAGGACATGTTGTACAGGAGTTGCCGGCCACTGACAAGCGCTTGAGTGAAATAAAACAAGCTCAGGAGGCAGACGACACCTGCAAGTTGGTCAGAGAATACATCGAAAAGGGCTGGCCAACCAAAAGCAATCTTATACCACACTGTCTACCTTTCTTTCAGGAAAGAGCAAACCTGACAATTCAACATGACCTACTTATGAAAGACAACCGACTCATCATTCCAGTAGGTATGAGAAAGGAGGTTTTGAAATCCACCCATGAAGGACATCTTGGAATCAATAAGTGCAGAGAGCGTGCTCGTAGCTCTGTATGGTGGCCTTCGATTGGACAACACATTAAAGACTTGGTTTCCAAATGTCAGTCCTGTCTTGAAGAAAGAACAAATCCTTGTGAACCAATGAAGCCATCCGCACTCCCACAACGAGCGTGGCAAAAGGTGGCCATGGACCTATTTCATTTCAAAGGATCAACTTACCTTATAATTGTCGATTATTACTCGAGGTTTCCTGAAGTGTTATTCTTACCATTCACTACTAGCGAATATGTCATCAAAAAGATCAAGTCAACCTTTGCCAGATTCGACATTCCAGAAGAAGTCGTATCGGACAACGGTCCACAATTTAAATCTGGAGTCTTTCGCACTTTCGCTAATCAGTATGGGTTTAAGCACGTGACAAGTAGTCCTAGATATCCTTGCTCAAATGGTGAGGCAGAGCAAGCGGTTAAAACTGTCAAGAGCATTTTGAAAAAGTCTGCTGACCCATATTTGGGACTTTTGTCGTACCGTAGCACTCCACTTGAAAGCGGATACAGTCCAGCGGAGTTGCTGATGGGCCGCAAGCTTAGAACAACCCTACCCACAGCTTCAGAGAATCTCCTCCCTAACAGAAAACTAGATAAACTGTTCAGGGAAAAAGATGTGGTTAGTAAAGCCAAGCAGAAACATAACTACGACAGGCGACATCGCACATTAGAGTTGAAGCCCCTCCATGTAGGAGATCCAGTCTGGGTGACAGATATGAAGCGGTACGGAGAAGTACTTGACGCTAACCATGGTCCGCGTTCGTACACAATCGCAAGCCCCGAAGGAACAATCCGGAGGAATCGTTCCTATCTACTTCCAGTGGATGCAATACCACCAGGAAATGAAGCGGAAAGTTCCCAGTTAATTGACAACTGCCAAAACTTGGATGAAGAACCGGAACAAGTTGTGCACACTCCCGTGGCGGTGAAGATCCCTGTCACCGAAATAGCCCGTCCTCAGGTCTACACCACGAGAAGCGGAAGAGTGATAAATGCACCAAAAAAATTTGACTTGTAGCTCTTTGTTTCTTATGTTATTCATGTATAACTAAGTAGGGATACATACAGTAGTTTTAGTTATTCCTTAGCTTTGATAATTACCATGTATAAGTAATCAATTTATGTTATGTAGGCCTATCCAAAGAAAGGGAGATGAAGAGTAACAGCCTATTGGAAAGTTACGCCTTAGGCAGTTCATCAGACGTCTGGGTGACGTCCTGGTTGGCATGAAGGTCTCTGTCTAGATACCATGTAGCTCACTCACATATTGTGTATTCATATGTGTTTCTAAATAATAAATAGCATCACAAACTACTACACCTGTTGATCTTAATGCAATTAGCGGTGGTGAAACGCGGGCTCTCGTTCAAAGAGCCTCACGGAGTTTAAACTCGTGAGCTGAACTTGGTGCAACCGGCCCTTAGATGTACCTCAGACGCAATCACTTTTGCTTTCAAAACCAAAACCAAAACCATTTATACCATTTAATTCAAAACCATCAATAAATATCTAACACATGGGCTACATGCGCGACATTTGGCATTAGGGTAGATAAATATATCAGAATCAATAATCCGCCAAGAGGAAAGCAATATTCCACCTCCAACACCCCCTAAATCATCCCCTAAAATTGGAATAATTCATAGCTCCAAGCAAAAATTGAATTTTTATTCAAATTAGTTATTAAAATTATGTTTTAATGTGTTTTAACCCAATCGGCCTATTCTCAATTCCTAAATCACATTTTTTCAACCACCATCCCTAATAGTTTATATTATTTTTACCTTGATTTCCAGCATTCACAATGAAGGCACCTTGTGAGTTATCAGCATGAAATTTGGCATGTTTTTATATAAGAATATGAAATATAATCCGCCGAGAGGCAAGCGATATTTCACCCCCAACACCCCCTTAATCATCCCCTTAAATTGGAATAATTCATAGCTCTAACCCAAAATTGAATTTTTATTCAAATTAGTTATTAAAATTATGTTTTAATGTGTTTTAACCCAATCGGCCTATTCTCATTTCCTAAACCACATTTTTCAACCCCCATCCCTAATAGTTTATATTATTTTTACCTTGATTTCCAGCATTCACCATGAAGACACCTAATGAGTCATCAGCATGAAATTTGGCATGACCTTAGCCGTCCGGGCTATGCTGTTACCAACTGCTGAGCTATGCAGCCACCAATTTAATTCTTACAAAAGACGAGTATAATAAACTATTTAATTTAATTTTGGTAAGAAATCGTTTCTTTATTTGCTTCACCCGAAATGTATTGATATCTAGTTACGTATTTAGAAAGTGAATCAAACTCCGTCTAAGCCGTACAGCCGAGCAATTTAGATGGGAAATTACATTCGAAATTTCCCTCTTTCTTTGAATTTTCGTTTACAAGTATTTCACGCCTTGATATGAAACAAACAGCAAAAAGATGTGATATCCCTCCCCAACCCGCTCCCAAATACAAAAATTTATTAAAAAAAAACGGCAGCCAAGCTCTCCTTCAAAAATCAAACGCTTTTTCAGGCGCGTTGTTGGATGATCGTATTTGGTGCATTGAGATGCCAGGTGTTATGCAGATTTTCTGTTGATCTGTGAAAAAATCATTGCTAACTCGAAGAAATTTTTAAAAAAGAAAAAAGTTGTAATTTAAAAAAAATTAAATTGTAAAATAATTGTGATTTTTTAGAAATAATTTTTCGATTGCGCTCAAATTTCACACGAACATATTAATTTATAAAATTAAGGTGAATCCGTAGATATCTGCTGGTTTTTCATATTTAGTTTTAGTGTTGTTCTCCATGTTTTCATTACTGTTTTCAAAAAGTTTATAATTACTGGATTGATTTTATATATTTGTAAAATCTGAATAAGCCATGTGTGTGGTGTTGAGTCATATGCTTTCTTGTAGTCAATGTAGTTTACATAAATATTTCTTTTCTTATTGTGTGCCTGATTCATTACAGTAGAGTCGATAATGAGTTGTTCTTTACATCCCTGTGAGTTCTTACAGTATCCTTTTTGTTCCTCGGCCATGATATTGTGTTCTTCGCAATGATTATATACTTTATTTGTTATGCATGAAGTGATTATTGGTAGACACGTAATTGGTCGATATTTACTTGGGTTCTTCGTGTCATTATCCTTCGGTTTGAGAAAGGTTACTCCTTCAGTAAAGAATTCGGGTATTTCTTTAAATCCATTTATAAACTCGTTGAGACATTTGGTAATTTGATTGAGAGTAGTGTTGAATTTCTTATACCATTTTTTTTTAGTATCATTACCTGGTACTTTCCAGCTATGTGTAGCTCTTCTCTTGGAAGTCAAGGTACTGTATAGTGTATAGTGTAGGCTTAGCATGTGTACAGTGTACATGCCTAGCTTCAAGAATATGATATAACAGGATATTACACTTAACATGCAATAGTAAAAGAGTCAATCAGTTATAACACACGAAACTTACTGACTGTGTTGACTCGATCGCTAAACGCTCGACTCTGATTCGTGAGGTCCCGGATTCGAAACCCGTCGAGACCGGAAATACTGACTTAAGGTTTTCCCGAGGTTTTCCTCAGTCGTTAATGCGAATGCAAGGGATTGAGTCCTCTTAAATAGCCCTCGGACATCCCTTCACAATTGTCCTATTTGGAATATACCTAGTTAGTCACCATGCTCACACCGCTTAACCCTACAGCGGGCATCATTAAAAATGATTTATTTATTGGTAACATAATTATTTAATACGAGGAAGTAATTCTGGTAGAATCTAAGAATGAGGGGATCAAAGGTGATCACTATTTGCAATAGCATAATAATAAACAACATAAAGCAACAATTTAACATTACTAATAAGGTATTCTCGTGAATAACTTTGTACTCCTGAACAGAATAAAAATATTCAGTCTTATTTACATATTTTTTAACCTTAAATGTAGACAATAGTGGATTCTTTAAATCTCACATGGGTAAAGCATTGTAAAGTAAGGTTCCCTGGTAAACTGGACTCTTTTGGCACTGAACCAATGTTTGTCTATGAATTCGGAGAAAGTTTTTTAAATTTATTTTAAATTCATTTATTTAACGTCTATCCTATTCAGTTCAAAAACTGATTTTCAAAGGAGGACAACTAAATAAATGTACTAACATAGATGCAGATACAGCAATGAACTAACAGTTTAGTAAATATTTGAAATACTAATACTACAACAACAATGTATTAAAACAGAATGATTTTGGTAACAAATTAAAAAAAATCACAAAGGACATTAAATTCAATTAATTAATGAACTAAATAAAAAAGGGTGAGGAATGAAAAGACAAGAAAAGAAAAGAAAAAGAAAAAAGATAGAAGAAAAAATAGAAAAGAGAAAGAAAAAAAAGAAAAAAAAGAAAACGCGTGTTATGCGAAATCATTTTCTTAAATCCAAAAGTTTCTATTAGCTCCATGAATACCTCTCCGCCTAAATGTAATGTAATGTAATGCAAATACCTATTTATGAATCCTTATCATAATAGATCGTAGAACTTAGTTCCCTATGTAATCAGACATTTCACTATATTTATTTACTATATTACTAGTACATACATACAAAACTATTTTACATCATATTAGGTTACACATGTTCTCTTTCTCTCCATAAAAGAGTTATACATAAACTATGTGTATGTCAAAGGGAATACAGACTTATATTATCTTATATTCCTGTAGAAATGTGATGAAAACAACACCGAACTTTGAAGTAATCCACGAAAGTTGAACTAGTCGGGATAGTCTACTTTTAGCTGATGTATGACGTGCTTAGCTCCAACATTTGGCAGGCGCCTTCTAAATTACTGACAACCACACGGCATTCAAAGTGCCAGCGTAGAGTAGGCATTAGGCGAACCAACAAGGGTTCCAGAGCACAATAACGTAGAATATGTTCTATGCACTGATTATAGTACGCCGGACCGCTGCACTTACGATAGTATCGCAATATATTTTAGAAAAATTGTTATTATCGATATGAATTATTTATCATAATGCATCCTACAAAACAGTAACTTTTTAAGTTAGTTCCTGATTTTTTGTTTAAAGAGACACTTCCCTAGTAATGCAACGCATACAACAAACTTGTAAAAATACAGCCAAACCTTTTCACTCAAATGTAATGAGATCTAAAAAAATGGGCCAAGCTCATCTCCCTTTCCACATTTGTACATTCTTAATTCATAAACGTACAGTGCCCCTTAACAACATCCTCGAAAGCTTGGCAAAATAGAATTTTCATGAACTATTACGTTTAAATTTATTGAAAAAATAGAATTTGTATGTACTATTACGTTTAAATCAATAGTTGCAAATTCTATTCTGCCAAGCTTTCCAAGGATGTATTTACGGGGCACTGTATACGTGTATGAATTAAGAATGCGCAAATGTGGAATGGTAGATACGCTTGTCCCTTTCTTAGATCTCATTACTTTTGAGTGAGTAGGGTTTGGCTGTAGTATTACAAGTTCTTTGTATGCGGGGGTCAATCCTACTAATATTGCCTTGCCACTCGTCACTCCATCTTCCTCGCGTTTGGTTATGTGTTTGTTCACCAGGTTCGAACACTTGTCATTTCCAGCTATAGTTCGGTACAATCTACAATCTGGGTACGGTTCACTCTTATTCCTTCCACTTTTCTGCACTACACCTAGCAAAAAAATCATTTGAAGATCAATTAAAAAAAATAAAAATCAATTGACCTCCAATTGGCTGACAACTAACTTTTGGAACACCAATTGACCAAATGATATCAATTGGTCAATTGGCAAGTATACCAATTGGCAAGTATACCACCAATTGACATCATTTGATACTTGCCAATTGACAGTGTTCCAAAAGTTAGTTGTCAGCCAATTGGTGGTCAATTGATTTTTTCAATTGATATAGCCACTAGCAATTAACCATCAATTGACCTTCAACTAACATTCCAAAATGGCAAAACAAAACATGATCTATTGGTAGTCATAGTCAATCAATTTTATACTGGGCAATAGCTCCCTTATAAGCCTATTTGTCCATGTGTTTGTCATAGGCCTATCTCATACTCACCTTGGAGGGGGGGGGGGGGGGGGGGCACCTATAATAGTGATGTACATAGGGACATGTCTTCATGTTACCAATGAAGACGGGACGTGTTGTCGATGCAAGTCGTATCCTGCAGCGTGCTGTAATCGAGCATGATGCACATCAAAACCTCTAAATCTCTCTCCAGATATTTTTGGAAATTTTGACGGTGGTATTTTGTAAAGGATTTTTCAGATTCATTTAAAATGTATTGACTGTGTCAAATCTAAAATTTTGCATTATTTTAGCTCCAAACACAATCAACAAAATAAACTGTTCAAATTTCATTTATTACAGATGTCAGCATTAGGCCTAACTTTAAAAAAATATTATTGGTTAGTTTCCAAGAGCATTTTGAAAATGCTTATCTGCAAAAAGAACCAAAAACATAAAGATTTTGATTTGTCCTGCAAAATTTACAAAAAGTTATTTTCGTTTTCGTTCCAAACAAACATAGGTAGGCCTAGGCCTAATGTAAAATAGGTATGTGTAGGCTTAAAGTTTAGAAAAAAATGTTGGGACATTTTAAAAATTTTGTTGTTGGCCTAAATTAGATATTAAAAGGTAGGGCCTATAGTCATATATTTATTTCAAGTATACCTTAGCCAAATCATATAAAAAAAAAATTGTTAATCCTAAATTTCCCAGAATTATTTGAATACTATCATGTTTTGGTTAAATTGTCAAATTTTTTAAAATGAGAGAGTAGCAAAAAGGTGCTGGAAAGTGAAAAGCAAATATTTCTGGGAAATTGAGTCAGGTACCTAGGCCTACTGACTACTGAGTAGACCTACATTTATTTTACTAGGCCTACCTATAGTTAATAGTTGGGCTCCAATGCTCCATCTTCCCAACCGTGATCCTAAAAGAGTAGGCCTATGTGGAGTGCAACAAAGAAATCTCTAAAACTTTGCAAGGTAACCAGGCACACCCTGAAGCCACAAGCATAGACCTACATATCAGCATAAAAAATTGTGAATAATCAATGTTAGTGCAGTTAGCCTGAAATAAGGCACGGGATAAGGAACCAGTACTTTTAAGTCTATTAAATGATTTAAATTTAAATGCCACGGATGGTAATTGATCAATAATCACTGACCTACTATCCCTTCACAACCCAATGCTTATTATTCGTCTAACAATTTCTTAAAATTAGGTAGCCTACCTAGGCCTAGGGCTACTAACGGTGTCAAGACCAATTTCATCCATAGTCAAATTAATATAATTTGTATGCCTATTATTTCAATTGAGCTTCCAGCTGGGCTACTAAGCAAAAAAGAAAACAATTGGAGCTATTGAGCTAATAAATAATAAGTAGGCCTACGATAGCCTTCCTAACCTAAGTAAGGTTGATGTAGACACAAACATTTAGGCCTACCGCGGTTGTAATTAACTTTTAGGCCTAAATTTAAAACTGATTAAAAATGTTGAACTCATTCATTAGAATCTCTTATTTTATTATTCACGTCATACAATGTTACACAAACGCAGAGTAGTCGATTGCAGATTTTTTTAGAATCATATAATTTTAGAATTTGTAAGATTGATAGTATTTTGTGACTTTTGGGCAGCCTGGTAGACAATAACTTCACAGTGTAACTGGTATAGCATACACTGCACTGTTTGTTGACAATCTCCTCACTATATGAAGACTTTGCAAGTAACAGGTAGGCCTACCGGTACTTGAAAGTTTGGAATGTGGCACCCATCCATGGAAATTAATCTCCCAAAACAATCACATCCTAATTTCAGAATTATGAAATAAACACAATTAATAATTGTAGACCAAGGAAGGACATGTAGGTAGGGTAAACAGCACCTAAATAATAAGCATAGGGTCTATCCTGTGGGACTACTACAAATTAGGCCTACAGCGTTAAGAGCTAGGAAATAAATTTTACCAGAAATCAACCAATCGTGGTTGCCAACACATTTTAAATAGGCCTGCCTAACAATTTTGGACTTAAGATTGGACTAAACCGAGCCAGACGGCTTTAAGGCCGATGCACAATTGCTCGTGAAGCAAACCGACGGGAACAAATCAAATAGGCTACTACGTAATAAGTTTTAATTATAGTCCTATTTGGTTATTTCGTTATTCTGCATATATTTGTATTAATTTATTTCGCATATTACACAGCGTTAACCATCAATCAGCTGATAAAATAGTGTTGAGACGTGCCCATCTTCATTTTGATTTGTTCCAGTAACGTACGGAACGGGAACGTTAAGGAAAGTTAAAACTTGGTGATGTTCCCGTTGTCGTTGCCAGGATACGGTAACGACCGGCAACGGGAAGCTTTATTGTGCATCGTGTCGTAAGTTAACGTGTGATTCCTTTCTTTCCGTTATCGTTACCGGGCAATTGTGCATCAGCCTTTAGTCTGCTTGCAGCTTTAGGCTACAAACTCAAACTAAAATATTCTTAATAATGGGCTAGAAGCACTAATAATAGTTTCAGTTTTTAGTTTTTTAAGGAAAACAAACAACAATACCTAGTTACAGTTTTAAATAGTTTTCACCATGTAGGGCCTGGTCCATTTCGATTTACACAAGTTCTTACGAATAGGCCTACGCTACGGCCAATAAGTTATAGCCCTGATAGGCCTAGGTAAAGAAGAGGCAGACTTTTGCTGGGTTTAGATTTATAAAATGCAGGTTAGGTCACCATTCAGCCTTAACCTAGGCCTAGAAGGACCTAGGGTCCATGGACTAGAGGCCCTAGCCTAGCTAAACCAAAGGCTAGGAAGGAAGGCCGGAACTCTTGCCACTAAGCGGGTCCACCTTTTAAAAATGTTATTTTTCGTGTACTCTAGTACTAACCTAGCACCGGCACCGGCACCGGCACTCTTGCCGCTAAGCGGGTCCAGCTTTAATAGTTTTAATGCTAACCTCGCCACGGCGCTTCGCGACCACCCCCCCCACCCCCCTAACCTAGGTTTTCCTAGCATAAATTTTTGCTATGAAAACCTAGGTTAGGGGGGGGGGGGCAAGGCTAGTACTAGAGTACACGAAAAATAACGTTTTTAAAAGGTGGACCCGCTTAGCGACAAGAGTTCCGGTTTTCCTAGCCAAAATTTATGCTAGGAACTCCTAGGTTAGAGGGGGGTGCGGGTGGGGGGGTGGGCGCAAAGCGCCGTGGCGAGGTTAGTACCCTAGGCCTATTAACTATTTAAAATTGGACCCGCTTAGCGGCAAGAGTGCGGAAGGCCTTGGGTCTAGGGTAAGACCTTGGGCCATAGAACCCCCAGAACTCAGACCCAAGATTAATCCACAGAACCAGGACATGGTTGTAAGCCAGGCCTAGCCTTAGCCAGTGTATTAATGTATGAATTGGGTTTCAAGGCTTTAGGTTAGAGCTAAGGGGAGTGGCCCGGGCAGCCTTATTTGTAGGGCTAGGCCCCTACTGGTTAGCCTAGGCCTAGGGCCTATCCGATGTTGGTAAAGGACTGGGCCGAAAAGGGAATTGGATACACAAAGGCCTAGCTACTCACCTGTGATTATGAATGAAGAAACTCGCTTCGTGTCATCGTCGAAGTAGACCCCTAGCCGGATTTCCAGTCTGCCATAACCTCCAAAAACAAACGCGTAGAGTCCGTATCCTTAATAAAACTCGCAGTAAAATCCATTTCGCGCATTAGTAACAAGGTCGTTTCATTTAATACTGATCACTTAAATGTTCATATCATGTTATAATTACATATCGAATCGAATTAAATAATAAACTTGAATTATATTCATCCACGCCAATTTCCAACGGCCATTTAAAGCAGGACAGCCAGCCTGTCAACGCCGCAACGGACCACTACCACCACTACCAACACTGCAAACTTGAGACATTTGAACTTGATTGTTGTCGGCTCTCAAGTAGGGCGAGTAGGGGCCCCTACTTCATTATTTTGATTTTGATTTATTTTGAAATCACAGTGATATGTAAATAAAAATTTAATATCAGTACACAATGTATGAAAAATTGCTAATTACCACTTAAATATAAAATAAATGCATAATTTAATTAATTATTTCGCTAATCAATTTAATTAACCACAATTAATTGTCCTCCTATTTATTGTAAATCAGTTTTTAAACTAAAGAGGATAGACGTTAAATAAATAAATAAACAAATTTTTCCCCTTTCCTTTCTCTTCTTTTCCCACCCCTCCTTTATATTTGATTCATTAATTTAATTGCATTTAATCCTTTTTGAATTTGTTACCAAAATTGTTGTGTTTAACTTTCAATGCATTGTTGTTGTAATATTACTATTACAAATATTTAAAAAAAAGATAGATTTTTTTTTAATTAGTTGTCCTCCTTTGTAAATCAGTTTTTTAAACTGAATATGATTGGCTAGACGTTAAATAAACAAATAAAAAAAGTCTGTTTTTCATACTGTCAGTTTTTTAATGTAATTATTGACAGTCATGTCAAAGTGTCTACAAATATTGTTGTATATTAGGTGACTGAAGTTAAATCACTATTTTGATTCACAGGTGTCTAATTATTTAGGTGTTCAGTTCAGTTGCAGTATGAGTGCAATAAGTTTGTCTTTACTTTTGCTTAAAAACACAAGTAACGGGTATATTTACCCTTAAAAGTAGAATCATGATGTGTCCAGAGGGGAGAACGCTTTTACGCCTATAAATGGCAGAATTGATGTGGGGGGGGGGGGGGGGCTTTGGGCTTAGCTGTCATTCAGCTGTTGGTAAAAGATGTGTCTTCGTAGCATGAAGCTGATAGGGCTGAGCCGTTGTAAAAGACGGGTTCGGTACCCAGTCATAGCTAGGAAAGACCATTCAGCTACAGATGTAGCTTACTATAGGTAAGACCGAGCCCCTAGACCCGCCTCTTTTTGGCTATGGATGATGGCCCACCTTGTGAGGCTGCCGGAGTTCTGCTCCATGTGCGTTTTTGTGATTTAAAGGGATATTCTGGTAGGGTCGCAACTGGCTATGGGGCGGTTGTACATATCAGACAGTAGGGGGTGGAAAAGACGTTGTCGGCGGATTTCAGGGTGGGTTGTTTGATGTTAATGATTCGTAGAACGATCGGGAAAGTTTTTTTATATGTTCCTTTAAAAGTGGGAATTGGATGTCGTGATGGAGAAGATGAATTGGTGTGCAGCGTGGGGAGTGAGTGACCATACGAAGGATGCGATTTTGTACTATTTGAAGACGGTTGATGTGCGATTTAGCGGCCCCTCCCCAGATGGGGCAGGCGTAAGTGATTGAGGGACGGATGTTTTGAGAGTATAGCCGAAGTCGGTCCGAAGTTGAAATGCAAAAGTGATCTAAGCATAGATTGCAGGGCGAAAGTTTTGCGAGTAGCACGGACACATACGTTGTCCAGATGGGTCTTCCAAGTAAAGCTTAGAGTCTAGAAGCGCCCCCAAGTAGTTGTTGGAGTACCCCAAAGGGGATTGCCTACCATTTAAAAAGAGTTTTGGAGGGGCTGGATCCGTTCCCTGGTGAAGAACGTGGCTGAAGTCTTTGATGGTTTAACCCAAATCTCCATTTACTATACCAGCCAGACATAAAGATAGTCCCTTTTGGAGTTTGAAACAGCCAGTGGTGGATATCGTGGGGGTGGCGGCCAGGGCGTCATCATCGGCAAAAAGGTGAACAACAATTTCCATGGGAAGCTCTGGCAAATCCGAGGTATATACATTAAAAAGAATGGGACCGAGGACGAACCTTGCGGAACTCCTGCTCGGATAGGACGCACAGAGAAAGTGGTGCCCATCCAAGAGGCTTCAAATGTCCTATCAGATAGAAAAGAATATAGTATGAAGAGAATGTGCCGAGGGCAGTTGAAAATTAACCAGTTAAAATAAAAGCCAGTTATGCCAGACCGTATCAAAAGCTTCGGCTATATCCAGAAAAACAACAGCTGTATGCAATACACAATTAAAACCTTGAGTGATTTTGTTGGTAAGGCGAAGAAGTTGGTGATCTGTTTGAGACGCAGAAGTAAAACCCAAAATTTGGGGGAGGCAGGGATAATCTTCTGTGAATCTGTGAAGCGCTTTAGTCGAACAAGCAGGAGGCGTTCAAAAACCTTTGCAAATATTTTTAAAAAAGGCTGATGGGCGATAGCTAGTAGGGTCGGTAGGAGGCTTTCCGGGTTTCAAGATAGAAATTATATTTGCCCGCTTCCAAGCCACTATAGAAAGTAGCCCAGTAACATGGAGGCAGTGCAGATGTCCAGCAGATGGGATACAGCGGTTCCTGGGAGTTATAGGATGAGTCTGGCATTGATTCCATCAGATCCAGGAGCCTTTTTGGTGTAAAGGGCTCTTGAGAGTTTTGATAACTCCTCGGGGGGAATTACATCTTTATCTGGAATCGGTGGGCACGAGACTGTCTTGATGAGAGCAGTAATCCTTCCAAGATCTGGTGAGCTATCGTCCGGAGGGTTGGGTGTAAAACTTTGTTGAAGCACGTCGGCAATGGCTTCAGCTTTGGTCACAACTGCGAGGACTATTCCAGCTGGCGTGCGCAGAGGGGGGTTTGGAGGTCGAAACCCCGTTGAAGTTTGCGGGAAAGCGGCCAGATGGAGTGGTCGCGCACTTGTAAAGTGGAGAGCTTCTTTTCCCCATGTCTGTTGTCGTGTTCCCCTTTATCTGGCGTTTAAGGAGAGCAGCCAGTGAGTTATATTTCCCTTTGGTACCAGGAGTGCGGAAAGCCTCCCAGGTCGGCGTGCTCGATTTTTTGCTGCTATTGACAAGACGATGCCACGTGGAAGAATCATGTAGTCTGGAGTGGAGCTCTGGGTTTTGGGGATTGCCGAGCTCGGTGCTCTTTTAATTGTAGCAGTCAGAAGTACGAGGCGTGATCTATAAGTGCGGCCGATTCAAGCTCAGGGTAAAATGTTGCCGACAGTCTGGTATGAATATGGGAGCGATAACCTTGCCAATCCGCTTTGTTTTAGAGTAGGTGGGTTCGGGGAATGTTATAGACAACGGAGCTACCCAACAGGAGAACAACAGGGTCGTGGTCAGAGGTTTGTGCTTGAATTGTTATTACGTAGTGGGAAGAGGTAATGTTGCTTAGTATGGCAACGTCAAAGACGTCAGAGGGGTAGTTTGAGGAGTGGTGAAAGGTGGGCTCAACAGGGCCTATGACACGGAAGTCAGACCTGACTGCGTGGTCAAGGAGGGCGGTGCCTCTTGCGTTTGCAACTGTGGAATTCTAGTGCGGATGTTTCGCATTAAGATCACCAGCCAATATGGTAGGAATGCGATCAGGGATAAGACTTGATTGTCTGCCATAAGGTATGGCGTGTTGGGTCGAGTATAACAGCCACACATCGAAGATCGCCTCGGTCTGTCTTGATGGTGACGGCAGTGGCTTCGGTCGTTTGTAGTGGTTGAAGCAAGGTTGGAGTGTAGCTGACAGAAGTGGAGACTAGGATTGCCGACCACCTCCTCTTGCATGTTTAGAAGCATTTTTAAATCTATCGGAGCGTAAGGTGTGGAAGCCGGGGGATTTTCCCATGAGTCCGAGGGCAGGAGATGAGTCTCGTTGAGGAGAACTAGATCTGCACGAACTGATCGAACAAGGTGAAGGAGTTCAGGGGTTTTACTTTTTATACCCCCGTTCGCATTCCAGAAAAGTATTCGTGTTTCTTTTCTGTTTCTAGGGGGCCCTTTCGAGTTGTTGATTTTGAAAATTTTGATGAGTGACGCTATTGTGATTATTTTCGGACCCGGGTTTACATAGCCGTGAGGGCGTCTTTTTCCAACCCATCTATTAGGACCAGATTGAGGCTTCGGGTTTTTTTTACAGGAGTCGGTTCAGGCCTGGGTTGAGCCTTGGGGCGATTGGTTTAGGTTGGGTTGGGCCTGGAGGCGAGCAGCTTGAGGGCGATTTCCGTAGTTTACCACGTCTGCAAAGGAATGGAGTGGATTGGTGGAATGAGTGGTGGTAATTATGTGGTTTGGATTTTTTGTAGGTGCGGCGGGTGAACGAGTGCTTTGGGGGGTTCGAGATCCAGGGGCGCGGAGAACGCAGGGCATTTGCGGAGGACGCAGGATGGGCTGTTGACAGTTGAAGACATTGCAGCTAGAGGAGGCTTCGGACAGTCTTTAGACGATGGTATTCAGCACACTTGAAACAAACTGGGGTTTGACATTTCAAAATGGGAAGAATGCCCAAATGCTGCAGTGAAGCACTGCCGTGCCTTCGGTCACGATAGCGCTCCACGGTTAACTCGGTGGTGAAAACACGCGTCAACCCGATGGAGGGGATTACCAGGGGCGTTTATTGTGTAGTAATGACGAACAAGGGCATCGGTCGTTTTCTATCCTTCTTCAGTTCGGTGTGTGAGTTGACGTACTCCAAGACGATACGCCCTGGTTCTGTAGTCGGAATATAGTAGTGTTTCTACTGTGCAAAATGCCACGGGAACAGCTTCTTAGTTCTCTGTTCCCGTAGGAATTGTGAAAATAATTTCATTTCCTTTTAAGTGTGTGTTAGGTCATCATAGTTTTTCCGGGAGTCGGTTTTTTTTCCCAAAGGTGTCACTTGTTGATGAAATTGTTATTTGCATTGGTAGAGCATTAATTTTGCAATGATGGCTTATACGTCGGGCAGCCGTAAACTGTAATGGGGGGACTCGGTCCGGGGGTTTAGGGGGCTAGCACTGTTCCCTTCACGTTTGGGGTTTCGGTTGAATCAACGTCACGGAAAGTATGTTGTGATTTGGAGGAGGGGAGGCAGACGAAGACATCAGTGCGGTTCCCCTGCAAACTTTGGTTTTGTCCGGGGATCCATTGTGTCAAGACCGGGATTCAACTACATGTTAAGTTCAGGTAGTGAGTCATTACCTGTGAAGAGGCCATAACGATTTCTAAGCTATGGGTGGATGTTGCAACCTGCTTCGATGGAATAGCAGTTGAAATTGAGGGGTGAGGAATTGCCGTCGGGGTTGGGCACGCCTTGAAACCCTTTTTTTAAGAAGTTGGTTTTAGGTTGAAATCAGTATTTCCCGGGGAGCCGAATTTGTGGGGACGTTGCGCACGGCAATTTTGGTCCATTTGGGCTTTGTTTATGAAATGGCGCTGGGTGTTGCAGTCCAACAGGGATTGTATTGTTTCGAGGGGAAACTCGTAGGTGGTTGTTGAACATTTAGTGGCTGGTGTAGGCACTGTATGATGCCTAGTATAGTGTTCGAGCTCGACTTTGGACGCGCGTATACGAGACCATGCGTCCATAGTGCGCAATCACCAAATTCGGTTATGATTGTGTGTACTGATGTTGGCATGAATATGCAACATAATAAACCACTGATGTAGGGGGGTTTTTTTCGCAGAAAGTTCAGGTTCTGGGCTGTATTTCCGATTTGATTTAAAATGTAATCGAAAGTACCCCGAAGGGGTAGACACAGGGCCTATAGCAGAGCCTGTCGAGAGTCACCTTTCCCCGGGTGGGGAGGGGAATGTTAGTGGGAATGAGAAACAGGCTACAATTTAGGCCCGGCACGAAAAAAACCTTTTTCGAAGTATGAATGCAAACTACGAATGGTGGCGCGCGCCCTTTACAAGGTTTGGATGTGAGAAATAACATTACTACAGAACACGTGATAGGCGTGGCTGGAGGAAGTAAAAAGTTTGGGCTAGTGATGGAAAGGGGGATGTTCTGCTAACATTTGGAATCAATTGCCATCTTTTGCGGTCAATTGATGTGAGTTGATTTTTCTATTGATGCTTTATTGACAAGCATAATTTCAATTGGTTTGAAATGATATCAATTGCATTATATAAGTCAATTGATATTCTTGATTCCCATTGATATAGTTTTTGTCAATTGGCACATTCAAATGATCTTTAATTGATTGTAGACAAAGTCAATAGACTATCAATGCAATCAATTGACAAACATTTAAAATCATTTCTTTTTAAAATTGATATCAATTCATTTCAATTGACCAGCAAGTGATATCAATTAAAAAACATTTCAAATCCAAATGATTTTTTTGCTAGGGACAGTATATAAATTTTTATGTCGTTGTTCCCCAATCGTAATAAATTAATGAGATGAAATGTAGATTGCAGATATCAGTATCGTAAACATAGAGCTCGCGGCAATTAGCTCCACATAGACAAGAAAAACTCGATAAGACTCGACAGTATAAATATTAAATAGATTTTGCAAAGCGACCCAACCCATTTTAATTTACATGTTCCAACTCCCTTACCATCTTTCAGATCACGAAATCGAATGGAATAGTCGGAGCTTGCCATTCGGCTTTATACAGCCGGAACGCTGACAGTCAAGAAGTTCCATCAGCTTCACAGCGTCACGTATACGCGTTTCCAAGCAAAGATAGATGGCAGCACTAAAACGCAACATGTCGGACCGATCGGTGATAGAGGCGAGCTGCTTACGGCGGGCGCATTTATATTCAGTTGGCTTCAACTTGATTTTTGTTACATTTCTGGTCATTTGCGAAAACATTGTTGATTAAGTCATATCGTCCGCGTATTTTATCAGTAAAATTCGTAAGTTTTGGGGATCGACTGAATTAAAAACGGGAATTTAATAGCATTTTAAATTACAACAAATAATTGAGATTATTTGATGATATTAGCTCGAAAAGAACATACCACACTGTTGAACTATTAAATACAGAAACAAGTGTGTCAAATAATGTTCAATGTTGAAGATCGATGATATTTTGCCAAGAAAATGTTGCGCACCAATACTAATAATTTCAATAATTTACTATATCTAAAAATCAAGAGCTTCTAGCAAATTATAGCCCTACACTTGTTTTGCACGTTTTCTACATCGTTTTACAATGTAAACGCAATCGAAGTAGGCCTATATATATATATTTACTACTATATACTTAGGTCTACCGCTTTTTTAAAGTATACATTTATTAAAGTAGGCCTATTGAGGCCTGATGGCATATTTTATTATGTCAATAATGGCATGACGCGTCATTCTGCAGACAGCTTTAAAATCTTGTAGGTCATACCATTATACTTATTCTATTGTAATAATATAAATCGCATTTATTATGATATTATGTATAATATTATGCAATAAATGAACAATGACGGTAAACGGTATATGTAGGCGTACATAATTATACAAGGCAGAAAAGGAGTTGGGACTTGTGCATAAGCCCTAATACAATTACTAGGCCTATTATTATTTTTGTTTTTGTTTTGTTATTACTTATTATTATTATGACTTTATTTTTATTAAATTATCATAATAAAACTAAAGAAGTATATCTCAATTAAAAGTGCCATAAGAAGCGAGCGATACTGTATGTGTGTGTTTACTATGAGTTGTGAACATTCTTGACGGTTTGAATTTGATTAAGTATTTATCGTACCCTGTTCGACTATTTAGTATACAGCCTATAAATACCAATGATTTATTATGATATTACAAGTAGAGAATTGTTATATGGATACAAATGCCATCCTCGGTGTCTCATGGGTGCATGGGGCGCAGGTCTGAATATAGTTATATTATTCTGGTGGACATGGTCTCGAATCCCGCATATTGCAGAGCGATTTTATCTTTTTGGTGCACCCCCATGCTTTTGATTATCATCAATTAACAACATTTTGGGAGAGCAACGACAATGTACCTGTGATTGTACATATTATATTTATAAGTGACAAACACGGAATGACATGTGTTCTTCAGGTAAGCTCATAGCGCGCTCCTCCCGACTATCACTGATCGGACAGTTGCATTTTTCGCCACCAGGTAGCAACCCCTTTGCTTGGAAACGCGTAGGTATACATATCACTGTATCAGACGACGATTCAAGCTGAAATTGAGTTAGCAGCACGAGAAGCAGCATTTTGATCATAACTTACGTTTTGTTCACTTCACTTGAAGTTTAAGAGTTAGCTTCATTCATTGTTGTGTACATTTTTCACAGCAATCTGTCCGACTGTCATGGAATAGGTACACTACAATACTACTTCTAATTTCTACTAATAAATTACGAATTCATTTAAATCTCCTCCTCCTCCTCCTTCTTCTTCTTCTTCTTCTTCTTCTTCTTCTTCTTCTTCTTCTTCTTCTTCTTCTTCTTCTTCTTCTTCTTCATCATTCACAGCATCATATTGTGCTTCAGCATTCGTGCAGTAAGTACTTATTGACTGGCGAACTGGCATGATGCGATTCTCGTAGGAGAGAGGTGTGTTGGAGGACGTAGCTATTTATAGCCCCTGCCACCCCCACCGAGTGGACAACTTCTTCACCTCGCCGTCGTCAAGCCCCGAGAGTTTGGGAAAAAAAATAATGGATGGATCGATATTTAGGGTCACTCATATCATTGACCTTAGTGATCTTCATTGACAGCTCCAAGACCCCATCTCTAGGCTAGGCCAGTTGTTCTTGAAAGGCGCCGCAACATTTAGACCGATGTTCTCCTAAAAAAAAATATATATTTTTTAAATTCGAAGGGGCGCTTCCGCTATACAATGATTTACTTTTGAAATTTAAATTAAAGGAAAAGTCATCTTGTTTTTTTAAAAATAAGGGTTTTTAAAGATTTTAAGTAAAAGCATACATTAAGGCCCAAAACCCTCCTCTATTTCCGTGGACAACGAAAAACACTTTTCAAACCCGGGAAAACCACCCCAAAAATTTGGGGAGCAGGAAAAAGACTTATTTAGAATGTTTTTTTTTTACGGGGGACACGCATGGTAGCAAAAAAGTCCCTTTTCATGGCTCCCAAGAGGGCCGCCTAAATAATTTTAAAATTGCGTAACTAAAAGAATAATCATCAATTTGGGGTAAACTAGGTTTTTTTTATTCTTTTTTAAGTTCTAAAAAAATTCAATAGAATTTTTAACTAAATAAAATATTTTTTAATTATTTATATTTTATTACAATGTTTGATATACCCTTTTTGGGGTTACTATATAATTTTTAACGAAAAATTTCGCTAGATTTCATAAATTTCAACTAACAAAAAAACCCAAATAAATCCAAAATTTAAAAGTCAAAAAACAAAATTCCTGTAATTTTTTGTTTAATTTAAAATTACTTAATTAAAATCCCAACAAAGTTTTTACACTTCCAAAGCACGTAGTTATCCAAAAGAAAAATTTTTGACCAAAAATGCCCAAAAAAATTTTTGTTCCAAAAAAATTAAAACATTTTCCTATTTTTAAAATTAATTAAATTAAATTTAAAAATAATGAAATAATCCATTAATTTTGAAAAATAAAAATTAGCGATTTTGGAATCTTTTTTAAACTAGTTTGGAGGCGAAAAATGTAAAAAAAATTAATTAATTAAAATTAATTAATCCCGAAAAAATTCTTTTGTTTAAATTATCCACTTTTGAACATTTATTTTTTTGTATCCAAAACTTAACGATCAAAAAAAAAATATACTATTTCTGACATAATCCAAAGGAATCCGAATTGTCTGTCCAAAACAAATTCTTATAACTTGCCGTTAATTAAAAAATTAATGAAAATTACTTTTCTAAATATTTTGTTATTGTCACCAATTAACATAAAAAATCCAACAGAAGTAAAAATATAAAAATGCATTTAAAAATTTTTATAAATTTAAGTCCAAAATTAAGTTCAGCTATTTTCCTTTAAGGGAAATTTAACGAATAAAATTAAAAAAAATCGATAAAATCCCCAGGGTTTTGGAAAAATTAACACACCCCACTGGGAATTTGCTGCTTTTTTTACAGAAAAAAAATTTTGGGGGAAAATTCTTTAAACAGAAATGCTAAACTAATTTTGGGACTTAATTTTTTTTAAATTATACTTGCTTGTTTTTATTTGATACTCTTTGGCATTTTGTATGTGTTAATTGAGTGAAAATACAATTTTGAATATAATAAATTTTTCTTTAATTTTTTAAAAAATCGGCAAATTATAAAATTTTTTTTCGGACATGACAATTCGGATTCATTGGCTTATCAGCAAGTAGTTTATTTTTATGACGATCGATCGGTTTTAGGTAAAAATAAAAAATACTATAACAAAATGGGGAAAAATTTTAATAAAAATTTTAAATTAATTTGGTAATTAAATTAAATTTTAAATTTTTTTTTTTTTTATTACTTTTTTTCGCCTTTTAAATACTTTAAAATATTCCAAGGTCACTACATTTTTTAATTTTTCAAAATTAATTTTAGATTATTGCCATTATTTTTTAAAAATGGGAAATTTTGATTTAGAAAAGGGTTTGGAAATTTAATTTTTTGGAAATATATTTTTTTGGGCATTGGGTTTTATTTGTTCTGTGTGATACCACTGCTTTGGTAATGAATAGAAACTTTTTGTTGGGGTTTAATTATGCTTAATTTTTTAATTATTTAAACAAAAAAACAGGAATTTCGTTTTTTGACTTTTAAATTTTTGGGTTTTTTTGCGTTTTTTTCAGTATAGTCGAAAAATTTTTTGACAATCTGCGAAAGTACGTATAAAAAATTTAAAATTTACCAAAAAAGGGTATAATTGCAATACATTGTAAAATTAAAAAATATTTAAAAAATTTGTATTTTGGTAAAAAATTTTGATGGCAATTTTTAACAATAAAAACCGAATAACACAAAACCTAGTTTATCCAAATCTGATGACTTTTTTAATTTCTGAATTGTAGTAAAAAAAAAAAAAAAAAAAATTATGTAGTTGATCTTTATTCCGTTGCGCGGCTTGTAATGCGCATGCGCAGTGCCCGATGCAGATCAGTTACATATTTTACGTAATCAATTTCACTTTTTCCCATTAAAAAAAATAAAATAATATTATTAAATAATGAAAACATACGCGGGGGGCGGGGAAATTTAAAGAAAAATCTTAGGGTACCCACATACGGTGTACTCCGCTAGCCCCGTCCCATGACCGACATACAGCGATGTAGCTCCGCTAGCCCCG
Organism: Sweltsa coloradensis; assembly: GCA_024449915.1. Taxonomy (NCBI): domain Eukaryota; kingdom Metazoa; phylum Arthropoda; class Insecta; order Plecoptera; family Chloroperlidae; genus Sweltsa; species Sweltsa coloradensis. The sequence goes on from JAMZAV010001409.1 coordinate 85,749, forward strand.
TCCCATGACCGACATACAGCGATGTAGCTCCGCCAGCCCCGTCCCATGACCGACATACAGCGATGTAGCTCCGCCAGCCCCGTCCTATGACCGACATACAGCGAAGTAGCTCCGCCAGCCCCGTCCCATGACCGACATATAGAGGGTACCTGCTAGCCTCGTCCATGAGACATCAGCGATGTACTCCGCGCCCCGTCCCCAACCGCTTATAGAGAGTAGCCCCGCTAGCCTGTCCCATCCGACAAAAGATGAGCTCCCCTAGCCCCCCCCAGCCGACATACAGCGAGTAGCTCCGCCAGCCCCCCCCTGACCGAATACAGCGATGTAGCTCCGCCACCCCCTCCCATGCCCACATCACGATTAGCTCCGCCCGCCCCGTCCTATGCCGACAAAAACCCTTAGCTCCGCTACCCCGTCCCCCTTGACCGCCCCTCAGCATATAATCCGCTACCCTCCCCTGACCGACATACAGCGATGTAGCTTCGTTCGTTAGCCCCGTCCCATGACCGACATACAGCGATGTAGCTTCGTTCGTTAGCCCCGTCCCATGACCCCAATGGTCAGTAACAGCGTTCTGTATCATCTTTCTTTTCAATGTCAACCAACAAACCCATATCAATCTTGTTTTTTTATCGTGATACGCGACTCACACGGAAGAACAAATGAATTTAAATATTACACATATAGTCCGTGGAACAAGCTGCTAAAACTATAGGAACATTTCAAATCCGGAAACCAGCACCAAAATTTAGGAGCAGGTAAAAGACATATTTTAGAATGTTATTTTCACGGGGGACACGCATGGTAGCAAATAAGTCACCTGTCATGGCGTCCACAAGATGGCCGCCAAAATAATTTTTACAGTTGCTGTAACTCAAGAAGTAATTTTTTTTTTTTTTTTTTTAGTTAGTTTGACTCAGGCAGATGTTGCTGCTTTGAGCTTTGACACGGCGAGCCTCTAAAACTATACTAGTCGAAATTGAATTCAATGTGGTTTATGTATCTTGGGTTATGTGTAGAGATTTGCTAAAATGAGGAGAAAGAGTCTTCCTGGTGTTTTGTGAAATAAAGTTCTCATGTCTCGTAACCCTTTCAACGCCGATTTAGTCTACAATAAGTCTAAATAAGGAAATTGTAATAATGAAATTAAAATTCTGAACATTTTCCTGAAAATTTTGCTATTTTTTGGGTATTTTTTAATCATGATTGAGCAATTTCGGGAAATTTTGGATTTTGAATAATATCTCCATGTTTGATAACAATTTAAATTTGAAGTGCATTCCTAGAAGTAGATTTTTTCTGTTTTTTTTTGTTGTTCCATATTTTACATTTTATGTCCCTCAAATAACAGCAGTACTGGACATTTATTACTTTTCCAGGACTGACCAAACTTTTTACGTTTTTTTAAAAACCTTTTTAGCATAAAAATATAAATTGGTGGGAAAATATTTATTTTTATTTTTAAAAAAAATGGGGTGCGAAACTGATAAACCGAACATTTACCCGCAAAAATAGATCTTTTTGTTGCCATGGCAACGCCAGGTTAGAAAGGGTTAAGAGTTTCACATACATTTTTCCGATTCAAGATTCTTATTTATTTTACTACCGGTATATTCTTTTCCATTTAAAAGGGATGTCAATTCTTCATCACATTAAATTTTGTTCATTACCACTGTCACATTTCCTTTATCGGCCGGATCAATAATTCAAGTACGTAGTCACTTCACTTAGTTGTATTTGTTTCTGCCTCTAAATGAGTGAAGTATACTTCTGTTGTGAGTTTACATGTGAATAGGAAATTCTCAGAAATTAGAATGGGTGGGGATATTGGGCAAAATGATGCCTGCGATGAGCCCAAAATAAATGTTAAACGCATGTTTAGATTACGTTTAAGAAGGTGGGATATATTTTATATCGGGTAGGTGTTCTATCGACGAACCGGAGGGAATATCAGATCTATTAACGATATTATTATTTTGTTATTCAAAAACAGAATTTCACTTGTAATCATGGATATACTATCCATGCAATGAACGCCCAAACCTAAATTGAGTTCTGAGTGATCCTTTGACTGTTGCGTCGTGGCTTTGCCACTCATGTTGGTGGTAGGCCTACTTTAAGACTGACGTGTCTTGAAGGAGCCACCGAAATGGGTAGCGAAACGTCGAGCAGTGACTCATCATTGACACGACGCAATCATGGAATAATAACTCAGAATTCAATTTAAAATATGTTTCCATTAGGCCTAAGTTAGCCACGATCAATAAGAAATATGACGGAAGAAATACGTCATATTTTTGCACTAATATGCACCAAAATACACAATTAATTTCAATTTTGCACCACTCGCATACAAAACTTAATTCACAATTTAAGTGGGCGGGGCCAACTTAATGGCAGTCTCGCCCAAAGGCCCGATTTCCAATCTCAATATTAATTCAAAGGTATTATTAGAAAGTAAGATTCCAACCGGTGCCAATTCAACAATCTATTACTGTACAAACGAAATGCAGTTCAATCAATAGTATACATTTTGGTGCCCCATTGCGCCCCTGGCAATCATAAAGACCTCACCCTCTACTCAGTACTAAGCCAGTGCAAACAACACGTTGGTGCCCCATTGCGCCCCTGGCAATCATAAAGGCCTCACCCTCTACTCAGTACTAAGCCAGTGCAAACAACACGTGGGTGCCCCATTGCGCCCCTGGCAATCATAAAGGCCTCACCCTCTACTCAGTACTAAGCCAGTGCAAACAACACGTTGGTGCCCCATTGCGCCCCTGGCAATCATAAAGGCCTCACCCTCTACTCAGTACTAAGCCAGTGCAAACAACACGTTGGTGCCCCATTGCGCCCCTGGCAATCATAAAGGCCTCACCCTCTACTCAGTACTAAGTCAGTGCAAACAACACGTTGGTGCCCCATTGCGCCCCTGGCAATCATAAAGGCCTCACCCTCTACTCAGTACTAAGCCAGTGCAAACAACACGTTGGTGCCCATTGCGCCCCTGGCAATCATAAAGGCCTCACCCTCTTCTCAGTAAAGTCAGTGCAAAAACACTTGTGCCATGCGCCTGGAATCATAAAGGCCTCACCCCTACCAGACTAAGTCAGTGCAAACAACACGTTGGTGCCCCATTGCGCCCCTGGCAATCATAAAGGCCTCACCTCTACTCAGTACTAAGCCCGTGCAAACAACACGTTGGGGCCCCATTGCGCCCCTGGCAACATAAAGGCCTCACCCTCTACTCAGTACTAAGCCGTGCAAACAACACGTTGTGCCCCATTGCGCCCCTGGCAATCATAAAGGCCCCACCCTCTACTCAGTACTAAGCCAGTGCAAACAACACGTTGGTGCCCCATTGCGCCCCTGGCAATCATAAAGGCCTCACCTCTACTCAGTACTAAGCCAGTGCAAACAACACGTTGGTGCCACATTGCGCCCCAGGCAATCATAAAGGCCTCACCCTCTACTCAGTACTAAGCCAGTGCAAACAACACGTGGGTGCCCCATTGCGCCCCTGGCAATCATAAAGGCCTCACCCTCTCCTCAGTGCTAAGCCAGTGCAAACAACACGTTGGTGCCCCACAGCGCCCCTGGCAATCATAAAGGCCTCACCCTCTACTCAGTACTAAGCCAGTGCAAAACAACACGTTGGTGCCCCATTGCGCCCCTGGCAATCATAAAGGCCTCACCCTCTACTCAGTACTAAGCCAGTGCAAACAACACGTGGGTGCCCCATTGCGCCCCTGGCAATCATAAAGGCCTCACCCTCTACTCAGTACTAAGCCAGTGCAAACAACACGTTGGTGCCCCATTGCGCCCCTGGCAATCATAAAGGCCTCACCTGCTCCTCAGTACTAAGCCAATGCAAAAACACGTTGGTGCCCCATTGCGCCCCTGGCAATCATAAAGGCCTCACCCTCTACTCAGTATTAGTCAGTGCAAACAACACGTTGGTGCCCATTGCGCCCCTGGCAATCATAAAGGCCTCACCCTCTACTCAGTACTAAGCCAGTGCAAACAACACGTTGGGACCCCCAAAAGCGCCCCTGGCAATCATAAAGGCCTCATCCTCTCCCCAGTACTAAGCCAGTGCAAACAACACGTTGTGCCCCATTGCGCCCCTGGCAATCATAAAGGCCTCACCCTCTACTCAGTACTAAGCCAGTGCAAACAACACGTTGGTGCCCCATTGCGCCCCTGGCAATCATAAAGGCCTCACCCTCTACTCAGTACTAAGTCAGTGCAAACAACACTATATAATACAAAATCCCATTTTCTCCAACGAGAGCCCGGAGCGAAAAGTAAATCTATGAGCGCCGTCTAAGTAAATTGAAATGTGTTTCTTGTTCTCGATTGTAAAGTTTCTCTGACAAGGCAGTTAGCTTGATTTGTTTCATAGCTTCAAGTTAATGGTTATACTGCGAAGCTATGTAGTCTTACTGTGAAATACACATTGAAAACGTGCTTTTCAGGAAAGCAACGCAAGGAAGTTATGTAAGCGGGGCATGTGAATGACGAAAACTTTGTAGGGCCTGTTTCACTTTATTTCATTTCATTTCAGTAACATTTCTCTTAAATAATACGCTAGCAAAACTAGCCTTCAATCCATTGAATTATGTTGGATAAAATCTTCTAGTAGTTGGCAAATTGAACGAACAGACTCAGCCCCCCACCCCCACCCCCCCCCAAACTCGAAGGCGAAGCGAAGATCGTCTGCTACACACGGACCGCACGGCGTGTAGTGTTTGATAAATGTACAAAATTATGAAATGTATAAATGTAATGAATATACGGAATAAACACTACAACAACAACAACAACAACAACAACAACAATAATAATAATAATTATTATAATAATGGTATAATAATAATAATAATAATAATAATAATTATTATTATATTATTATTATTATTATTATTATTATTATTATTATTATTATTATTGATTCATAGCAGTTGTCGAAAAAGTTTGCCCCGACTGGGGTTCGAACCCAGAACCTCCGGCTTTATGTCATGCAAGTCAACAATCACAACAAATAGCAGTTTAGTAAAGGTTTGTTCTGTGGTCCCGGTAGCTTAATTGGTAAAGCTATGGCACGTTAAGCCGGAGGTTCTGGGTTCGAACCCCAGTCGGGGCAAACTTTTTCGACAACTGCTATGAATCAATAACTATGTCTTTAAAGCGGGCTTATGCTTAAAAACCTAATATTCATACTACCCAACTCATGGGAGATGAGACGTGATTGGATTTATCCATGCGATCTTTCAGATTTGACAGCAACATTGCAGTCTTCTGTTGGATTTATGTCATGCAAGTCAACAATCACAACAAATAACAGTTTAGTAAAGGTTTGTTCTGTGGTCCCGGTAGCTTAATTGGTAAAGCTATGGCACTTTAAGTCGGAGGTTCTGGGTTCGAACCCCAGTCGGGGAAAACTTTTTCGACAACTGCTATGAATCAATAACTATGTCCTTAAAGCGGGCTTATGCTTAAAAACCTAATATTCATACTGCCCAACTCATGGGAGATGAGACGTGATTGGATTTATCCATGCGATCTTTCAGATTTGACAGCAACATTGCAGTCTTCTGTTGGATTTATGTCATGCAAGTCAACAATCACAACAAATAGCAGTTTAGTAAAGGTTTGTTCTGTGGTCCCGGTAGCTTAATTGGTAAAGCTATGGCACGTTAAGCCGGAGGTTCTGGGTTCGAACCCCAGTCGGGGCAAACTTTTTCGACAACTGCTACGAATCAATAACTATGTCCTTAAAGCGGGCTTATGCTTAAAAACCTAATATTCATAATAATAATAATATTAGAGAAATCAAATATTTTACGAGGCATTTCGCTGTGTTCATTTTTATTAAATTACCTGACGTTTCGATACGACTGTGCGTATCATCATCTGAGGCAACACTGTAAAACTTTACTTTTGAGATTGTTTTTGTTGAATTCTTTTGCTTCTTCTTTGGCTCTGATTGTCATTGTCCAAAGAACTAGAACTCCTTGATGCTGCTGCTGTTGTTGTTGTTGTGGCAGTGGTTGTTGTTGTTGTTGTTACACACAACACACATACGTACAACAGCAGCAGCAGCATCAAGGAAGTCAAGATATTTCTAGTTCTTTGGACAATGACAATCAGAGCCAAAGAAGAAGCAAAGGAATTCAACAAAAACAATCTCAAATGTAAAGTTTTTCAGTGTTGAATCAGATGATGATACGCACTGTCGTATCGAAAAGTCAAGTAATTTAATAAAAACGAACACAGCGAAATGACTCGTAAAATATTTGATTTCTCTAATATTTCGGGCTGTGAAAGCATCAAGCAAGAAATTCATAATAATGATAATAATAATAATAATAATAATAATAATAATAATAATAATAATAATAATAATAATAATAATAATAAAACCCCAGTCGATAATATAATAATAATAATAATAATAATAATAATAATTAATAATACTTTCTTTCATAACCTTACATAATAATAATAATAATAATAAATAATAAAACCCCAGTCGGGGCAAACTTTTTCGACAACTGCTATGAATCAATATGCTTAAAAACCTAATATTAATTTTTAATTTTAATTTTTTTTAAAGTTGCCTTTATTGAACACTTTATTTACAGATACAATCGATTGTCCTGCAAAGCTGCAAAACAGCTTATCTGCAGGTTCAAATCTTTTTATACATTATTTGTACATAGTAATACATTAAATAATAAAAAATAAAAAAATAAAAAATAAAATAAAAATAAGAAATACATTAATAATAATAATAATAATAATAATAATAATAATAATAATAATAATAATTAATATAATTTTTTTTTTTTTTTTTATATATAAAGCATAGTATTACACATCATACATATTCTACTTGATTCGATATCCCACAAAGCTTCATCAGAAGCTTGGCTGTGGGCTAATTATAATATACAAAATTACGGACAATGTAATTAATAATAATAATAATAATAATAATAATAATAATAATAATAATAATAATAATAATAAAATAATTATAATAATAATAATAATAATAATATATATAATAATAATAATAATAATAATAATTATTGATTCATAGCAGTTGTCGAAAAAGTTTGCCCCGACTGGGGTTCGAACCCAGAACCTCCGGCTTAACGTGCCATAGCTCTACCAATTAACTACCGGACCACAGAACAAACCTTTAGGAAACTGCTATTTGTTGACTGTGATTTACATGACAACAGTCACAAACAAAATAGCAGTTTCCTAAAGTTGTTCTGTGGTCCGTAGCTTAATTTGGTAGAGCTATGGCACTTAAGCGGAGTCTGGGTTCGAACCCCATCGGGCAAACTTTTTCGACAACTGCTATGAATCAATAACTATGTCCTTAAAGCGGGCTTATGCTTAAAAACCATATATTAATAATAATAATAATAATAATAATAATGACAAAAGGATTTTAAGCAAGCCCGCTTTGAGGACGTTACCAGTGAATGATAGCAATTGTCATAAAAGTATGTCCCGACTGGGGATCGAACCCAGAACTTCTGTCTTAACGCGCCATGGCTCTACCAATTGAGCTATCGAGGACACATCAAGACTTATCTTTATTAAATTGCTATTTGTTGTGAATGTTGACATCCATGATATAAATCGAACAGAAGTCTGCAATGTAGTTGACATTACTGAATGATTATGTTGTGTTCTTTCAGTAATGACAGCTACATTGCAGTCTTCTGATCGATTTAATGATTTAATGATTTAATTATTATGTTGTGTTCTTCTTTCATGCATAGGCTTGTAACGAACTGATATAATATGTAGTTTAAGTTTTAAAAAAAACTCAAATTTTTATTCATTATTGCCATATTTCTGAATGACTGCCTGAAACTCTGGAATCACGAGCAAGTATGTCATTTTGTCAGCAGAGACAACTGTTATTGGATAAGCGTAGCGAGCGAAGCGAAGATTCCATTTCACTACACTGGAGAAAAAAATCCAGAATGTTTTTTTTTTCTTTTCTTCTTTTTTTAAATGTATTTTTGTGTGTCTGCTAACACGATTCCGGCTAAACCGATACTCCAATTGCAATAACATTTTCTGGAGGCCTTCGAAATCTCTGAACTTAGAACTGCCACGTTTTTGAGTGCAATCGAAAAATTATTTCTCAAGAAAATCGCAATTTTACGATTTTTTTCGATTTAAAAAAAATGTCTTAGACTTATAACACCTACATGCTTTATCCGATTGTAATGATTTTTTCACTGAACCTTAATATTAAGAATTAATATATTGATGTGAAATTTGAGCGCAATCAAAAAACTATTTCTCATGAAAATCGTAATTTTACGCTTTTTTCGTTTAAAAAAATTACGCTCATCCAACAACGCGCCTGAAAAAGCGTTTGCGAAGCTTCCTAGTTTTTATGTTTGGATGAACGTAGCGAGCGAAGCGAAGATTCCATTTCACTACACCGGAGAAAAAACCCGGAATGTTTTGTTTTTTTTCTTTCTTTTTCTGTTTGTATTTTTGTGTGTCTGTTAACACGATTCCGGCTAAACCAATACTCCAATTACGATGAAATTGGAGGCCTTTGAATTCTCTGAACTAACTTAGAACTGCCACGTTTTTTAGCGCAATCGAATTTTTTTTCTCATGAAAATAGCAATTTTACGATTGTTTTGTTTTAAAAAATTACGCTCATCCAACAACGCGCCTGTAAAAGCGTTTGCGAAGCTTCCTAGTATGAGCTTCACATTGATATCTAGAATCAGCTGTCATATGGAGGTGCTTTAGTTGGCTACATTTGCTTACTTACAGGTTCCTAAATATGCCCGGTCTGTTGATTGAATTCAGTTGAAAGAAACTCTGTATGCACGACATACTAAATCGAATGTTCTGTTTCTTCTTTTCGCAGGTAAATGATGAATGATGATTCACCTCGGGGACACAGTGCCTGCTTGACAACAGTGGGATATATGCAGCTTCTTTATGTAAGTATGGGTTATACTAAATAAATAACATGCAAAGCATTTTATCTCTTTGTCTCTCGGACTGACATGCAGTGCATTCTATTGGCAAAATAGGGTTTGCAAGTACTATTTATCACATTAAAACAATACTTGCGTATAAAATGTGTGCCAAGTTGGCGAGAATGCAGTCATGTGCAAAGTGAGTTTATGTGAGTTCGCTATTGTAGAAGGGTGCATAAGTTTGGCGCTGTTTTCCGATCTCAATGCTTTGGTGTGTTCTGTGTCAGGCTGCTTTTGTATGCGTGGAATCATTATATGTACATTATACTGTACAGAGATTTAATCAAACCGATGGACTTTAATTATCAATCTACCTTTGATGTTAATCATGAGCGCTTTTATAAATTGTTTATGATCAAATACCTATGAAGCGTGCATGCATCCAAGCTACAATAAAATGCACGTATAAATTTTTAATGACTAATAGACTCGAGCTCGAAGCTACTAGTTCAAAACTCATTTAATTAACTGCTCACAAACTTATTCCAATCGTGTTATATTTCTCCATGTATTTCACATTAAATGACGTCATGGCATTTTTCATGGCATTTGTTTCCTGCTTGAGATTTGAGAATATAAGTGCATCAAGCATTCTTCATTCACATTCATTCGCTTCAAGCAACACTGGATTGTATCTGCAGGAAAGAAAACTAGTGTTACGAGATTTAAGTGTATGGAGTTACATTCGCACAAAGTTTAACAGCAGCTGGAGAACGACTCTTAGAATAAACCATTGCGTCCAACATATAGCCAGACTTGCCAACGTAATAACCGTCGGAAGTGAAATGTGTTGTAAACAATTATTTTTCATTGATTTTATTGCATTCTATTTTCACCCGTTGTATGAACCCATGTGTTAATAAACTGCAAGAGGTCACAGTAAAACCAACCATTGGGCATTGAACGAAGTTAAATTTCAACTCAATTGGCCACTTTGCCGGGCGACATGAATCCTCATTCCACTAAAGAGAGCGGCAAACACGGGAAAAATAATTAATTAAAGCCATATCAAGTAAACGCGCTTGCTGGAATCTCATTTCATCAAAAGTTTTATCCCCACAATAGTCGGACTCAATGACCCAACCTCAAACATTGTGCTATATTGCCGCTCTATGCTATATGCCGAGATTTGATCCTTATGACTCCAAAGCCCCAATCTCAAAACAGTCGTGCTATATTGCCACTCTATGCTATATGCCGAGATTTGATCCTTATGACTCCAAAGCCATAACACCAAAACAGTCGTGCTATATCTTCATCCGAGTTTTTACCTTAATGATTCCAAAGCCACAACGTGCCACAACCTTATAAAAATATATATATATTAGAATCACAATTGTAAACTTGTCGGGTTATTTCGCCACGTCGATTTGACTTACCCATGTCAACGTTTCTGGACCGCTCTGGGCCCCGTCATCAGGACGACTGGTTTACAATTGTGATTCTAATACTTCGGGCCACGAAAGCCTTAAAAACTTAATATATATATATATATCCGGGAGAGCATAGCCCGGTAAGCTAAGGTCCCGGGTTCAAACCCCGGTGTAGTCACTTTTTTAATTTCTATCTAAAGTACTAACTAATATATATATATATATATATATATATATAGATGATGTTTTGCCTTGGCTTTATAGTAGGCGACTATTACGCTGTTATGTTAGTACTTTTGACTACACCATTTATCAAACCCGGGACCTAAGCTGTCCGGGCTATGCTCTTACCAACTGAGCTATGCTTGTTTCCAAAATTGATCATGGGCATCCCAGGAATCAGTATCGGTCTGCCAAGCTCGACACATCATGCATGATCTTCGTGTATTTCTTTCTCTTGTCGCGAAACCAACTCTCTCCACTTTTTCCTGTCTTCCCACCATCTCTCTCTATCTCTCACCACTGCCCAATCCTCTACTCTCTCCTTCACAACTGCAGCTGCTTGTACCGGGTCCTGCCATATCCCTAGGTCTTCCCACTCTTATTCTCTCATTCACTAATTCAAATGCTTATCTTGGGATGGATCCTATCATTTGTGTCCATACCATCGTAGTCGGTCCTTACCCATCTTCAATTTGAGGCTCTCAACTCCCACTTTGTTCAGTATCACACTATTCGTACCTTGTCCATCTTAGTGACACCTGCCACACTGCGGATGAATTTCATCTCAGCTGCCTGTACTGCACTTTCTTCTTTCCATCCCATTGGCCATGTTACCGCGCCATATGTTAAGATTAGTAGGTAATATTATTTATACAGCAGCATTGTGCGTATTTAGAGTCTACCCACTCAGTCACCTCACTGATTTTCAGCGGAGGAATTTTATTTAAAGCAGACTAAGCCAACCCTGTCGGCGTTGACACCATCGACGAGCGAGCAATGACAACTAGAGAAAGGTACACTAAAGTCATAAACACCGATCAATCATTCTATTGCTGGACACGATTCCACCCGCAAGTGGCGCCAGAATGGACAAAAGATGTACAATGTACATGGTTGCTAATTAGGAAGGCTCCAAAGTCACCGTTTACTCATCTCTAAGCCAAGAAACGATGGACATCAACATCACAACCGTCGTGCTACATCATCTAGCTGCCGAGATTTGACCCTTGCAACACTTTGCCTCGTACAACGAAAGACCGATCGATATGAACAAAACGCAATCACGGGAAAGTAATTAATGTTTAGAATTCCATGTTTGTAAATAGAATATCACACCAGTTCTCGCGATGAGTAGGCCTACGGCTCCATAACTAACTTAACGGGCGGATCGCGAGTATTATTATTCTATCAGACTAATCTGATTGTTAATCAAAATGTCGACTTCTAGCTTACTAATGAATCTAAACTGTGAATACCGAGCTTAATTGCCAATTAAACGAAAACTGTTTTTGGTGCGATGCTAGATGACGCAGGCAGGTGATAAATTAATTGCTGTGTTTGACATCAGTGCTTCCTTTGTGTGCGTCGAGTGGTTTTCTAGTTACCGGGTGAGGATGACAGCTAGACTTGATGAGGAAAACACTAAACATCGACGGCAAAAACTTTTTCGCGCTTGATGGTGCATATCTTCAACATAAACACTGGTATTGGAGGAGGGAGCGAATATAAATATTCAACAGATTGACGAAGAAGGATATAAAAATTAATATTGGTATTAACCCACCAAAAAATCCAAGGCGGTTAAAAATATTGTTTTCTTTTGAAAAGTATTAAACTTTTCCGAAAATGATATTTATTTTGCATTTAATCTTATTTTGTTTCCCTTTGGATGGGGCTTGTCCCGCCTCCCCGACCCCCAGTGAGACCAAAATATATCATATTCTCTATCGTCGCTGTTGAAGAGGAATGTCAACAAACTATCGCATGGCAATTGGAGGTGATGTTCGTTTCTTCTCGGGATACATGACACACGCACATGCATACAGATAGAACAGTATGCATAATTTATTTTTAAGGAGCAGGAACATGCTGACTGGAAGTAGGGAGCGAATCTTCATAATCAACAGATTGACGAAGAATATAAAAATTAATATTGGTATTAACCCACCAAAATCTTTTCCAAGGGGGTTCAAAATATTGTTTTATCTGAAAAGTATAAAACATTTTTGAAAAGGATATTTATTTTGCACTAGATCTTATTTTGTCCCCCTTTGGATGGTGCTTGCCCCACCTAAGGTGAGGTGACACAGACCAGAGGGTGAGAAGCGTGTTAACATTGCAGTCCGGAATAAAGAAGCCGTTATTAGATAGCACTCAGTAGTAACAGAATTCGATGAGACCGGCCTCTCCCCGCGACACAACGGCGCGTTAATAGAATTTCACGAATGTTCGCATACGGCGAAATTAAAATATTTCATATGTTTTCTGGACTTCACGTTGTCCGCGCATGAGTTTTTCGTGGCAAAGCTCCCTGTAGGGTACACATGTGGCTCTCTGTGGTGAGAGTAGAAGTTCGTTAGAAGCTGCTGCTGTCGGTGGCGGGATTCGCATCTGGTGCCTTACGAGCTGCTTCTGTCGGTGGCGGGATTCGCATCTAGTATCTTATGAGCTGCTTCTGTCGGTGGCGGGATTCGCATCTGGTGTCTTATGAGCTGCTTCTGTCGGTGGCGGGATTCGCATCTGGTGCCTTATGAGCTGCTTCTGTCGGTGGCGGGATTCGCATCTGGTACCTTATGAGCTGCTTCTGTCGGTGGCGGGATTCGCATCTGGTGCCTTATGAGCTGCTTCTGTCGGTGGCGGGATTCGCATCTAGTATCTTATGAGCTGCTTCTGTCGGTTGTGGGGAACTAAGGTTAAACGAACAACTGTGACTAAGGATTATTTGGGGCGTATCAACCGTTAGTTCCTTGTTTGCGCTTTTATTTTTACAATACTAGCAAACTTTTTTTAATGCTATTTGGCTTAGTTACAACCTACGAGCAATAGCAACTCGCTCTTCCGGACACAACATTGGGGGTTTGGAGTTTATTGGATGAGCGTAGCGAGCGAAGCGAAGATTCCATTTCACTCCACTGGAGAAAAAAATCCGAATGTTTTTTTTTTCTTTTTTTTTCTTTTTTTTCTTTTTCTGTATTATTGTGTGTTTGTCAGCACGATTCCGGCTAAACCAATACTCCAATTGCAATGAAATTTTCTGGAGACCTTCGAAATCTCTGAACTTAGTACTGCCACGTTTTTGAGCGCAATCGAAAAAGTATTTCTCATGAAAATCGAAATTTTACGGGTTTTTTCTTTTTTAAAACAATTCTTTGACTTAAAACACCTACATGCTTTAACCGATTGTAATAATTTTTTCACAGAACCTTAATTTTTGAATTTATATACTCATGTAAAATTTGAGCGCATTTCTTATGAAAATCGCAATTTTACGATTTTTTTTAAATTACGATTGATTAAAAAAATTAAAAATTTCAGTTTATATTTTACTTAATTTAAATTAATTTAAAAAAAATCTTCAACTTTGTTCTGTTTTTTCACGGAACAACAGAAAATCCGCATAACACATGGCAGCTCAATGCACCAATTACGCTCATCCAACAACGCGGCGGGACTTAAGCGTTTTCCTAGTATTATGATTATTGTGTGAGTGATGCTCTTTAGAGAACTAAAAACGTTCTCGTAAGGATGCCCGATGTAGGAGGAGATTTACCCGGTTGGCACCCTAAATTCATGGGACTAAGGTTATTAGGGTAGGGTGCACGATTGGGAATTGTAGGAATGTCCGAGGGCCGTCTATAAGTAAGAGGATTCAATCCATGCAATTTGCCTTATCGGCTGAAGAAAATTTCCGAAAAATCTTTGATTGCCTGTGGCGGGATTCGAATCCGTGATCCCCGAATTAGAGTTACATCACCACTATAGGTTTTATGCAAATCAAACCATTTTTTTTTAAATAAATTAAAAGTTAATTAAAAACGTTAGCGGGGTATAACCCCGCTGAGATGGATTTTTTAAATATCTGGATTGATTTACATAAAATCAATTACACCCATGGGAGTGTTTCCCGATTAATGAAATTGATAAATACACCACTATAGGTAAGTGTTCATTAGAGATTTCGTCAACTCTAAATATTACAGAAGAAAATAAGTGTAAAAGGGCAAAAAGGCTTAAATAAATGGTAAAATTCTGTTGTGCACTAATTTATAACAAATCAATAACTAAAAATTAGATTAATACATACCAAAATATATCATTTGTTATTTATTCATTATCTGATTGGATGAGCGAAGCGAAGACTAAAATTTTACTTACCCCTAGAAAAATAGCTCTTTTTTTTCTTCCTTTTTCTGATTGTTCGCGCTCTTCCGGGCAAACGACATAATAAGCGATCTTGATGAAAATTAGAAGGGACCTTCGAAATCTCTGAACGTACATCTGCCAAGTTTTTGGGAAACACCGCAGAAATATTTCTCATAAATATAATACTTTTATGATTTTATTTCTATTTTTGAATCGATATTTTCATGATATTTGGTCCGTTTCTGACCAAACAAGAGGGGCTAAAACGTAATGGTGATGCAGTGCCTTTTGAAAGAAAAAGTTGAAAAAGTTAGCCAGAATTCATAGAAATAAATAACAAGTAACTATAAAAACTTGACAATAATCACCTAGAATGCGTACAAAAAGCAAGTCTTTTGGCCACGAGATATTTTACATTATATTATTAATTGGTATCACCATAGCAATTAATAATAATAAATAAAAAATATATTAATTTAAGAAAAATTAAGAGATCCCACACGCATGCATACAAAAACTTAGTACTAATCACTAGAAAGAAAAAGCCAACCAAAAAAGCTAATCAATCACGCGACTGGAAAAGGCGTTCGCGAAGCGGCCAATAGTCAAAAGACAATAAACGTTTTAAAGATATTTTTTTTCACTTTTTAACGATTTCTTAGTTTTGACAATTTCTGCTATTACATATAATTTTTTTTTCGTAAATGCCTACTATACACGACATGATACGGTTCACCTTTTGTTTCCTTGACGAACGTTTTCCTGACAGTTTTACTCCTGGAAATAGAAAACTGTTGGCCCGCCCCCGTGCACCGTCTCGCGTGCGAGATTGCTCCGCATGTCACCTCGGAGAATGATGGGTCTGCCCCCGGGTTCACCCATCTGAGCCCTGAGCAGCTGCGCAGTCACTGTCTGTCCGGCACGGAAGTCCCCCTCCCACCTGACATTAGCAGGCGAGGCCTACCTCAAGACTGCTGCAATAAGAATTGTTTGGATGAGCAATGGGTAGGATTGTTGGGGGGAAAAACCAACTAGGAAATTTAGAGGCAATCTGGATTGTTGGGAACCATACATAGTGGATTGTTTGGGGGGCAAAGGGTAGGATTGTTGAGAAGCCTCTGGGTTGTTGGAGAGCATACGTAGGTTTTTTGGATGAGAAAAGGGTAGGATTGTTAAAAAAGCCATACTGGAATTTGAGAGAGCCCAAAAACGTGATTTTTGGATGGCAATGGGTAGGATTGTTGAGAGAGCCTCGTAGGAAATTTTGAAAAGAGCAATACCTTGGGTTGTTTTTTGGGTACAAAAGGGTGGGTTTTTGAGAAACCATACTAGGAATGTTGAGAGAGCAATACGTGGATTGTTTTGGTTTAGCAATGGGGGGATTGTTTTAAGGCCTACGTGGTTTTTGAAAGCAAACGTGGATTGTTTGGATGAGCAATGGGTAGGGTTGTTGAGAGAGCCTACTAGGAATTTGAGAAGCAAAACGAGTTGTTTGGGAGCAAGGGTAGAATTTTTGGGAAAAAGCCCCACGTAGGGAAAGTTGAGAGAGCAATACGTAGGATTGTTTGGATGAGCAATGGGTAGGATTGTTGAGAGAGCCATCTAGGAATGTTGAGAGAGCAATACGTAGTTGTTTAGAGGGCCCCTCATAGTAGGATTTTTTGGATGGCAATGGGGAGGGTTTTGAGGGCCATAGTAGGATTTTTGAGAGCAATACGAAAGGGTTGTTTGGTGAGCAATGGGTAGGATTGTTGAGAGAGCCATACGTAGGAATTGTTGAGAGAGCAATACGTAGGATTGTTGAGAGGCAATACGTGGAAGGTAGAGAGGCCATACGAGGTTTTTAGAGAGCAATACGAGGATTGTTGAAGAAAAAACGTGGATTGTTGAGAGAGCCATACAGGAATGTTAGAAGCCCTACATACGTGGATTTTTAGAGAGCAATACGTAATTTTTTTTTTTTAAACAAACGTAAAAAAAATTGTTGAGAGAGCTAAAAAAAAAAAATAGGATTGTTGAGAGAGCCAAAAACTGGGAAAGTTGAGAGAGCCCTGTAGGAATGTTGAGAGAGCAATAGTAGGAATGTTTTAGAGAGCCATACATACTGGTTTTTGAAGGCAAAACGTAGGTTGTTTTGGATGAGCAATGGTAGGATTGTTAGAAGCCTACGTGGAAAGTTGAGAGAGCAATCTAGGTTTTTGAAAGAGCAAAAACGTAGGATTGTTTTTGGGTGAAACAAAATGGGTAGGGTTGTTGGAGGCCCTACGAGGATTGTTTGGATGAGCAATGGGTAGGATTGTTGAGAGAGCAATACGTAGGATTGTTTGGGTAGCCATGGTAGGATTGTTTTAGAGAGCAATATAGGATTGTTGAGAGACCTCGTGGAATGTTTGGAGAGCAAAGGTAGGATTGTTTGGGGAGCAAAACGTAGGATTGTTTTTGGGTGAGCAAAGGGGAGGATTTTTAGAGAGCAATACGTAGGATTTTTTTGGGTGAGAATGGGAGGGTTGTTTTAAAGGGGCCCTAAGGAATGTTGAGAGAGCAATACGTAGGAATGTTGAGAGAGCAATACGTAGGATTGTTTGGATGAGCCTACGTAGGGAAAGTTAGAGAGCAATACGTAGGATGTTTTAGGAGCAATACGAGAATTGGGTTTAGAGAGCAATACGTGGGTTGTTTGGAGACAAAAGGGTAGGTTTTTTTGAGAGAGCCATACGTAGGATTGTTTGGATGAACAATGGGTAGGATTGTTGAGAGGCCTACGTAGGGGAAAAGGAGCCATACATACGTGGATTGTTTGGAGAGCAATGGGTAGGATTGTTTTAAAAGCCCTACGTAGGGGTTTTTGAGAGAGCCAAAAAAAAAAAAAAAAAAAAAAAAAAAAAAATTTAAAAAAAAAAAATTTAAAAAAAGGGGGCCCTACATACGAGGATTTTTTGGATGAGCAAGGGTAGGATTGTTTTTAGAGAGCCCATACGTAGATTGTTTTGGGGGAGCATACGTAGGGTTTTTTGGAAAGAATGGGGTAGGATTTTTGAGAGAGCCATAGTAGGAAGTTGAGAGAGCCCTACATACGTGGATGTTTTGGGTGAGCAAGGTAGATTTTGGAGAGCAAATGGATTGTTGGAAAAAGCAATCGTAGGATTGTTTGGAGAGAAAGGGGAGGATTGTGAGAGACCATACGTAGAATTTAGAGAGCCATACCTAAGGATGTTAGAGAGCCCTAATACGTAGGATTGTTTGGGTGAGCAAGGGTGGGTTTTTAAAACCCAAAGTAGGAAAGTTTAAAGCAAAACTAGGATTGTTGAGAGAGCAATACGTAGGATTGTTTGGATGAGCAATGGGTAGGATTGTTGAGAGAGCAATACGTAGGATTGTTTGGATGAGCAATGGGTTTGGGTTTTGAGAAGCCATCTAGGAAAGTTGAGAGAGCAAAACGTAGGGTTGTTGAGAGACCTACGAGGATTGTTATAGAGCCATACTACTAGATTTTTGAGAGGCAATACGAGGATTTTTGAAAGGGGGCCATACATACGTGGGTTGTTAAAGGCAATACTAGGGTTTTTGAGAAGCATCGTAATGTAGAAAAACATACTAGGATTTTTGAGAGGCCAACATACGTAGGATTGTTTTAAGAGCCATACATCGTAGGGTTGTTGAGGAGCCATAAAAACTAGGAGTTTTGGGAGCCCCAATACGAGGATTTTTGAGAAGCCTACATACGTAGGGTTTTTGGGGGGAGCCATACATACGTAATTTTTGAGAGACCCTACTACGTGGAGGGAGAGCCAACATACAGGATTGTTTTGGAAAGGGATTACGTGGTTTTTTTTGAGGGGGGCCTAATACGTAGGGTTGTTGAGAGAGCCATACTAGTAGGGATTGTTTAAAAAGCCATCATCGTAGGATTGTTTAGAGAGCCATACATAGTAGGTTGTTAAAAGGCCTACATACGTAGGGTTTTTGATGAGCAATGGGGAGGATTGTTTAAGAGCCATAAAGTAGGATTGTAAAATATAATACGTAGGATTGTTGAGAACCATACGTACGTAGGATTGTTTGAGAGAGCCATACATACGTAGGATTGTTGAGAGAGCCATACGTAGGATTGTTGAGAGAGCAATACGTAGGATTTTGCGAAGCAATATGTAGGATTTTTTTGAATCTCGATCCCTTCTTTGAAAATATGTTTTATGTCAAAAGGAACCCGGTCACCCCCACCCCCCCCCCCCCCCCCCGCGTTTTCCCGGCACGAGGTCCACTGGCACGTTTTGATAGTCTTATCTCAGATCCCCTTTTGTTGAAATATTTTTGATGTCAAGAAGCCCCGCTCCCCTCTCCCCCCCGGGTTTCTCGCGCGACGAGGTCGACGTGGCACGTTTCGATAGCTTGATTCTCAAACCCCTTTTGAGAAAAATGTTTGATGTCAAAGGGAAACCCCCTCTCCCCCCCCCCCTGCGTTACTCGCGCGACGAGGTCGACGTGGCACGTTCGATAGTCTTTATTTTCAGATCCCTTCTTGTGAGAAATATGTTTGATGTCAAAGGAAGCCCGTCCCCCCCCCCCTGCGTTACTCGCGCGACGAGGTCGACTGCCGTTCGATGTCTTTATTCTCAATCCCTTCTTTGAGAAATAGTTTTATGTCAAAAGGGAACCCCCCCCCCCCGCGTTACCCGCGCCACGAGGTCGACGTGGCACTTCGAAAAATGTTATTCTCAGTCCCCTTTTTTTTTAGAAATGTTTTATGTAAAAGGAACCCATCTCCCCCCCCCCTGCTTCTCGCGCGACGAGGTCGACGTGGCACGTTCGATAGTCTTGATTCTCAGATCCCTTCTTGTGAGAAATATGTTTGATGTCAAAGGAAGCCCGTCTCCCCCCCCCCCCCCCCCCCCCCGTTTTTTTTTTTTTTAAAAAAAAAAACCCCCCCCCCCCCCGCGCGACGAGGTGACTGGCACTTCGATAGTCTTTAATCTAATCCCCCTTTTTGTGAGAATAGTTGATGCAAAGGAAGCCCCGTCCCCCCCCCCCCCTGCGTTACTCGCGCGACGAGGTCGACGTGGCACGTTCGATAGTCTTGATTTTCGTCCCTTCTTTTGAGAAAAAATGTTTTATGTCAAAAGGGAAACCCCCCCCCCCCCCCCGTTACTCGCGCGACAGGTCGCACGTTCGTAGCTTATTTTCCCGATTCCCTTCTTTTGAGAAATATTTTTATGTCAAAGCCCCCCTCCCCCCCCCCCCTGCGTTACTCGCCGCCCACGAGTCGAGTGGCACGTTCGATAAATCTTGTTCCAGATCCCTTCTTGTGAGAAATATGTTTGATGTCAAAGGAAGCCCCCCCCCCCCCCCTGCGTTACTCGCCCGGGCAGCACGTGGCACGTTCATTCTTGATTCCTCAAAGGAAAACCCTTCTTTGGGGGATATGTTAGATGTCAAAAAAAGGGAAACTTTTTTAAAAAAAGGTTTCTTTGGCCGTGATAAAAACCTGGCGGGGCGATTTGTTTGAATGGACCTGGAAATATGCCAATTCCCTGTGAAAGCCCAGGAGGGGGTTTAAAAGATGAAAAACGGGGAAAAGTTAAAATAAAATTTTGTTAGAATTATCGGTGCCTTTGAGGAAAATGTGAGATTTTGTTTGTGGTTCCACCAAAAAGCTAGGGGAAAAAATTTTAAATTTTTTCCACTTTCGGATGTTTAAGTTAAAGTAAAAAAAAAACTTTTAACTGAAGATAAAGGGTTATTGTTCACCCCTTTTAGTTCCCTTGGAATAATTTTTTGGTTTTTTTGTATTTTTTGTTTTCAAAATGTAGAGAAAAATTTTGACGTACGTTGCTAATAAAAAAATAAATTAAAAAAAAAATCTTTTCATTATAGAGGTATACCCGGCATTTTTTTTTCTTCCCCCATGGTTAGTACATGGAAAGTGGAGTTGGTTTTATTTTAAAAAATTTTTTTTTGTTTATTAAAATTAATTGAAAAATTTAGCTTCCCCCCCCCCCCCCTAAAAAATACTTTAAAACGCCAAAAACGCTTTTTTCCTTCCCTTTTTTTCCCCTTTGGTTAGTTAAAGGTAAGGGAGCATTTTGCCTCTTGCCTAAAATTTAGGCCTACCCATTTTTTAACTAATATTCCTTTCATGAAATTTGGACTAAACATGACCTTACCTTAAAATTTCCCCTATTATTTTAAAATTTTTTAAACCCAAATTAAGGGGCCCCCCCCCGGGGTTTTTAACATTTTATTTTTAAAAATTTTTACAAGTTTAAAAAAAATCTTTTTCCCCCTTTACTTAGGCCTCCTAGCCTAAAAAAAGCAAAGGTTACCATTGAGCAAAATTTGGGGTAAAATTGACCCCCCAACTTAATTGGCACCATTTAAATTTAAAAAACAAAACAAAAATTTTTTTAAATGAAAACCTGTCGTTAAAATAATTTTCATTTCAACGATTTTTTCAGTTTTTTTTTTTCTAGGTTAAACGGGAAAATGTGAGAGCGTTCCAAATTTCTGGAGGGTTCTTTAAAAATTTTGGTAATTTTATTTCCGGGCCTATGAGCCCCGCAACAGGCATTTTCAGAAAATCCCCCCAAAAAGGACCCATCATAAGCGTTGTAGACTACGTTCGCCCGCGCCACTGTCTAAAAAAAAATAAAAAAAATCAATCAATCAATCAAACAATCAATAAATAAATGAATAAAAAAACAAACAAATAAATAAATAAATAATTAATTAATTAATTAATAATAAATAAATAAATGAATAAATAATTCTACACGGATAACCGAAAGCTATAATGAACATATATATAAGTACTTTAGACAGAATTTACAAAAGGGCCCGTGGAAGACGACTGATAAGTTGTCGAAATATTGTTTAAAGTTTTGTAGCGTATAGTTCAATAGAGTAATTCCAATTACGCAATGTTTGTTTTGAAACAACGTACGTGATCGAGCCTAAGCGCATGTGCTCACCTGGGGCGCGTGTTTAAGATTTATCAGGGTTCGTTTCGGAATCGATATTCCCATAAGAAAATATTGGGTTTGATATGTGATCATATTTAATCTGAAGCGGGAATTGATTGATCTTCGTCAGAACTCAGTTTGAAACCGCGAGGCAATCCAGATATCGTACACCTTGGAGTTCGCCTTGGAGTTTGATTCATGTTCTGGTCTCCTTAGGCTGCAGTGAGTGAGGAGTTGCACTTACTTCTAAGTGGCCAATTGCAACTTGCACTTAACTCGAAACTACACGGTTGATTTATTCGCTGTTAATTTTGATAATTCCAAGTCTGATGCCGACTAAATGCTTAATATATCCGAGCTCAATAACCGGCTAGAAATGTATACGCATTCCTGAAGACGGCACGCACGCACGCTCCCACGCAGTCGCGGGCTTTAAGGGATAGTTCACTTGGACACTTAAAGATGACAGGCTTAAAAGAAGGGGCAGAAAAGTTGCCGTCATTTCACGATGTTGGAAAGTAACAAGTTTTATTTTAAGTGCAAGTGGTGATTCCGGCTACTTTTTTAGACCCCCGTAGTATTTATATTTTATTTAATTCTGTGACGAACATTGCAACATGAACATAAGTCTCATAATTGCTATTTACCAAACACGTGAACTTATTATACACCATAAACTATCATATCTAATACAAAAATATACTAATACTAATTACTAGGAAAACGCTCAGTTGGACGCGTTGTTGAGCGAGCACCGGTACGTGCAACACGACCCGAGTACGACATGCCCATAATGTTACATACCAATAAGTCTTTAAGGTCTTGACCAATTTAGCTGAAAATTTGTAAAATAGGAGAGAATGGATAAAATCCACCGCCATCTAGAGGACCTTGACATCATTTCTTTGGGAAAACTATTTTACTCTTGATTTCTTCTAGGTGGCAGTACATAGTGACCAGAATTCTTGTGCGACTTTTCGTTGCCATGGTAACGTTACTTTTGTTAAAATGTAATTTCTATCTACACTACTTATCGGATCAAAATAAAATTAACATATTCGTGACCGGACGGACATTCTAAATGATTTGGCTACCTCAGATTTTGTCGCCGTTTAGTTTTTTAAAAAAAAACTTTAGATTAACTTTAATGTAACTTTATAACTTTTTAAACGATTTTGCCACAAAACTAATGGCATTCAATCGGGAACGAAACTTGCGGATGGTCAAAATTTCAACTCGATCCGAGCCTCCGTTTGACCGCTATCATGAGCCAAAAAAGCTGTGCGACTTTCCGTTGCCATGGTAACGGGACTTTGTTATAATGTAATTTCCATCTACACTACTTATCGGATCAAAATAAAAATAACATATTCGTGATCGGACGGACATTCTAAATGAAATTTTGGCCACCTCAGATTTGTTTGCCGTTTAGTTTTGAAAAAAAAAAACTTTCGATTAACTTAATGTAACTTTTTAAATTTTTTAACGATTTGCCAAAAAAAAAAATACAGCAACCCGCAGGTGGTATTTTCATGTGTTTCAAAATTTCAGGTCGATCAGAGAAACGGTGTGACCTGTATCGAAGCAGTAACAGAAAAAAAACAAAAAACAAACAAACAAAAAAAAACAGACATTCGAGCCATAAGAGTCAAGTGGAGACGCTCGCTTCGCTCGCTCAACAATTTGACTTCGAACATATATAAATACCTATATATATATATATATATATGATAAAAACATGACGGGCCATATGATAAAAATATGACGGGCCGCGAAAACCTACAACAATCCATATATATATATTAATGATTCTTATGATTGCATGCACGTTATGCACACCTTGACACAAATATTTTCTTCGATGTTGCATAATTTGGTAAACATTAATTTCGCAGATTGCGACAAAGACAAGGTACTACTTTTCGTAAGCCACTTCTGAATAGTTTTAAAATAGAGATTATCTGGATTTCGGTCATTGAAGTAAAATACCCCACCTACGATTCTAGGTGACTGATGATGGGACAAAAATAGTACTATTTTTAAGTACGTCCCAAACTTCAGTGAACATTAAATAAATAAAATAAATAAATAAATTGTATTTAGAGTCTACCCAATCAGTTATATAACTGATTTTCAGTGGGGGACAATAAATCAAAGCGACCAAGCCAACCCTGTAGACCCGACGCAATCGACGAGTGAGCGATAACCAACCTAAGATCGATATTTTTTAATAGGAAATATAGCAATCAGTGGTATGGACAATGCGAACACCCGCAGATCAACGCCAGAATCAACAAGCGCGATTCAGAACAACGCTGAATTTGTTATGAGTTTCGTTGCAAGGACGGCTCCAAATCACCGTTCTAGGTGCCCGTTAGGGCGCCGCAGCCAAGCCCAGTGGCGGATACAGGGCGGGGGCGGTGGGGCGATCGCCCCCCCATGATTCTTTAAAAATTAAAAAAAAAATGATTTTCAAAATTTTCGCCTGCGGCGCTATTTATTTAAAACTCCCAATAAAAATCAACTTTCCTTTATGTTGTCAGAAATAATCAGTTTGCCTCTGAAATGTGTCTGCATCAGTGTACTTCGATTTATTAAGTTGTCCTCCTATGTGAATCGTTTTTTAACTAAATAGAATAGACGTTTAGTAAATAAATAAAATGATGAATTGAAAATAAGATCAAACGTTTATAATAATGTTGCAATCTAGGCCAATGCTGTAAATTGTAAGCTCGACATGACGACAAAACAAATTGGTGCACACAAACTACATTGTTTCTGTATTGCATTCCGCCCACCACTTTTTTCTAAAACGCACCAAATGCACTCTAAAAACCTGATTTTCAAAATTTTCGCCTGCGGCGCAATTAATGGGGGGCTCCGCCCCCCATACACCCCGTGCGTCCGCGCTTAGTCACTTTCCCACGACTGTACATGCACACGCAAATCGCCCCCCCCATGATTATGTCCTAGATCCGCCACTGGCCAAGCCGTGGCGCGCTACACACTCAAGCACCTTATACAGCAAGCAGAGTTGGGGGGATTTCGAGGTGTTACCCAGCCGTCATGTAACGTGATGTGGACTTGAAAACTATCAAAGTTGAGAGGATTTAGGTACCTGACTACACATGCCAAATTTTATTGGGGTACGACCATTCCTTCTTGGTGAAAAAATGTCTTGAAACATGCTCAAAATCACTTGAAGGATGTTAGCTTCTACTGCTACTGCTACTACTACTATCTAATTCGCCAGTTTCAATCGGCCCGCGATTCTGAGCAGACGGGTGGGGCTACAATGTTCATATTTTACATGGACATTAAGGTTATAGTAATATAGTCTCTTTTGAAAGAAAAAGTTGAAAAAGTTTGCTGGAAGGCTTCCAAATAAAGGTTTTAAGATAAGCCTTAAACACTAGGCATCCAATCAACAAGTAACTATAGTTACAAGTGTCAAGTAACTATAGTTACTGGACACTTGTTGACGGTATAAGCAGAGTTAGGCGGGAAAGTGCGATACGTAAACAAATGGCGGACATTTTAAATTTTGCTTCTATGTGTGAAACGAGAAAAGTTGTCATTATACTCTCATAAAACAAACCAGAAACCGTCCCTGGCCTAGGCCCAGATGTAGAAAATTATTTATAATACAACAGTGTAGGTCTAAAGTTCCATTAGGCTATAGGACTAGATAAAATTAATACTTACATTACATGTTTGACAAGCCTAGCCAACCCTAGGCCAGCACAACCTTGTTCTGACACACTTCCCGCACAAATAACTAGTTTTGATTACTAAAAGCCTAATGCAGATAAACAATAGTATGATTGTCCACCTAGGCTATACAAAAATGTACGGAAATAAAACACCTTTTCTTTCAATGATCTCACGCAAAACTCCTGTCACTATATAAAAACGAAAACAAAAACTGTGCAAATTTTCAATGTTCTTTTGATAATCTGTTGATTTACATGGCTGTGGATGCAGTGAAATAGGTGTAAAATAACATAAGTTGTGCGCTTGTTGTAGTATGGGAAAGTTTTAATTGGATGTGAGTTGCCTAGACTTAACCAGTCCTTATACCGTCGTTATAACATGGTTATACCACCTATACCCAGGATGTACATGAATCCGGGTCTAGATATTTTACATCCTATTGTTATTGCTAATACCATAGAAATTACATCAACTTTGATAAAATTATTATATTTTACCAAATAATTTTGCAATGGAACTTGAAAAAGTAATGAGATCACACACATAACAAAAACTTGTAGAAATACAGCCAAACCTTACACACTCAAAAGAAATGAGATATAAAAAAGGGCCAAGCTCATCTACCCTTCCACGTTTGCGCATACTTAATTCATAAACGTACAGTGTTGCAATAAGAAGTTAGCTAGTAAATCATTTTTTTATTCCGGTATAAGGGAATTTAACAACTTACCTTCTGTAGTTATTACTTCCATTAATGTTGCTAGTTTTAAGAGAAATTATCTCTTGCATAGAGCTCAGTCTCAGCAATGTAATTTATAGAAATACAATACTTATAATATAATATTATTTTATTAATAGAAAGGATATGGTTATTTTTTTTTGGTATAAGGCTCCAGACTAGAAATCAAAATATGTATTGATATCTAGTCAGGCCTATCTACTGTAAGTGAAATATGTAATGTAATATGTGTGTTATATGTGAAATATGTAATGTATTGCAATAGCTGTTGCAGCTAAATAAAGAATTATTATTATTATTATTATTATTATTATTAATTATTATTATATTATTATTATTATTATTATTATTATTATTATTATTATTATTATTATTATAACAGAATCCTCGAAAAGCTTGGCAAAATAAAATTTGCATGTTATTACGTTTAAATTAATTAGAAAAGAGAACTTGGATGAACTATTACGTTTAAATTAATAATCGCAAATTCTATTTTGACAAGCTTTTCGAGGATGCTGTTATGGGACACTGTACGTTTATGAATTAAGAATGCGCAAATGTGGAAGGGTAGATGAGCTTGGCCCTTTGTTAAGATCTCATTTCTTTTGAGTGTGTAAGGTTTGGCTGTATTTCTACAAGTTTTTGTTATGTGCGTTACAAACTCCTAAGACAAGAACTGATGGACTTAAGTTTAAATAAGAAGTAAAAAAACTTCTGACTTCAACGGGAATCGAACCCTGGACCTTCTGCATTGGAAGCAGAGACACTAACTAACTACAAGACCAACGAGCCTCACAGAATCGTGTTAACAAACACACAATTTTTTTTTAAAACATTGTTTATTTTGATGTCACTTAGTCATTCTGTGTGTGCCATTGTTATTATTTTGTTTCTAAACAATGTTTAAAAGTCAAGATTACGAAAGAAAAATCGTTTTTTGTGTCTTTACTACGTGTATTTTTTTTCTAGAGATATTTTGAAACGAACAAAATAAGTTTTTCGTATAAACAGCTCGCCCGTATTTTGAAAGTTTTAATGGGTTCTATCAGCTTGTAACTGATGTTTTGTGTTTTGTGCGTGTACGTGTGTGTGTGTGTCACGCTCTTGTCCATGCATCGTTTGAACTGCTATTGACCTTGAAGATTCACACACATGGCGACAGTCAACACGTCACAATACGTGTGTGAGTATCACGCTCTTGTCCATGCATCGTTTGAACTGCTATTGACCTTGAAGATTCACACACATGGCGACAGTCAACACGTCACAATACGTTCGTTTAAATTTAGCGCAATGTATTGCGAGTGAGTAGCCAAGGTTTGCGACACCACTCGTACTTGAAACTTTCTTACATTTCCGGGTGGCCGCTTTGAAACCTGCCTCAATCTCGAATTAAACATATCCCACAACACGACAATCACAATCAATAACACTTCTTGGATTCATTTAGTTTTCTACTTTGTTATTAATAAATTAAATCAGTCATTAATAAACAAAATAATTTTTTAAATAACTAATCACTTATTGTTCTTTGTAACAAAATTAATAACAAATATAATTTTTCAATTTAATATAAAAAATAATATTTTTGGCTAATTAAATAATAAATACAATTCTCTAAAACGAAAATTACAGTGTATTGATATTTAGAATTAAAATATGTTCAAAGCATTTAATAACTCGTTTCAGGTGTGCGTTTTGGCATAACACGTTCCGCGTTTCGGCTAGTCCAACCATATCTAGAAATAGATACTTAAGATAGACGAGACGACATGGTCGATATGTTACAGTTTGTGTCTGTGATTTTCTTTCATCTAACTGAAGGGTGAATTCTTAACGATAAAATGTGGAATCATTTAATACACTGAATACTATTATTAACGATAGTCTACTAGCCGCGCGCGAGCTCTACAAGGAAAGAATCTCCATTTTCCACCCCGTCGAGCAGACGGCTGGGTATTGAGACCCCTCTTGCCACGAACCTATACAATGAAAAAAAGATCAAATGAAGCAATTAAAACAAATATGAACCCAGGTTGCGCATGCACCAACGGAATTCACCTTTAATAGCCCGGCGAATAAATATTTACGTTTCTTCAGAAACTAAGTACACAACTATATCCAGTGGCGGAACTACGAGGGGATGAGGGGGGCGACTGCCCCCCCAATTTTAGTCAGAGGGGGGCGAGGGGGGCACAATTTGGTGGCAAGGTTTTTTTAAACTGACAATAACACTATCAGTCTTCACAATTTTATAAATTATCGACGAAACCCCGCAAAAACCAAATAAAACAAACACCATTTGCAATGTTAAAAATACAAATAAATCTGGGGCTAAGCGCCCCAGAACCCAGTGACAGTTTTTACGGTGTGCGAGGTGTGACAATTGAAAACCTGATCATTTAGGAAAGATAGCTTAACAAACCCAAATTTTATTAGTAGGGTATGAGTGAAACTTATTCTTAGAAAATGTATGAAGAGCCCACATCAAGCGAGTCAATTATTGTCTATTTTAAAGTATCTTCTATGATGTATTTAAATAAATAAATAAATAAATAAATTGGGTTAAGAGTCTACCCACTCAGTTAAATAACTGATTTTCAGTGGGTGACATTAAACCAAAGCGACTTAGCCAACCCTGTAGGCCCCGAAGTAATCGACGAGTGAGCGATAACCAACCAAAGATCGATATTTTGAATAGGAAATATAGCAATCAGTGGTATGGACAGTGCGAACACCCGCGGATCAACGCCAGAATCAACAAGGCCGATTCAGAACAACTCTGAATTTATTATGTGCTTCGTTGCTAGGACGGTTCCAAAGTCACCGTTTACAAACTCCTAAGACAAAAACTTATGGACTTAAATCCAAATCAGAAATTAAAAAACTTCTGAGTTTGGCGGGTATCGAACCCTGGACCTTCTGCATTGGAAGCAGATACGCTAACCACAAGACCAACGAGCCACACTTTACTTTTTTATTTTTTAAAACTCGCACAAATACTTTACCCAATATGGGAGTTACAAGCACGCTTATTACTTTGGGGAATTATGGGTAAAGTCTAAAAATAATGGTGATAGGCCTACGCATTTAACCACGATTCTCTAAGTAACACGCAAGTGACAATGCAGCCTCCATAACCGACATCTTTGGTGTTCCCCCAAAATCCCATGATGTAGTCTACTTGTTAAAGATTACGACCTATCAATTTGCACTCCTGCAGTGGTGTCATGCAAGTATACGGCGTAAACACAAAACGCAATATATACCTTTCAGTAAACCTAAAACGAAATACAAATCAGGGTATAGACGCTGTTTGCGGTGCATATTATTATACTCTCGTAGAACAAATGAGGAAATCCAATTTCAATTGTTAAAGCACATAATCTAATTTTGCAATCACACCAATCATCAGTAACAAAACACAAACAACCGTAACAAAAACTCTACCAAAATAATTTAAAAAACATGCCTAAAACTCGAAAGTCCTTCAATCACATTCTTAGATTCGGAAAATTTCCGGGGCTGTACGCCCCGGACCCGGACCCGCACTAGCTAATGGGCCCTCCACCCAGACCCCCAATTGTTGGATGAGCAAAGCGAAGACTTCAATTTCGCCGACCCCCCAAAAAATTTACCTCGGGTGTTTTTTTGTTTGTTTGTTTGTTTTTTTGTTTGTTTTTTTGTCTGTTTGTTCGCTCTCTACCGGGCAAACGGCTTATGCGATCTTGATGACAATTTAAGGGGACCTTCAAAATCTCTGAACTTAGACTTGCTACGTTTTTGGATACAATCGAAGAAATATTTCTCATGAATATCGTACTTTTACGATTTTTTTCGATTTTTAGTGCGATATTTTCGTGACATCTGGGCCGATTCTGACCAGACGGGTGGGGCTACAACGTTCATATTTCACATGGACATTAAGGTAATGGTAATGTATTGCTTTCTGAAAGAAAAAGTTGAAAAGTTAGCCAGAATCCAAAAAAATAAAGGTTTTGATATGAGTTTTTTTAGGTAAATAATAACAATTAACAAGTAACAATAGAAACTTGACAACAATCACCTACAATGCATTCAAAAAGCACTTGCAAAGGAAAAGTGGTCCTACGCAAACTTTTACTTTCAAAAAAGCTCATCCATCAACGCGGTGGGACTTTAGTGTTTTCCTAGTACTAAATCATGCTCTTTACTCACGAAAGAGCGTACGCCTATAAATACATTTTTGATGACACCACTGCACACCTGATAATGAGTTGAAAAGCCGCCACTGCCAGACCCGCACTACTTGGGGGAGGGGGGGGGGGAGTCCCCCAGACCCGCATTGTATTAGGATACATAAGTAATATTTGTGGTATAAAAATGTTCGCCCCCCCCCCAAATAAAAACAAGGGCTAGTTACGCCACTGACTATATCTGTTAGTAATTCAAGTTTTTGTCCCTAGTAAATACGAAACTGCTTATGTCGTATGAACTGGAATAGTTTAATTTTCCATTTGCGTGTAATAATTGTAAGACTATCAAACCGTGTATAAACATAAATATCAACATACGGAGTAGGTACACCTAATATTTCATTTTTACGTGTGGAAAAGTTGAATAACAGAACAAAAGTGCAAACACAAATTTGGAATTTATAATTGATAATTTAGAAGTTTATAATTTTTTTTTTTTTTTATTTTTTTTATTTTTTTTATTTTTTGTTTACCAATTTGAAATCCAAAATCATTCAATTGATTAAAAAATTAAAAATTAATGGACAAATTGAAAAAGTACCCCCAATTGCTAAATTTTAAAAAAAGTTTGAAGAGAAAATTAAGATTTTGTGTCCAACTACTTTTGTACACCTACATGAAATAGTCGACTGGTCAAGGTTCTTTGCTTAGGCCTACTTGTAGCCTATATCCGTTAGTTGGCATATCGTACATTCGCTTCGTGGATTACACAATGATGAACGTGTAGTTACTATACGTACGTAGTTGAATTATTTCCATCCTGTGACGTCAGAGTCAGAGTCACAGGCCTCGGCACGTCGGTTGTGACGGGCAACACGGCCCTGGAGGTTGTCAACTTACAGACAACCAAGACCAAGAAATGCGCGTGGCTTTATTTTAGATGTTTTAGTATCCGTGGTGATAAATGTCGAGGCAGATATATAGAATACACCTAAGCGTTTGCTAGCAGAATTCGTCACCCTTTACAACCAAGATTTTGAAGAATTTAACTCTATTTGATATACTAGGAAGCTTCGCAAACGCTTTTTTTAAAAAAAGTTTTTAGTTTGCGTGGGATATCTTTACTTTTGCAAGTGCTTTGTTTTGCTGACTACGCATTGTAGGTGATTGTTGTCAAGTTTCTATTGTTTCTTGTCAATTTGTTATTATTTACCGTAAAAAAATTTTTTAAAGGTTTTTTTCTATGGATTCTGACTAATTTTTTCAACTTTTTCTATCAAAAGGTACTTCTTCACCATAACCTTAATGTCCATGTATAATATGAACGTTGAAGCCCAACCCGTTTGGTCAGAATTGGCCCAAATGGCACGAGAATATCGCACAAAAAATCGAAAAAAATCGTAAATGTACGATATTCATGAGAAATATTTCTTCGATTGTACACAAAAACAATACAGCTCTAAGTTCAGAGATTTCGAAGGTACCCTCCAATTTTCATCACGATAGGGTATGCCGTTTGCCCGGTAGAGAGCGAACAAACAAGCGAAAAAACAAAAAAAAAAAAGAACACCGGAGCTAAATTTTTTGGGGGGTCAGTAAAATTGAAGTCTTCGCTTCGCTCATCGAATTAGAATTCCCATACCTAACCAAGAGTTGACTGCGAGTTTACAGACATATCAAAACTACATGAATATCATCCAACACAAACAAAGATGGACAACCTGCCTACCTGCCACGAACAATTTTTATACGATATTTAAATGAGCAGCAGGAAGTGAAAAAAAGAAATTTAAAACTCATTTTGTCACAACACAAGTTCAACTTGCCTTTGATCTTACTTAGCCACAAAACAAAGCACCACATGAGAATATCGTTCGTAGTGTTAGGACTCTTGTTGCAGAAGGTTTAGATAAATGAAACATTTTGAACGTCTGAGGCGATGATGTTGCAAGCGGCACTCGGTCTGAGGCATGATGTTGCAAGCGGCACTCAGTCTGAGGCGATGATGTTGCAAGCGGCACTCGGTCTGAGGCATGATGTTGCAAGCGGCACTCAGTCTGAGGCGATGATGTTGCAAGCGGCACTCGTGGTCTAAAGGCGATTATGTTGCAAGCGGAACACGGTCTGAGACTGTGAGTGTGATGATGAATGATAAAGTGACTGTGAGTCTGTCTGAGACAGTTTGTGTGATAATGAATGATAAAGTGACTGTGAGTCTGTCTGAGACAGTAAGTGTGATAATGAATGATAAAGCGACTGTGAGTCTGTCTGAGACAGTTAGTGTGATAATGAATGATAAAGCGACTGTGAGTCTGTCTGAGACAGTGAGTGTGATAATGAATGATAAAGTGACTGTGAGTCTGTCTGAGACAGTGAGTGTGATAATGAATGATAAAGCGACTGTGAGTCTGTCTGAGACAGTTAGTGTGATAATGAATGATAAAGTTACTGTGAGTCTGTCTGAGACAGTTAGTGTGATAATGAATGATAAAGCGACTGTGAATCTGTCTGAGACAGTGAGTGTGATAATGAATGATAAAGCGACTGTGAGTCTGTCTGAGACAGTTAGTGTGATAATGAATGATAAAGCGACTGTGAGTCTGTCTGAGACAGTGAGTGTGATAATGAATGATAAAGCGACTGTAAATCTGTCTGAGACAGTGAGTGTGATAATGAATGATAAAGTGACTGTAAGTCTGTCTGAGACAGTGAGTGTGATAATGAATGATGAAATGACTGTGAGTCTGTCTGAGACAGTTAGTGTGATAATGAATGATAAAGCGACTGTGAGTCTGTCTGAGACAGCTAGTGTGATAATAAATGATAAAGTGACTGTGAGTCTGTCTGAGACAGTTAGTGTGATAATGAATGATATAGTGACTGTAAGTCCGTCTGAGACAGTTAGTGTGATAATGAATGATAAAGTGACTGTGAGTCTGTCTGAGACAGTTAGTGTGATAATGAATGATAAAGTGACTGTGAGTCTGTCTTTGTCTGTGAGTGTGTTAAGTAATGATAAGTGGAAAGCCTTAGCTTGGATCAATAGGACGAACCTGTCTCTGCTGCTCGGCCGGGATACGAAGAAGAGACCTCAGACTAAGCGCACACGTACACACACACAGCAACGAAGCACATAATACATTCAGAGTTGTTCTGAATCGGCCTTGTTGATTTTGGCGTTGATCCGCGGGTGTTCGCACTGTCCATACCACTGATTGCTATAGTTCCTATAAAAAATATCGATCTTTGGTTGGTTATCGCTCACTCGTCGATTGCGTCGGGACCTACAGTGTTGGCTTGGTCGCTTTGATTTACTGTCCCCCACTGAAATCAGTTGAATAACTGAGTGGGTAGACTCTAAATACAATTTATTTATTTATTTTATTTATCACTTGAGTGACTGATATTAATGTATCATATTATTTCACTTATCCGTTCTCGTTTTTTAACAGGCGGGAAGTGATCGACTAGGTATTATGTGCGTGGGTAGTTGGGCCAAGTTAAACCCTTTCAATGACCTTGAACCTGATGAAAGCTATCGCTAATCTTTCATTGCAGGCTGCTTGTGGTCGTTGCTCGGTGAAGTCAAGAACATTCAAGAGTCTTGACGTGCAATCAATAAGTGATCTCAGCAGATGATAGGAAACCAGAAGTATTTTTATTTTTCCTAACGTCTTCTTCATTGTAATAGTGCTTTTCGAAACGATAAGTGGTGATGGTAAAGCTGAAGGACAATCTCAGAAATCCATGCCTTATGTGGATTTCGATCCAGCGACCCTTAGGGTCCGCCGCTTCGAACCTGCGCCCCAATCGTAAAAGACAACCTAAACAAAATAGAACGATTTCAATGTAAACTAAACGATGTGTTGACGTGTGAGATTGAAGTAGTTATTAATTACGATAGACTTCTGTAGAATTATATGACTTTAAAAAATGGCAAGAATATTTCTCGTAACAAGGCAACATGTTATTTATGTAAACGCATGTTAATGCATCAAAATATGTCACCTGAAAGATAACAATTAATATGACCTTGACACGCCCGTAAGCTCTCAAATTCAGATCTACAACGCTCTGGAGAAAAATTGAAACGACAATACGTGAAATCTAAAATGTACAAGACATTAATATTGTTATGCAGAAGAACATACAACAAGAACAATTGCTTAATGTTGTAAACCCTTCTATTTACCATTGTTAAGCATGAAGTCAACGCGACAGGAGCAACCTTTTTTTAGGGCGCGAATGCGGCCTTATATAACTGCACCGTAGGAAAATCGATTAAAAAATTATTTCTCTTGAAAATCGCAATTTTACGATTTTTTTCGTTTTTCTTTTTTGTTTTTGTTTGTAATTTTGTGTGTTTGTTAACACGATTCCGGCTAAACCAATACTCCAATTGCGACGAAATTTTCTGGAGAACTTTGAAATCTTTAAACTTAGAACTGCCATCATTTTGAGCGATATCAAAAAATTATTTCTCATGAAAATCGCAATTTTACGATTTTTTCCGTTTTTCTTGTTTTTTCCGTTTGTATTTTTGTGTGTTTGTTAACACGATTCCGGCTAAACCGATACTCCAATTGCGATGATATTTTCTGGAGACCTTCGAAATCTTTGAACTTAGACCTGCCACGTTTTTGGGTACAATCGAAGAAATATTTCTCATGAATATCGTACTTTTACGATTTTTTTCGATTTTTAGTGCGATATTTTCGTGACATTTGGGTCGATTCTGACCAAACGGGTGGGGCTACAACGTTCATATTTCACATGGACATTAAAGTAATGGTGATGTATTGATTTTTGAAAGAAAAAGTTGAAAAAATAGCCAGAATCTATAGAAATAAAGGTTTTAATATGAGTTTTTTCGAGGTTTATAATAACAATTAACAAGTAACAATAGAAACTTGACAACAATCACGTACAATGCATTCACAAAGCACTTGCAAAGGAAAAGTGGTCCCACGCAAACTAAAAACTTACAAAAACGCTCATCCATCAACGCAACGGGACTTAAGCGTTTTCCTAGATTATTTATTGACAACATTAATTTATTTTATGCTGATATAATGCTAAAAGCATTAAATGAATTTTTTCTTGAGCGCTGCATGCTATTTTGCATGGGAAAATGGCTTACCAGTACTGATATTAGGCCTAATCTAGGGCTGTATAGAGTGCTATTCATAACAATTTTAGTCAATTTAAAAAGCCTATATTAATAGGTTATAAAGGCCCAGTGAATTCATGTTAAATAAATAAACTGAACCTTTAGGCTATGTTGTACTCAAATTTACCAAAAAACAACATAAATAAACATTAAATGCTATTATCTCAAAACTTTTATTCTAGCACATTTGCTAATATTTTTTCCTACTTCTTCTACAGTTTTTAAGATAAAAGGATAATTTCTTTTTGAATGTGCTCACAAGTCTTATTCTAACTAGGAAAACGCTTAAGTCCCGCCGCGTTGTTGGATGAGCGTATATGGTGCATTGAGATGCCATGTGTTACGCGGATTTTCTGTTGTTCTGTGAAAAAATCATTACTTAGTCGAAGATTTTTTTAATTAAATTAAATAAAATAAAAAATTAACTTAATTTTTATAATTAAATTAAATAAAATAAAAAATTAACTTAATTGTTTTAATAAATCGTAATTTTTTTAAAGAAAAAAATCGTAAAATTGCAATTTGCATAAGAAATAATTATTCGATTGCGCTCAAATTTAACACGAATATATTAATTCATAATATAAAGGTTCTGTGAAAAAATCATTACAATAGGATAAAGCATGTAGGTGTTATAAGTCAAAGAAATTTTTTAAAAATCGAAAAAAATCGTAAAATTGCGTTTTTTATGAGAAAAAATTTCCCGATTGCGCTCAAAAACGTGGCAGTTCTAAGTTCAGAGATTTCGAAGGTCTCCATAAAATTTCATTGCAATCGGAGTATCGGTTTAGCCGGAATCGTGTTAACAAACACACAAAAATACAGAAAGAAAAAAAAAAAAAAACATTCCGGATTTTTTTCTCCAGTGTAGTGAAATGGAATCTTCGCTTCGCTCGCTACGCTCGCTACGCTCATCCAACAAATTCACCAGACACTTTTTGATGAGATTTATAGTTTTTTAATTAAAATATTATAGGAAATATAGATTTGTTACAAAAAACATACATTTTCCAACAATGCAAAGGAAAAAATTCATATTTATCAAACAAAACAAAAATTATAAAATCCGTCTGGTAAATGTTTAGATGTATTGCTTTTTAATCTAAAACACCTTTCCCTTAAAAAAAAAAACGAAAATTATAAAAGCCTTAGCATTATCGCAGCATCATAGCAAAATCGTAAAATTGCAATTATTAAGAGAAATAATTGTTTGATTGCGCTCAAATTCCACACAAATATATTAATTCATAAAATTAAGGTTCTGTGAAAAAATCATTACAATCGGATAAAGCGTGTAGGTGTTATAAGTCGAAGAATGTTTTAAAAATTAAAAAAAAACGTAAAATTGCGATTTTCATAACAAATAATTTTTTGATTGCTCTCAAATTTCACAGGAATATATATTATTTTATAAAATTAAGGTTCTGTGAAAAAATTATTACAATCGAATAAAGCATGTAGGTGTTATAAGTCGAAGAATTTTGTTAAAAATCGAAATAAATCGTAAAATTGCGATTTTCATGAAAAATAATTTTTCGAACGATTTTTCGAACCGTGCAGTTCTAAGTTCAGAGATTTCGAAGGCCTCCATAAAATTTCATCGCAATTGGAGTATTGGTTTAGCCGGAATCGTGTTCACAGACACACAAAAATACAAAAAAAGGAAAGAAAAAAAAAACATTCCGGATTTTTTTCTCCAGTGTAGTGAAATGAAATCTTCGTTTCGCTCGCTACGCTCACTACGCTCATCCAATAACTTCTACTAACATAATATTAAGTCTGGTGATTTAGCAGTCGCAATACAAATAAGCAATTTTTGTTGTTGCTTTCATTATGTCTTATAAGAGTATAAAAAATCAATTATTTTCACCAGTCATTTTTTTGTTAGTACCGAATAGGTAATGTTTAATGTCGGTATAAGTTCTAAGTTCATTATAATAGTGTGATCCAAGTTCTTTGTATGAGCTCTGGTAGCGGATTCTCGCAACGCTATAAGCAGTTTACTTGCTGACGGCGCAGTGTTTACGGT
This sequence comes from Sweltsa coloradensis, assembly GCA_024449915.1. NCBI lineage: Eukaryota > Metazoa > Arthropoda > Insecta > Plecoptera > Chloroperlidae > Sweltsa > Sweltsa coloradensis. The sequence goes on from JAMZAV010001409.1 coordinate 123,311, forward strand.
AAGAATAGCCTACGCTCGCACCGTTCACCACCAGAAAGAGAGCTACAACTTATAATTTATTTTTGATGCACTTTCTAGATGTGGCCTTTTCAACACGTTTCTAAATAATGACAATACGAAATAATCACGCGATAACCAGAGACGTGTTATGCCTCAACAATCCATATTGCTTTTAAGAGACTAAGCCTGCAGAGACACTCGAGTTACTTCTACATTTTTTTTTGTATGTAATAAACTTTTATTTGTTTCTCAATATTTTGATTTTCACAAAGTTTTTTATCGTACTGAAAAGTTAATGTTTATTGTCGGTTAAAGTTCTAAGTTCATTATAATAAATATGCCTTTGTAATTGATCGCGCCCTACAGTAAACGGCAGGAGGCCATTTACAGAGAAAAATCTTAACCCAAGGATGTATTAATCGTGTTATGAAATAAATTCACATTATATTTTTTGGGGTAATCGTATCAGCTCGCATCATATTTTTGTTTTCATAAAATGTTCCTTCCTGACAATTTAAGTTCTTATATTTTACCGCAATGATATTTTGAGGGAGTACAGTTTTTTCTTTCATTCTTATTTTGTTCAAATTCATTTGAGAAAATTTAGTTTAATTGCTCCGCTTTCTTTGGATTAGTAAGTGTTTTACCAGATAGGAACATGCGACGGAAAGTACCGGCGAGGGAAGGCACTGCAAGAGGTCGCGCCAGCGACCTCTTGGTTTTCGTGAATTCACGAGACAGACAGACACACACACACACACACACACACACAACACACACACACACACACACACACAGATATTTTCATGCTGAACAACATGCAACAAACAGAATTGATGTGTGTAATAAACCCTACTTTGTACAATTGTTACGCATAAAGTCGACGCAACGGGAAAAAGGAGGTTGCTCCCGTCACGTTGACTTGACGCTTAACAATGGGGAATAGTAGGGTTTATCCAACCAAATACAAAAATTTGTAAAAAAAAAAAACGGCAGCCAAGCTCTCCTTCAAAAGTCTTCGGCTGTGAATGCTGTGAGATATAGAAGTTGAGCCAAGCTTTTTATTCTTTCTCCCTAGTTTCGCTTTGAAAATAAGTAAGATCATTTCGCCTGTTGACGAGCGCCAAGCCAACGATTTTTGTGGTAAAAAAGTAAAATTTTTAAACTCGAAATCATAAAAAAAATTCTTAACCATGAACCAAATTCAATAGCCAAGCCATTTTTTTATGATTTCGAGTTTAAAAATTTTACTTTTTTACCACAAAAATCGTTGGCTTGGCGCTCGTCAACAGGCGAAATGATCTTACTTATTTTCAAAGCGAAACTAGGGAGAAAGAATAAAAAGCTTGGCTCAACTTCTATATCTCACAGCATTCACAGCCGAAGACTTTTGAAGGAGAGCTTAGCAGCCGTTTTTTTTTTTTTTTTTTTACAAATTTTGTATTTGTTGGATATTACATCTTTTTGTTGTTCGTTTGCTATCATGGTGTGAATGATGGACTTTGAATGATTAAATTTGTTAAGTTCAAAGTTGTTTTTTGACATTTTTGTGCCCACGCCCCCCCCCCCCAAAGATACCCCTTGTGTTTTAAGCACTAGATATTTATAATGTTTAAGAGCATGTTTAATTTCAAGCTTGTACAAATTACTACGCCTGAGTAATTACGCGTTTTGATTTTGATTTTGATTTTCCCCGGTCCTTATTGCCCGGTTTAGGTTATATGAGGTACATCTGAGTGTGGGCCAAGTTTCAAAGTTCTAAGATGAACCGTTTTCTCAGTAATGCGTATTTTATTCATAAGAGTACGGAATTAACTACTTTTGATAATTTTGATTTTCTCCGGTACCCGTTACCCAATTTTGCTTTCCATATTCAAAAGTGATAAAGAATGAGGGGTATCAAAATGTATTCAACGTTTGAAACATCTCAGTTGTAGCGTTTTCTTTGAATGATTCATTTCTTAAAGTTCAGATATATATTTTGTCATTTTTGGCCCCATGGTCATCCCCAAATTTAGCCCCTTGTGTTTTGGACGCAAGATATTTATAAAAGTTAATAGCATGTTTAATTTCAAGTTTGTACAAATGACCACGCCTTGGTAATTACGCGTTTTAATTTTCATCCAAATTTTGATTTTCTCCGGTCGCTGTTACCCGATTTTGGTTTTGAAAGCAAACGTCACTGCGTCTGAAGTACATCTAAGTGTGGTCCAAGTTTCATAGTTCTAAGATTGACCGTTTTCTCTGTAGGCTAAATTAATCTCCGCAGAGAACTTCTAGCCAGCCACCCATCCAGCCACCAGCCAGTGTACCCGATTTTGTAACGGTAGGTGGTCTATTTATAGTCGCACTGTCTGTACGTTGTCTTGTAAAGGGGTCATTGAGACAGTGTACCCGATGTTGTAAAGGTAGGTGATCTATTTATAGTCGCACTGTCTGTACGTTGTCTTGTATAGGGGTCATTGAGACAGTGTACCCGATGTTGTAACGAGAGGTGATCTATTTATAGTCGCACTGTCTGTACGTTGTCTTGTATAGGGGTCATTGAGACAGTGTACCCGATGTTGTAACGGTCAGGTGATCTATTTATAGTCGCACGGTCTGTACGTTGTCTTGTATAGGGGTCATTGAGACAGTGTTCCCGATGTTGTAACGGTAGGTGATCTATTTATAGTCGCACTGTCTGTACGTTGTCTTGTATAGGGGTCATTGAGACAGTGTACCCGATGTTGTAACGGTAGGTGATCTATTTATAGTCGGACGGTCTGAACGTTGTCTTGTATAGAGGTCATTGAGACAGTGTACCCGATGTTGTAACGGTAGGTGATCTATTTATAGTCGCACTGTCTGTACGTTGTCTTGTATAGGGGTCATTGAGACAGTGTACCCGATGTTGTAACGAGAGGTGATCTATTTATAGTCGCACTGTCTGTACGTTGTCTTGTATAGGGGTCATTGAGACAGTGTACCCGATGTTGTAACGAGAGGTGATCTATTTATAGTCGCACTGTCTGTACGTTGTCTTGTATAGGGGTCATTGAGACAGTGTTCCCGATGTTGTAACGGTAGGTGATCTATTTATAGTCGCACGGTCTGTACGTTGTCTTGTATAGGGGTCATTGAGACAGTATAATTACGCTTGGACTTCTGCGCTTTGAACTCTATTGATTATTTTCGAATTAAAGAATTTGCTCGGTAATCTACCTTATGTGTGTGTGGCATGCAATCATTGCCATCGGAGTAGAAGGGACCTGATTGTTAGCTTTGCGCACATTATGCAGGCGGGGAGTATTCGATGCTTTCGTCATGCAAGAAAATGCTTATTTTATCGTAGATTAAAATTGATGTATCTATCCAAATAAAAATATTTCTGTCATGGAGTTCCATTACAAGACGCATCTCAAACATTACGCTCATACAGAATACCTAATATTAAACATATTAAATTGACGGAATTCCTAGTAAATAGATTTATATTATTAATTTTAAAAACATTGCCAGAAAATCTTTAGAAAGTATATATGCAAAATAAGTGTAGACATTCACAATACATCAAAACCCCAGAGGGGGCGCTGAGCTTGGCCCAACTCAAATGAGCGCGCGCAGCTGGTGATGATATCTGCTGAACGGTGGTAATATCATTATAAAATTTTGCATGAACTTTGATGATGTACTTTCTATCGATATCCACACCTGGTTGCAAAGACATTAGTCCAAAATGTAAAAAAAAAATGGGAAATCCAAAACATGGATTTCAATTCAAGAAATTCCCATTAAACCGCATATCGTACGATTTACCAAAATTAATTTACTTGCGGGTGCACATTGATTTCGACGTTGATATCCAGTATGAAAATGTAGGTTAAAAATTTGTTCACTTGGAATAAATTTCCGAAGTTGACCATAATTGAGTAAATTACGGGTACATGATTCAACAGAACCATAGAGAAGCCATAAGTAAATGCGGACATTATCAGTATAGGCAGGATATGTGAAGAAAACTCTTCGTTCACAAACTCACCATTCCATGTTTTCATTCAGTCATAAAATGAAAATTTACAATATATCTGCAGTGATCAATTACAATTCCTTTCAAGAGTGCTCTTTACAATGACCAACCTTGAATCTTCATCCCTCCTCATTTTCCTTCAATTGATTTTTTTTTAAACGCTACAGCATTTCGTATCATTGATTCGGCACCACACAAATCATCAATCAGGTACGATTCGTGTTGTTGTTATAGTTAGGTCATTTTGATTTCCGTGACCACTTTTTCGCAAGGGTGGTTTGATGATTGATTTGACTACTATGGACCATTAATAACTAGGAATACGCTAAAGTCCCGCCGCGTTGATGGATGAGCTTTTAAAAATGTTTAGTTTGCATGGGATATCTTTACTTTTGCAAGTTCTTTGTTTTGCTGCCTACGCAATACGCATTGTAGCTGATTGTTGTCAAGTTTCTTTTGTTACCTGTCAATTGGTATTATTTTCCGTAAAAAACTTATATTAAAAGCTTTATTTCTATAGATTTTGGCTAACTATTTAAACTTTTTCTTTTAAAAGGTACTACATCACCATAACCTTAATGTCCATGTATAATATGAACGTTGTAGCCCCACCAGTTTGGTCAGAATTGGCCCAAATGGCACGAAAATATCGCACAAAAAAATCAAAAAACTTATATTAAATGCTTTATTTCTATGGATTCTGGCTAACTTTTTCAACTTTTTCTTTCAAAAGGTACTACATCACCATAACCTTAATGTCCATGTATAATATGAACGTTGTAGCCCCACCCGTTTGGTCAGAATTAACCCAAATGTCACGAAAATATCGCACTAAAAATCGAAAAAAATCGTAAAAGTACGATATTCATGAGAAATATTTCTTCGATTGTACCCAAAAACAATACACCTCTAAGTTCAGAGATTTCGAAGGTCCTGTCAAATTTTCATCAAGATCGGATATGCCGTTTGCCTGGTAGAGAGTTAACAAACAGAAAAAAAAAAAAACAAAAAAAAAAAAAAAAAAAAAAAAAAAAAAACACCCGAGCTAAATTTTTTGGGGGTCAGTGAAATTGAAGTCTTCGCTTCGCTCATCCAAAAAGTTAGCCCCCTGTCCCCCCCAAAAACCACGGCAAATTTTACTCGAGGCCAAATCCAGTATGGCTGCCGGGCACTCTTTCAAGTTTCAGTTTTATAACACTTGAAAAATTAAATTTTGAACCAGAGCAAGTAGAATCATGTACAAAGACATTTTTTCGTTTCAACTAACCACAAGGATTCTGAATATGATATTAGTTTGACGCTATGGCGCCATTTTGAACCAGAAATACAAGATGGCCACCGGCGCCATAATGGAAAATTAAGTTTTGAACCAGAACATCTAGAATCAAGTACAAATACACTTTTTCTTGTAAATAGACCACAAGGATTCAGAATATGACGTTAATCTGACGTTACGATATCATTTTGACTCATAAATCCAAAATGGCCGCCATCCAGTGTAGCAAAAGTTTTAGCAAGTACCGCCACAAGGATCTCTTGCTGCAAAGTAGGCCTACCATCAGTTTACCATGAGATGGTATTTTAGTCAATTATCTATTACAAATGACACCGCAACGTAAATAAAAAGAAAATTTAAGTCGTCATAAACTGTATTGAGTTTAAAATTAACGTTATTTTACCACTGCAACACTGTTTTGACAAAATTTGAACATTTTCGTTCAAAACAGCCTTCGAATTGTCTCCAAATAGGTTTGTAATGTGTTATTTGCATTCAGCGACTTCAAGTTAGTTGAAAATGACTCCTCATTAATAGTTGTGCATTAAAAAAAAGCAAATTCAGTACTTATGGTAGCCATTTTGGAAAATGGCCGCCATATTGAATTTTACGGAGTAAATGGAACAATACTACAAGCTAAACCATTTTTTATGTTCCATACAACAACTGTGCCAAACGATTTGCTTGTATCACGATTTTCCGGGATCCCACTGCAAATAGAAGGCGCGTTGACGCATCCAGTTGCCCCCACTCTGTGCCCTTCAAAACATCATACTGCGCGATATATTTGCACTAGAGGTCTGCGTCATACATACTTATTTTCAAAAAAGGAGCCTATCAAACATTTGTTTGAGATATTTTTGTATTTGCCGCGAAGGGAAACATCTACAGACTACGGAAGGGGAAATGTCCAACAACATTAATAGCAAATTTGAAATAGTCATTATAATAGTCATTAGAGGAGGTACGGTAAAAACTTATTTCCTAATAATTTTAAAGTATGAACCTTGCTGAATATATCACACACTACTTTGATCACATGAAATATTTCTACAGGCAGAGGCAGGGTCATGTTTGAAGGAACGTAATATTTCTCGTCCGCCATCTTGATGACGTCATTTAGGCACTTTCCATATCGGTAAATTTCGGTAAATTCGGCTTTCCTACATCCTTGACTCATGTTGTTTCAATTTCAAGCATCAAAGGATGGTCACCAAGATCTTGCCACTATTTCACTTATTTGACGTCTTTTGGGCCATTGCATACTCATTGGCAGGATGCCTCGATTCAGACTGATCATACTTCTCGGGGGCACATTTTGGTCTTAATTACCAAGTCAAAATTTAATTAATTTTCAACGAAAGACAGTTTATGACGTCTTAAATTCGGTTTTTATTTACATTGCAGTGTCATTTGTAATAGATAATTTACTAAAATACCATTTCATGGTAAAATGATGGTACTTTGCAGCAAGAGATCCTTGTGGCGGTACTTGCTAAAACTTTTGCTACACTTGATGGCGGCCATTTTGGATTTATGAGTCAAAATGATATCGTTACGTCAAATTAACGTCATATTCTGAATCCTTGTGGTCTATTTACAAGAAAAAGTGTATTCGTACTTTTGAAAATCGCAATTTTACGATTTTTTTCGATTTTTAAATTTTTTCAACTTATTACACCTACATGCTTTAACCAACTGTTATGATTTTTTCACAGAACATTAATTTTATGAATAAATATATTCGTGTGAAATTTGAACGTAATCGGAAAATTATTTCTTAATAAAATCGCAATTTTACACTTTTTTCGTTTGAAAAAAATTACGCTCATCCAACAACGCGGCGGGACTTAAGCGTTTTCCTAGTCATTACAATTCAACGTCAAATGAATATCATTCATGCTTCTATCATTAGATTTACTAGGAAGCTTCGCAAACGCTTTTTCAGGAGCGTTGTTGGATGAGCGTAAATTTTTAAAAACGAAAAAAGCGTAAAATAGAGATTTTCATGAGAAATAATTTTTCGATTACGCTCAAATTTCACGCGAATATATGAATCAATAAAATTAAGGTTCTGTGAAAAAAACCTTACAATCGAATACAGCATGTAGGTATAATAAGTAGAAGAAATTAAAAAAAAAAAAAAAAATCGCATAATTGCGATTATCACAAGAAATGTTTTTTCGATTGCGCTCAAATTTCACACGAATATATAAATTCATGGAATTAAGGTTCTGTGAAAAAATCATTACAATCGGATAAAGCATGTCGGTGTTGTAAGCCGAAGAAATTTTAAAAATCGGAAAAAAATCGTAAAATTGCGATTTTAATGAGAAAAATTTTTCGATTACGCTCAAATTTCACACGAATACATGAATTCATAAAATAAAGGTTCGTGAAAAAATCATTACAATAAAATGAAGCATGTAGGTGTTATAAGTCGAAGTAATTTTTTTAATCGAAACAAATCGTAAAATATGCGATTTTCATGAGAAAAAAAATTTCGATTGCGCTCAAAAACGTGGCAGTTCTAAGTTCAGAGATTTCCAAGGTCCCCATAAACTTTTACCGCAATTGAAGTATCGGTCTAGCCGGAATCGTGTTAACAGACAGACAAAAATACAAAAAGAAAGGAAGAAAGAAAAAAAAAATATTCCGGATTTTTTTCTCCAGTGTAGTGAAATGGAATCTTCGCTTCGCTAGCTACGCTCATCCAATGAAAAATCATAAAATTTGTTTTACTAATTGATATCAAGTTCCTTAGTTTTAAACCAATCATCCATCCATTTATTTATTTTTATTTATCCTCTCAAGAACTTCTCGAAGTCGTCGGCACAGTTTCTCCAAGCAAGCTGGGCGCACCTGGGCTATAATGTGGTATTATACAAAATGCCGCTTTTGAAAACCACTAATCCATGCTTTTCAACCCCATTTCCTCCGACGACCATGTAAAACCACGACCATAAAAACATGTGACAAAAAGAAAGAAATACACTTGGACCTAAATTACAGACACTGAAATGTGTTTTGCATAAACTGTAGATGTGTACTAAAATAAAATTTAAAAAATTATTTCAGAGTAGAACTAAAGTACCATGTGTAATTGTTTACATTGAAAACAAAAAATGGATTATTTTTAATTGGATGAGCAAAGCGAAGACTTCAATTTCACTGACCCCCAAAAAATTTAGCTCGAGTGTTTTTTGTTTGTTTGTTTTTCTGTCTGTTTGTTAGCACTCTACCAGGCAAACGGCATATCCGATCTTGATGAAAATTGGAGGGGACCTTCGAAACCTCTAAACTTAGAGGTGTATTTTTTTGGGTACAATCGAAGAAATATTTCTCATGAATATCGTACTTTTTACGACTTTTTTTTCGATTTTAGTGGGATATTTTCGTGCCATTTGGGCCGATTCTGACCAAACGGGTGGAGCTACAATAATAATAATAATAATAATAATAATAATAATATATTTATTGGTCCTTAATTGATCATTACAATGATATTGGACAAGTCAACAGTAACACACAAGGAGAAAGCAATACAAGACAACACAATAAAAACAAGTCAACAAAGATTTAAGATGTCAGGTATTCATTGACGGAATAAAACGGATTGTTAGTTAAAAACCTCTTCAGTTCAGTCTTAAAGTTTATTTTAGCTTGTTATATAATTTAGCGCCTGAGATATCAGGTCGCATACAAGATAGGTTTAGGTGATGCTCTCCAATTTTAAAATTATCTCTGTTCCTAGTAAAATGGTCATGGCAATCACCGTTTGTCGTTGTTAGCTTGTCATTATTTAAAACATATAAAATTGCATTGTAAATGTACAGGCAGGGCAAAGTTAAAATTTCTAGGTCTTTAAATAACTCCCTGCAGTGGGCATAACTGCTAGCATGGGACATATACCGTACAGCCCTTTTTTGTAGTCTAAAAAGTCTAATGGTATGGGGTGACAACCCCCAGCAGACAATCCCATACTGTAGTCTGGACTGGATATGTGCAAAGTAAACTAATTTGACAATACGTAGACTGCATACATCCATCAGTCTTTTAATAAGGTAACATCCACCTGCAAGTTTTTTACTCGCATAATTGATGTGTATGCCCCAGTCCAGCACATTGTCAACAAAAACGCCAAGACAATAAGTCACATCAACTTCAACAATAGAATGAGATTTAAGATACACAAGAGGACTTCTGTCAATATTTTTTTGTTTTGTTTTAAACTGCATCAACAATGTTTTATCAGCATTAATAAAAAGTTCTTTATCATCACACCATACAACCATTTGATTAGCAGCCAGCCTGCTTTCAGAATACAACGACTCAAGATCAAGGTTACTAATTAAGTCATTCGATTCATCTGCATATAGAGTAACTTTACCCATATTTACCGAATCAGTAAAATTGTTTATGAAAACCGAGCCTTGCGGTACGCCTAAACTTAAGTTCACTTCTTTTGAAAAAGTTGTTTCTAATTTACCAGCTATACAAACAATTTGGCTACGATCCTCTAGGTACGATTTTATCCAGGAATGAGGTTTCCCCGCATTTCCCAGGAGTTCAAGTTTTTTAAGAAGCATTTCATGATTGACACTGTCAAATGCTTTAGAATAGTCATAAAATAAACCTATCACGTGTTTGCGTTTGTCAATAGCCTCAATTACATGAGAGATAATATCACACAGTGCGGTCGTAGTGGACCTCCCCTTCACAAATCCATGCTGTTCATATTACGTTCATATCATACAAGGACATTAAGGTTATGGTTATGTAGTACCTTTTGAAATAAAAAGTTAGCCAGAATCCATAGAAATAAAGCTTTTAATATAAGTTTTTTACGGTAAATAATACCAATTGACAAGTAACAATAGAAAGTTGACAACAATCACCTACAATGCGTCAGCCGTGACGAGAGAACATACTAACCCGACAGTCAACTAACTATTATTATTTGTTTTTCAGAACAAATACAACCTACAATGTAGGTGGGTTTATCCTGTAGTGCAAGTGTCTTTCGACACTGCGAGGAAGGGATATTTTCCCCCTACAATGTAGGTGGTTTTATGCTTTAGTGTTAGGGGCTTTTGACACTGCCAGTAAGATATATTTTCCCCCTACAATGTAGGTTGTTTTATCCTGTAGTGTAAGTGTATTTTAACACTGCCAGTAAGGGATATTTTCCCCCTACAATGTAGGTGGTTTTATCCTGTAGTGTAAAGTGTATTTTAACACTACCAGTAAGGGATATTTTCCCCCTACGTTGTAGGGCGTATTTTACACATACTGTGGTTGAGAACCCGGCTGCCCCCTACATTAGGGGGAATTTCCCACCGAAATTTGAAACAGTGTAGGCAGCAAAGTAAAGCACTTGCAAAAGTAAAGATATCCCACGCAAACTAAAAACTTAAAAAGCTCATCCATCAACGCGATTGAAAAAAGTGTTTGCGAAGCTTCCTAGTATTGTCAGTCACAAAATCCGTGTTCTCGTACATTTTCTACGCTTGTACTTGACAGGGAAATAACTTCTTTGGTATGAAATCACTTATTTTTTTAGATTCCGTTTCTAGAAATTGTGCTCTGACATTTTTTAGTGTGGGAGAAAGTATCACTTGGGGCATTATTCTAGACAGTAGTTCTGAAAACTTTCAAGTGGCAACATTTTGTAAACTAACAGTATGTGGATCTTCCCAATTTTATAAATATCGGCGGAAGCTCGCTAAAAAACTAGTGAAAAGCCACGATTTGCAATGTAGAAAATAAAAAAATAAACTAGGGCTATGCGCCCCAGACCCGCACTAGCTGGGGGGCATCTCCCCCAGACCCCCCATTGTACCAGGATGTTCATACTTTTCCCGAGCGCCCAGGCACATATATCATCTATGAAGAAAATAAATAAAAGGGGTCCTAATATTGATCCATTTCTTTCAAATAATGACCTGTTTGCCCCCTTATGTAATACCCGATAGGCGATAATCTTATCGTCTTGAAACGTAGTCTACTTTAGATCTATGTGTCAATCAGGTATTTTTTTAGTAAGAAAATTGCATCTTTCGGTATATACAAATTTATAAATATATTTTTACTTATGCTTTAAAAAAAAATGTAGTCTCTTTTATATACCCTCGTGGGCTGTTTGGCTTGTCACAAGTGCTGGAAACCTCAGGCGTGCACGCAGCGCGCGGTAGGTTGTGGGGAAGGAGGGGGTAAGAAGAAAGCCAATTACCCACTGAAGACGCAATGCCGACAGCACCAATCAGCCCTCCGTGCACTGATACAGACTAATGTCTCTGAGACTGAGAGGCGAGCGCAACATCAAAAGAGGAGATCTTGGCGAGAGAGCTCCCCCTGGCATTGGCAACCACTATTATAATGGGTCACTTTGCCGTAATAGACTATGTTGTCCCGTCGCAGCCTCGCCTCGACGTCAGCTCGAACACCATTGAACTTCAGTATAGGTATACGATATTACCAGACCAGGAACACATACACAATATTAGACACATTTCTGTATTTCCTTCATTTAAACAAAAAATAAATTCACATTTGGAGTCTATACCCACTAAGTCAAATTGAAATTAACTAGGGAAACGCCAAAGTCGTTGTTAGACGAGTGAGTGAGCCATGTGTTGAGTACCCGGTAACATTCCTTTTCTTCCCCCTACCTTTGGCCTCCCTAGCCTATCATAGGCTACAGTGGAGCATTATGGCCTAAGCTATGACCTAAACTTAAATACCCTATTATTTATACGAATATTATAATCAAACTTAAATGCAAATGTTCCGGCGCACTCAACACTGGCTCACTCACTCGTCTAACAACGACTTGGCGTTTCCCTAGTTTATACGAATATTACTAATAGGGTATTTAAGTTTAGGTCATAGGTTAGGCCATAATGCTCCCTGTAGCACTATGATAGGCTAGGGAGGCCAAAGGTAGGGGGAAGAAAAGGAATGTTACCGGGTACTCAAACACATGGCTCACTCACTCGTCTAACAACGACTTTGGCGTTTCCCTAGTTTTATAAACAAACCGAAAGCACGCCAATTAATGGCGGCGTAGAATGTGTTTTTGTTTGCAAAAATAACAAATTAAACACGGCCCATACTATGTTTTAATTATTCCTGTTTGATCTTTAATTGTTTGTACCAAGGCAGTGATCAAGATCCACGAATCTCAATGGAGTTTCTACAAACCATGGATGTAACTATTTTAAGTCCATGCACAAACCATCGTATCTTCTGTCGCTAAACGCAAATTTGTATAGGATAAAAAATTACAAAAGACATAAAAATGTATGGAATTGTTCATGTACATCGTACTTTATTTCGCATGCCAACCATCTAGGTTAATAATATTAATTACAAATAAATAAATAATTTCTGTAGTGTTTTAACATTGCAGAATAGTATAAGAAACATAGCCAGTACGAGAACATGCTAAGATTGCAAGGTTTACTCATCTCCGTGCGGAGTTTTGGGTAATCTTGAGCGTGCAAGTTTCGATGCATCTTGGCCAGTGCCGCGCACCTCTTGACATTCAAAAATTATAATTCTTCCCGAAAAAACATTGTTGTTAAAATAGAACCTACACATTTAAGCCCATTTATCAATTTATTATTTACCTACCTAAGGTCTCCCTAGCCTATCATAGACTAAAGTGGTGCATTATTACCTTACAGTTGACGTGCCCTTATACCAACTTAAAACCCTATTATCTATACCGATATAATTATCAAACTTAAATGCAAATGTTGCCGTGTACTCAACACATGACTCGCTCACTCGTCTAACAACGACTTTGGCGTTTCCCTAGTCGAGTTGGCTAAAGCGCACTTATAGCCGAAATGTGGGAGACGTGGGTTTAATGGTCGGGAAAGATTTTGTAATTTCTGGATTGTATTTTTTAAATTATTTAACATGTTTTGAAATGCATATAACGCAGTGTAGTCCATCATCTGTGACAATACTACGGAAAAACATGGCCAGTAGGAAATACGTGAAAATATTGCAAGGTTTACTCAATCTACGAGCGGAATTTGGGGGTACCTTGACGTCCAACATTCGATTAACCTTGGACACGGCATTTCACAGCCAGGTAAATAACAAACAAAATATATTATTTCAAAATGAAAACCATTGTCGTTAAAATAATTCACATACATTTCAACGAATTTTTCAGTTTTTTATTTCTTTCAGGTTTAAATCGTAACAGATTGTGCTCATTTTGTTAGCAGTTCTCAGTTACCTGGTCACTGATGTCTGTTTAAAATTTCAGCTCGGTCTATTTGGCCGTTCGGCCGTATGAGCCTGGACAGACAGACAGACATTTAACATTTAACATTTAACATTTAACATTTAACATTTAACATTTAACATACAGAATTAATCACGACCAAGGCCCGATCGAGTAGCGTTGTAGGACTACGTTCGCTGCGCTCACTCGTCTAATAATAGGGTATTTAAGTTTAGGTCTAGGTTAGGCCATAATGCTCCACTGTAGCCTATGATAGGCTAGGGAGGCCAAAGGTAGGGGGAAGAAAAGGAATGTTACCGGTACTCAACACATGCTCACTCACTCGTCTAACAACCGACTTTGGCGTTTCCCTAGTTTTATAAACAAACAGAAAGCACGCCAATTAATGGCGGCGTAGAATGTGTTTTTTGTTTTGCAAAAATAACAAATTAAACACGGCCCATTCTATGTTTTTAATTATTCCTGTTTGATCTTTAATTGTTTGTACCAAGGCAGTGATCAAGATCCACGAATCTCAATGGAGTTTCTACAAACCATGGATGTAACTATTTTAAGTCCATGCAAAAACCAATCGTTTTCTTCTGTCGCTAAACGCAAATTTGTATAGTATAAAAAATTACAAAAGACATAAAAATTGTATGGAATTGTTCATGTACATCGTACTTTATTTCGCATGCCAACCATCTAGGTTAATAATATTAATTACAAATAAATAAATAATTTCTGTAGTGTTTTAACATTGCAGAATAGATAGAAACATAGCCAGTACGAGAACAAGCTAAGATTGCAAGGTTTACTCAATCTCCGTGCGGAGTTTTGGGTAATCTTGAGCGTGCAAGTTTCGATGCATCTTGGCCAGTGCCGCGCACCTCTTGACATTCCAAAAATTATAATTCTTCCCGAAAAAAACATTGTTGTTAAAATAGAACCTACACATTTAAGCCCATTTATCAATTTATTATTTACCTACCTAAGGTCTCCCTAGCCTATCATAGACTAAAGTGGTGCATTATTACCTTACAGTTGACGTGCCCTTATACCAACTCAACTTAAAACCCTATTATCTATACCGATATAATTATCAAACTTAAATGCAAATGTTGCCGTGTACTCAACACATGACTCGCTCACTCGTCTAACAACGACTTTGGCGTTTCCCTAGTCGAGTTGGCTAAAGCGCACTTATAGCCGAAATGTGGGAGACGTGGGTTTAATGGTCGGGAAAGATTTTGGTAATTTCTGGATTGTATTTTTTAAATTATTTAACATGTTTTGAAATGCTATAACGCAGTGTAGTCCATCATCTGTGACATACTACGGAAAACATGGCCAGTAGGAAATACGTGAAAATATTGCAAGGTTTACTCAATCTACGAGCGGAATTTGGGGTACCTTGACGTCCAACATTCGATTAACCTTGGACACACGGCATTTCACAGCCAGGTAAATAACAAACAAAATATATTTATTTCAAAATGAAAACCATTGTCGTTAGAATAATTCCCATACATTTCAACGAATTTTTCAGTTTTTTATTTCTTGCAGGTTAAATCGTAACAGATTGTGCTCATTTTGTTAGCAGTTCTCAGTTACCTGGTCACTGATGTCTGTTTAAAATTTCAGCTCGGTCTATTGGCCGTTCGGCCGTATGAGCCTGGACAGACAGACAGACATTTAACATTTAACATTTAACATTTAACATTTAACATTTAACATTTACATACAGAATTAATCACGACCAAGGCCCGATTGAGTAGCGTTGTAGACTACGTTCGCTGCGCTCACTCGTCTAATTAGAAATAGAATTCAAATATAAAATAGGAAAGAGAAGGAAAAGATAGAAAAATGAAAAAAGAAAAGAAAGAAGAAAAAAGAAAAACGAAAATGGAAAACGATAAGAAAAAGAAATAGGACAAACTGATTGATAAGATGATCTCACTCAAATTTACTTTAAATGAGGTTTAGGCTATTCGATCGGGTTTTTTTCTATTTTCCAAAATATGCTACCAAGTCAAAATATAGTGAATGTCTTTCAAATAATTTAAACTTCAATTGGCCAGGGCACACCATTCATCGTAGGGTGTTGTGCTTTTGTGACATTCATTTCCAACTGGTTTTCTATAGGCTGACTGAGAGAATTTTTTTTTTTTTAAAACTATTGTCGTTCCTGGGAATTTTTTGTTTTGGCGGTACAAATCGGTACAAAATATCGCCAAACGAAAAAATTTGCCGGAAAGACAATTGTTAAAAAAAAATCTTTTTTCTCTCAGTCAGCCTATAGAAAACCAGTTGAAAATGAATGTCACAAAAGCACAACACCCTACGTCGAATGGTGTGCCCTGGCGAATTGAAGTTTGAAATTATTTTGGAGGTGGCGATATTGGCGTGTACTGAATAAGAAAAAATTAAAAAAAAAACATACTTTTGATTTTCTAAAATAGCCAGGTTTCAAAGCCATTCACTATGTTTTGACTTGGTAGCATATTTTGGAAAATAAAAAAAACGCGGTCGAATAGCCTTAACAGAATTATGGGAATAATACAAAATTTAGCGGAAGAAACCACCCAACGCGAATCTTCATTCTTCTGTTCAGATACACCATTTTCTACAAAAAAATCTTGATTTAATATAATTATATCAGATTTACAATTATTTAAGATTGTATACAAGTCAAATACTGATCGCAGCAATTGTTATGGGCCTTGCTCTACTCTTGCCACCAGCAATGTGCTTGTATTACTGTAATTCAATCATGTTGAAATGAATAATAATAATATAGTTATAGCTATAGCTTCTGACATCGAAGCGGACATTTACATAAAGGTAGACTATGTCTACTTATTTATATTGTTGTATTTAGTTTTGAATTATTTTATATTGTATAATAATTACATCGAAATGCTTCAGCCATTTCCATAGTTTTGTTCTTCATGCCACATTCACCTTGTTGTTTATATACATCAGAAAGGTAATTTACTTAATTAGTCCACATAAAATGTTACTTGTGCTATTGGACCTACTAATCAACAAATAAAATAAATTAGTTTTGTATTCATAACATTTTATAATAATATATTTTCGGGAAACCCATAGATTAAGAAACCTTACTCATTGCAATATTATGTGATGTATCCAAAACTTTTGATTTCACGTTACATGACACTAGCATAACTCTCAAAAACTTTTGATTTCACGTTACATGACACTAGCAAAACTACTTTCAGACAATATATTTAAATAATCATACCCAACTTAAACAAATTATACACACAAAAAACCTTACCCCAAAAACCAATACAACGTGCCAGCAGCAGAAAAAAATAAATTTTTACCATATTATGATTTAAATGTAAAAGTTGAATTATTCTTAGATCACTGATGAAAACATTTAGTATTTCCACAATGCAGACAAATTAAATTCCGTTAACACATCACCAATGTAAAACAGAAAGAAGCTACATGGGTTGATTTTCATGGCTTAACAAAACGTAACATGCTGCAGTAGGGCGGGGGCGGGGTGGGGTGGAGTGTGAAAACAAGTGTCTTCCGACCATCCTTCGGAAACAGATACACGAGTGGTGTGAGGGCGACCCCAACATGTGCCACCGTGTGGGTGCCCCATTAGCGACAGAAGAAAACATTCACAGGACCTGTCAGGAGGCTAGCTACGAAATCGTATAGAGTTTGGGAATACGCGTCCATACCACTGATTCCTGTATTTCCTATAAAAAATCTCGATCTTTGGTTGGTTATCGTTCACTCGTCGATGGCGTCGGGGCCTGCAGGGTTGGCTTGATCACTTTGGTTTACTGTCCCCCAGTGAAAATCAGTTGTGTGACTGAGTGAACCCTGTCAAAATTAAAATTTTTGGAGGAAATAATTGCGATGTCGCTGAATTTTTGCAGAGACCTTCCTTATATAATACTAATCAAAATATTAAAACTCCCCGACAATCGGACTGGAGCTTCGGCCGCCATATTGGAAAATGGCGGCCAAAAAGTGTTGGTTTTCGAATATCTCCAAATTAGTTGGAGATAGACAAAATGTCTCAATGACAAAAATATTCCCCATTCAATTCCCTACAAAAAAAGGTATCTTTTATAGTTTTGATAGGGACAAAGGTTACCTCACAAAATCGTGGTTTATATGTTGCTTATTGGAGTACCAGCTAATTTCCTAATTTTCACGCCCGGCATCAAACAATGCCCGGTAAATCCGTAAGAAATCGATTTAAATACAAAAAGACTTTTGTTCGGGGTTAATGAAAGCTTCCATTAGGATTTTAAAAAATCAGGTCTGCAAAATCGGATTTTGCATTTACCCGGAATTTGGGTTTTTCCATTGTTGGCATTTCGTCAAAAATGCCATATTTTACTGTCCATTTTTAAGCACTAAATAGCATTGGAGGAAAAATTCTTTCTATGTACATTGAAATGACTTAAAAAATTATCCGATTACAACCAAAGTTTAAATCCAATATGGCTGATAATTCATAATATTCACAATATGAATACAGTTTTCGTGCTGTTTTTACACTCTTTTTGTTACATCATTCACTTTGATGTTGTAGATATTAAGAATTATCAGCCATATTGGATTAAGCCTTTGGTTGTTATCTCATCGATATTTAAGTCACTTCAATGTGCGTAGAAAGAATTTGTCCTCCAATGGTTTTTAGTGCTTAAAAATGGACAGTCAAATATGGCATTTCCTCAAAAATGGAAAAACCCAAATTTCGGGTAAATGCAAAATCCGATTTTGCAGACCTGATTTTTTAAAATACTAATGGAAGCTTTCATGAAACCCGTACAAAAGTCCTTTTGTATTTTAATCGATTTCTTATGGATTTACCGGGCATTGTTTGTAGTCCGTGGAACAAGCGTAAACACATTTCAAATCCGGAAACCAGCACCAAAATTTAGGAGAAGGTAAAAGACGTATTTTAGAATGTTATTTTCACGGGGGACACGCATGGTAGCATATAAAGGCGGATTCACGACCTTGCGTGATGTTCACGCAATGCAGTGCAGTGCTGCTGCTGCAATGCGTGAAACGTGAAATTTGTTGTAGTAGTTCACGACGTTGCAGCAACGTTGCAGCCGACTTGCAGTGGAATCTCATTGTTGGAATGAGATTATAGAAGTTCCCATGCTCTCTTCTCGTTTGCAAGATAGGCCTCACTTGCCACCTTTTAGCGCTTGATAATAGCAACATTCTCCTCACATTATTGATGTACAGAAGTTGTAAAAGTATACGTCTTCTGTTGTTATTTGCACGTCTCCGAATCTCCAGCCTAACAACCGGCATGGCTAACTTTAAAAATTCAATTCGTAGGCCATAGCCGAGCTGAATAATTCACCGTCAACAGAAAAATAACCAATTTGCTTGTAAGCCCTGCCGCCCTACATCCAAAATCGACATGACAGAATTCCAGTTTTTAATCTGACAGCTGCAAAGATGCATCAAAGATGGACAGCTGATCAATAAGCCACTAGGATACGAAAAATTCAGGGTGAATTTAGGAGGCAGTGTTTTGCGTTATTTTCACTGCATGCTGCAAAGTTTGGAGTTGGACCAAACTTTGCAGCGCTGCACGTTTTTTTCACGCAAGTCGTTCGTGATTGGCTGAATGGCTGCAGCAGCAGCACTGCACTGCATTGCGTGAACTTCACGCAAGGTCGTGAATCCGCCTTAAGTCACCTGTCATGGCGTCCACAAGATGGCCGCCAGAATAATTCTTAAAATTGCTGTAACTCAAGAAGTAATCATCAGATTTGGATAAACCAGGTATTGTTTTATTCGGTTTTTAATGCTCTACAAAAAATTTCATTAAAAATTTTATCGCAAATTGGTCAAAATATTCACAAAACCGTGCTACCTTCCACAAGTCAGGTCCAAGGACAAGAAGTCAAGCAAGAAATCATCCACAAGTTCTGGTCAAGCAGACTAGCCTACTAGTGAGAGCTGTAAAGGGGAAGGAACACTTGGATATTGCAAATCCGGATACCAGCGCCAAATTTTGCATGGGGGTAGATAAAAATATCAGAATTAAAAATCCGCCGGGAGGCAAGCGATATCTCACCCCCAACACCCCCTAAATCATCCCCTAAAATTAGAATAATTCATAGCTCTAACCCAAAAAATAATTTTTATTCAAATTAGTTTATTAAAATTATGTTTTAATGTGTTTTAACCCAATCGGCCTATTCTCATTTCCTAAACTACATTTTTTCAACCCCCATCCCTAATTGTTTATAATATTTTTACCTTGATTTCCAGCATTTACCAGTGAGGCACCTAGGGAGTTATCAGCATGAAATTTGGCATGATGGTTCATAATAACCTGAAAAATAATAATCCGCCGGGAGGCAAGCGATATTTCACCCCTTTTGTTCTCTACCACCCTTAACTTTGGGAAAAACGCAAGATAGTATTTAATACATTTTGAATATTTCAATTGCTGATTAAAATTATGAGTCGATGTGTTATAGTCCAGTCAACAAATCATTCATACAAAACAAACAATTTTTTCACCCCCAACCCTAATAATCATACTTTTAGTGACAAACACTGTTTAGTAAGTTACCAACATGAAATTTGGCATGGTGGTAGATAAAAATATAAGAATTACTATTCCGTTGGGAGGCAAACAATATTTTACCCCTAGTGCCCTCTATCATCCTTAAAATTGGATTTGGTACTAGGTCGTATTCAATACATTGAAATTATTAAAATTATCCAATAATATTATGCTCAAGCATGTTTCCATCCAATCAACCTAATTTCTCGTGTTTTTTCTACCCCCACCCCTAATAGTGATTTTTTTTCATCAACACTTATTAGCATGAAATTTGGCATGGTGATAGAACAAAATATAAGAATTACTATTCCGTTGGGAGGCAAACGATATTTCACCCCTAGTGCCCTCTATCATCCCTTAAAATTGGATTTGGTACTAGGACGTATTCTATACATTGTAATTATTAAAATTATCCAATAATATTATGCTCAAGCATGTTTCCATCCAATCAACCTAATATCTCGTTAATTTTTTTACCCCACCCCTAATAGTGATTTTTTTCATCAACACTTATTAGCATGAAATTTGGCATGGTGGTAGATAAAAATATAAGAATTACTATTCCGTTGGGAAGTAAACGATATTTCACCCCAAGTACATCCCTTAAAATTGGAAAGAGTGTTCAATGATTTTTTTTTCATGTGTGGTTATCTGGAAGAAAGTATTCAATTAAAAATCTAATTAAAATTCAATAGTTTTGGTTTATTTAAGAAATACAATAATAAGCATGTTATGCGTTGGTATCTATGATTACATGGTACAAGGTGGTATTTTATAGCTGCTTCTTTTCTCAATGCAGTTTCTAAACAAATGACGGTTTGTTTGTCTGAAGTGACAGTGTAATATCACAGCCCCAAAACTCGTAACAAATTGTATAAAAATACCACCTTGTACCATGTAATCATAGATACCAACGCATGTAACATGCTTATTATTGTATTTCTTAAATAAACCAAAACTATTGAATTTTAATTAGATTTTTAATTGAATACTTTCTTCCAGATAACCACACATGAAAAAAACGAATCATTGAACACTCTTTCCAATTTTAAGGGATGTACTTGGGGTTGAATATCGTTTACTTCCCAACGGAATAGTAATTCTTATATTTTTATCTACCACCATGCCAAATTTCATGCTAATAAGTGTTGATGAAAAAAATCACTATTAGGGGTGGGGGTAGAAAAAACACGAGAAATTAGGTTGATTGGATGGAAACATGCTTGAGCATAATATTATTGGATAATTTTAATAATTTCAATGTATTGAATACGACCTAGTACCAAATCCAATTTTAAGGGATGATAGAGGGCACTAGGGGTAAAATATTGTTTGCCTCCCAACGGAATAGTAATTCTTATATTTCTATCTACCACCATGCCAAATTTCATGCTGGTAACTTACTAAACAGTGTTTGTCACTAAAAGTATGATTATTAGGGTTGGGGGTGAAAAAATTGTTTGTTTTGTATGAATGATTTGTTGACTGGACTATAACACATCGACTCATAATTTTAATCAGCAATTGAAATATTCAAAATGTATTAAATACTACCTTACGTTTTTCCTAAAGTTAAGGGTGGTAGAGAACAAAAGGGGTGGAATATCGCTTGCCTCCCGGCGGATTATTATTTTTCAGGTTATTATGAACCATCATGCCAAAATTTCATGCTGATAACTCCCTAGGTGCCTCACTGGTAAATGCTGGAAATCAAGGTAAAAATATTATAAACAATTAGGGATGGGGGTTGAAAAAATGTAGTTTAGGAAATGAGAATAGGCCGATTGGGTTAAAACACATTAAAACATAATTTTAATAACTAATTTGAATAAAAATTATTTTTTGGGTTAGAGCTATGAATTATTCTAATTTTAGGGGATGATTTAGGGGGTGTTGGGGGTGAGATATCGCTTGCCTCCCGGCGGATTTTTAATTCTGATATTTTTATCTACCCCCATGCAAAATTTGGCGCTGGTATCCGGATTTGCAATATTTTTCCGCTAACAGCTCTCACTATACTTCATCTAATCTATAACATGACATGTTTTTCTAAACTCTTTCCACATGTTATAATATTCCTGTTAGTTAACTTCTTTGCATTGCCTTGTTTATTATGTTTGTTTTATGTTATTATTGTGTTTTTGTTTCGTTTCCCTCTTGAAGTGTTTTTGTATATTGGGTTTTTTACTTGAGTTGCTTTAAACTGTCTTTGACAAAGATTGGTGAAATCCAGTCGAAACGTCGGATTAAATAAACAATATACTGGTAACCGAAAGAAGTAAATTTAATTATTTAAAGATGGTAACACATACAAATAACCACGAAAACCTCAGAAATTCTATATATATATATATATATATATATATATGCAGTCCAGTCGAAACGTCGGATTAAATAAACAATATACGTGGTAAACCGAAAGAAGTAAATTTAATTATTAAAGATGGTAACATATATATATATTGTCATATATTGGGATAGTTTATCCAAATATCTGTGGTATTATTCGGTTAAGACACTCAAGTTGCAGCAAGATGTGTTGATAAGTTGGAAGTAATAACATGGGCATTACCTAATGTATTGACGTCATTTGTAATGTGCTAAGGCTAGCTGTTTCGTCACTTCAATTAGGTCAAGTTATTATAACTATTGTACTGAGTTTGGAGACGATTATGCTGACCGGGCGAGGGGAAGACTTTTGCCTGTGTTGAGGGGAGTGGTCCCCACTCCATTGATGACGAGTAGAGAGCAGAGAGGTCCGAGGCTTAGGATTGGTGGACAGGACGTGGAAGTCATGAGAAGTGGCGCTTAAGCCTCTGTGGCGGCCTGACCAGGACCCTGGAGGGGACCGGGCGGAGTGACATCATCGAAGGTGTCGTGGTGGCAGGACAACTATGATTCGGGGAGTGTAATTCTGGACATCGAGATAGGAAGTTACTGAAGTGGTAATTAAGCCTCTGTGCACTCCCGCGCCACAAGGCGGGAGGGCACAGGACAAAGTGAGATGGCAGCGCCGAGGAAGGCACGCAAGCTGGAAGCTAGAAGAGGCAAGAACGGACGAAGAACGGACGAAGAACGGAGTACCAAGGTGTCGCCGGATCGAGTCCCACATCACGCCAAGGAGCAGCTGGGATCAGGGTTGGATACCAGACAGAGGGATAATTAATGGTGAGCGATGTACTTCTATTAACGATCAGGTTATGGGTTTAACAAGGTTCGAACCCACGCACGCCAGACCACAATGCAGAGACTTAACCGAAGGCCAGAGTAGGGTACAATTCATGAGATAATACAGAAGTCCCCTTGGTTTGAATCTGAATCTTTCATTGTGCTAACCAGTTTTGTTACCAAATCCCGTATTTCCCAAACACATTCGATCTCGGTCTGGTTAGGTTGTAGGCTAGTTGGTATGAATTAAGAGCTACGCCCACTAAGACTCACTGGAGAGTCACTATTACCTGGGCCTACAGCCTATTCCATGACAATTTATATGACATAATGAAATTCTTTCGAGTTTCCGAGTTAAATAAGTTTTATTACCAACGTTTCGAACAGTTCTCCCTGCCCATTCTCAAGGTAACGACATACAAATTAAAAAACATTGAGTAAACAAACAAGACAATAACAAATAATATAAAAGACAAAACAAGTCACTGCAACTGCTCAGCATTACATTTAAGATCTTTGCGATGACCTTAACAGGCGTTTGGTAGGTGGAGCTTCAGGTGGATTCTTTCTTCTCCTATCCACTCTAGCTGGAGGAACTACATTTTCCGTGGCAACTGGGGGTATTATCGGCACCACATGGCTATCACGTAGCGCCAGTTTCCAGGTGGGTGCTAGTCTTTTCGCATCATCTCGTATGTTTAAGTTATGCGGTCGTTTCTCCATTTCGACGGCTTCTCTAACAATACGAGATACTTCATGGTCCACTCTGGCAACAGTCTTTGCGTTCGCGAAATCTATCCAGTGCTCCTTCTCAAAATAGTGCTGGAAAAGAGCAGATATAGTTTGCCTGTTTTTTATTGCAGTTCTATGCTCGTCCAGACGTGCTGAGATTTTACGGTTCGTCCTTCCGATATATGTTTTCTCACAACACCCGCAAGGAATTTCGTATATTCCATGAGCTTCATGAGGAATCACATCTTTCACATTTCTAAGCATTGATGAGATCTTAAGTTCAGCTTTAAAGATGGTTCCAATGTTGTTTTTCTTTAGGAGTCTGCTTATTTTATCTGTGGTGCCTTGTACATACGGGTAATATGCCATGCTTCGGTATTTCTCTACTTCTGGAGGATTAGCCTAGCTTTGGAAATAGTTTTGTCGGAATAACCATTCGAAAGAAGAGCTTCCCGAAGTCCCTTCATTTCTTCTGTTATATGGTGTTGGTCAGATAGCCTCTTTTTTTTTTCTTTTTTTTTTTTTTATATATATATATATATATATATATATATATATATATATATATATGTTTAAACTTGGCTTTATAGTAGTAGTCCTTTGCATAACACTCCAAAAAGGCAAGACCGGTATAAAATTTGGGACAAAGGATGACATATACCAAATGAAAGCTTACGACGAGCACTTTTCAAAAAACCATGATATACCTCTGGCAAATCCAGCTTTCTATGTCAAAACCGAGGTCAAAGGTCAAATTTGTAATATTTTAATTAATTTTTAAGGAAGTAACAGAAAATGTTTGAAACCTTCAATAAACGTTTTTAGGAAGATAAATGTTACAAATGTATTTAAAAAAATATAAACATCACCCACTTGACCTGTTTTGACCTTGATTGGGGTCGATTTTCCCAACTTGGTCAAATTGCGCAATTTCTGTCAATTTCTTGCTCTATATCAATTATATACACGTACTTACTTGTAAATTCTTTAAATTTAAGAGTTATAATCGTTATCAACACTGTTAATATGGTATTCATTCAAAATGGCGGTCAAAGGTCAATAGGTGAGGATTGTCATAATCCGTCTAGTTAATAAAATATTACTTGTGGGTACTCTAAAGACGTAGAGTTTAAATTGTAATAAAAATTTTAAAACAATAGTGAAATAGTAGTACGTCATAGTCTTAATAAAACGTATTTATAGTATTTCTTCTTAGCTAATTAAGAAATAACTGTATATATTTGTAAGTCTTCAACGTTCAGGGTACTTTGGAATTGGTGTGCTGCTGTAACAAAATAAATGCATTTCTAAAACAAACATGATCATGTTCAGATCAGTGATATGATAAAGTATGATATGATGTTTTACCTTAATAGTCTCTGTCCAAATCGTCGGGTCCCATCATCTTCTGAATCACTGGAATTACCATGCTGGGTGCCGACATTCGAACAATCTTTCAGCTTACAAGCATGGGTACACTTCAGTTGATTGGCCAAACACTCGCAGGTCGGCATCTTGCAAATACGGGAACTGTTGCAGGCTAGGAGATCCATGACGGCCATAGGTGCTGGAGTTCCAACCTTCCACTCGATGCTCAGATCTCCTTCTGCCATGGTTTTCCATCCATAGCCACATGGATCTGATGTTCCTGATCCAAGTGGCTATGGATGGAAAACCATGGCAGAAGGAGATCTGAGCATCGAGTGGAAGGTTGGAACTCCAGCACCTATGGCCGTCATGGATCTCCTAGCCTGCAACAGCCAACAGTTCCCGTATTTGCAAGATGCCGAACTGCGAGTGTTTGGCCAATCAACTAAAGTGTACCCGTGCTCGTAAGCTGAAAGATTGATCAAATGTCGGCACCCAACATGGTAATTTCAGTGATTCAGAAGATGATATATCCGACGAGTTGGACAGTGACTACTAAGGTAAAACATCATATCATACTTTATCATATCACTGATCTGAACATGATCATGTTTGTTTTAGAAATGCATTTATTTTGTTACAGCAGCACACCAATTCCAAAATACCCTCATTTCATTTCATTTATTCGTGCCATTTACATTTTGTTTTTCAATTACATGTAGAAGATCGTGTGACACATGCCAAAAATTACAGATAAAATTACTGATAAAAATCAATCTAATCCTACAGTATTTACATGTTCAGAAAGTCATCTCTGTCATAAAATTCTTTATCAATTAAAAAATTCTCCAGCTCCCGTTTAAACAATCCTATGGTATCCAGTTTGCTTCAGATTACTTGGCAGTTTGTTATACAATTTGTCACCGCATAAGTTGGTCCTTTTTCATAGAGAGTTGAGTTGTGGGGCACTTTATACATATCCTGCTTCCGCCTGGTATTGTGGCTGTGAGTATCACAATTCCTCCTCCTGAACGTTGAAGACTTACAAATATATTCAGTTATTTCTTAATTAGCTAAGAAGAAATACGAAAATAAGTTTTATTAAGACTATGACGTACTACTATTATTCACTTTTGTTAAATTATTATTGCAATTTAAATTCTACGTCTTTAGAGTACCCACAAGTAATCTTTTAGTAATTTGACGGATTTTGACGATCCTTACCTATTGACCTTTGACCGCCATTTTGAATGAATACCATATAAACAGTGTGATAACGATTATAACTCTTAAATTTAAAGAATTTACAAGTAATTACGTGTCTATAATGAATATAGAGCAAGAAATTGACAGAAATTGCGCAATTTGACCAAGTTGGGGAAATCAACCCCAATCAAGGTCAAAAAAGGTCAAGTGGGTAGTGTTTATATTTTTTTATAAATTTGTAACATTTATCTTCCTAAAAATGTTTATTGAAGGTTTCAAACATTTCCTGTTACTTCATTAAAAATAAATTAAAATATTTCAAATTTGACCTTTGACCTCGGTTTTGACAGAGAAAGCTGGATTTGCCAGAGGTATATCATGGTTTTATGAAAAGTGCTCGTCGTAAGCTTTCATTTGGTATATGTCATCCTTTGTCCCAAATTTTATACCGTCATTCTCGTTATGCAAAGGACTAGTCCTTTGCATAACACTCCAAAAAGGCAAGACCGGTATAAAATTTGGGACAAAGGATGACATATACCAATGAAAGCTTACGACGAGCACTTTTCAAAAAACCATGATATACCTCTGGCAAATCCAGCTTTCTATGTCAAAACCGAGGTCAAAGGTCAAATTTGTAATATTTTAATTAATTTTAATGAAGTAACAGAAAATGTTTGAAACCTTCAATAAACGTTTTTAGGAAGATAAATGTTACAAATGTATTAAAAAAAAAAAAACATTACCCACTTGACCTTTTTTGACCTTGATTGGGGTCGATTTTCCCAACTTGGTCAAATTGCGCAATTTCTGTCAATTTCTTGCTCTATATCAATTATATACACGTACTAACTTGTAAATTCTTTAAATTTAAGAGTTATAATCGTTATCACACTGTTAATATGGTATTCATTCAAAATGGCGGTCAAAGGTCAATAGGTGAGGATTGTCATAATCCGTCTAAATAATAAAATATTACTTGTGGGTACTCTAAAGACGTAGAGTTTAAATTGTAATAATAATTTAACAATAGTGAAATAGTAGTACGTCATAGTCTTAATAAAACGTATTTATAGTATTTCTTCTTAGCTAATTAAGAAATAACTGTATATATTTGTAAGTCTTCAACGTTCAGGGTACTTTGGAATTGGTGTGCTGCTGTAACAAAATAAATGCATTTCTAAAACTAACGTGATCATGTTCAGATCAGTGATATGATAAAGTATGATAAGATGTTTTACCTTAGTAGTCACTGTCCAAATCGTCGGGTGCATCATCTTCTGAATCACTGGAATTACCATGCTGGGTGCCGACATTCGAACAATCTTACAGCTTACAAGCATGGGTACACTTCAGTTGATTGGCCAAACACTCGCAGGTCGGCATCTTGCAAAATACGGGAACTGTTGCAGGCTAGGAGATCCATGACGGCCATAGGTGCTGGAGTTCCAACCTTCCACTCGATGCTCAGATCTCCTTCTGCCATGGTTTTCCATCCATAGCCACATGGATCTGATGTTCCTGATCCAAGTGGCTATGGATGGAAAACCATGGCAGAAGGAGATCTGAGCATCGAGTGGAAGGTTGGAACTCCAGCACCTATGGCCGTCATGGATCTCCTAGCCTGCAACAGTTCCCGTATTTGCAAGATGCCGACCTGCGAGTGTTTGGCCAATCAACTGAAGTGTACCCATGCTTGTAAGCTGAAAGATTGTTCGAATGTCGGCACCCAGCATGGTAATTCCAGTGATTCAGAAGATGATGCACCCGACGATTTGGACAGTGACTACTAAGGTAAAACATCATATCATACTTTATCATATCACTGATCTGAACATGATCATGTTTGTTTTAGAAATGCATTTATTTTGTTACAGCAGCACACCAATTCCAAAATACCCTCATTTCATTTCATTTATTCGTGCCATTTACAATTTGTTTTACAATTACATGTAGAAGATCGTGTGACACATGTCAAAAATTACAGATAAAATTACTGATAAAAATCAATCTAATCCTACAGTATTTACATGTTCAGAAAGTCATCTCTGTCATAAAATTCTTTATCAATTAAAAAATTCTCCAGCTCCAGTTTAAACAATCCTATGGTATCCAGTTGCTTCAGATTACTTGGCAGTTTGTTATACAATTTGTCACCGGCATAAGTTGGTCCTTTTTCATAGAGAGTTGAGTTGTGGGGCACTTTATACATATCCTGCTTCCGCCTGGTATTGTGGCTGTGAGTATCACAATTCCTCCTCCTGAACGTTGAAGACTTACAAATATATTCAGTTATTTCTTAATTAGCTAAGAAGAAATACGAAAATAAGTTTTATTAAGACTATGACGTACTACTATTATTCACTTTTGTTAAATTATTATTGCAATTTAAATTCTACGTCTTTAGAGTACCCACAAGTAATCTTTTAGTAATTTGACGGATTTTGACGATCCTTACCTATTGACCTTTGACCGCCATTTTGAATGAATACCATATAAACAGTGTGATAACGATTATAACTCTTAAATTTAAAGAATTTACAAGTAATTACGTGTCTATAATGAATATAGAGCAAGAAATTGACAGAAATTGCGCAATTTGACCAAGTTGGGGAAATCAACCCCAATCAAGGTCAAAAAAGGTCAAGTGGGCAGTGTTTATATTTTTTTTAATAAATTTGTAACATTTATCTTCCTAAAAATGTTTATTGAAGGTTTCAAACATTTCCTGTTACTTCATTAAAAATAAATTAAAATATTTCAAATTTGACCTTTGACCTCGGTTTTGACAGAGAAAGCTGGATTTGCCAGAGGTATATCATGGTTTTATGAAAAGTGCTCGTCGTAAGCTTTCATTTGGTATATGTCATCCTTTGTCCCAATTATTTTATACCGTCATTCTCGTTATGCAAAGGACTAGTCCTTTGCATAACACTCCAAAAAGGCAAGACCGGTATAAAATTTGGGACAAAGGATGACATATACCAAATGAAAGCTTACGACGAGCACTTTTCAAAAAACCATGATATACCTCTGGCAAATCCAGCTTTCTATGTCAAAACCGAGGTCAAAGGTCAAATTTGTAATATTTTAATTAATTTTAATGAAGTAACAGAAAATGTTTGAAACCTTCAATAAACGTTTTTAGGAAGATAAATGTTACAAATGTATTAAAAAAAAAAAAACATTACCCACTTGACCTTTTTTGACCTTGATTGGGGTCGATTTTCCCAACTTGGTCAAATTGCGCAATTTCTGTCAATTTCTTGCTCTATATCAATTATATACACGTACTAACTTGTCAATTCTTTAAATTTAAGAGTAATAATCGTTATCACACTGTTAATATGGTATTCATTCAAAATGGCGGTCAAAGTTTAATTGGTGAGGATGGTCATAATCCGTCTAATTAATAAAATATTACTTGTGGGTACTCTAAAGACGTAGAGTTTAAATTGTAATAATAATTTAACAATAGTGAAATAGTAGTACGTCATAGTCTTAATAAAACGTATTTATAGTATTTCTTCTTAGCTAATTAAGAAATAACTGTATATATTTGTAAGTCTTCAACGTTCAGGGTACTTTGGAATTGGTGTGCTGCTGTAACAAAATAAATGCATTTCTAAAACAAACATGATCATGTTCAGATCAGTGATATGATAAAGTATGATATGATGTTTTACCTTAGTAGTCACTGTCCAAATCGTCGGGTGCATCATCTTCTGAATCACTGGAATTACCATGCTGGGTGCCGACATTCGAACAATCTTTCAGCTTACAAGCATGGGTACACTTCAGTTGATTGGCCAAACACTCGCAGGTCGGCATCTTGCAAATACGGGAACTGTTGCAGGCTAGGAGATCCATGACGGCCATAGGTGCTGGAGTTCCAACCTTCCACTCGATGCTCAGATCTCCTTCTGCCATGGTTTTCCATCCATAGCCACATGGATCTGATGTTCCTGATCCAAGTGGCTATGGATGGAAAACCATGGCAGAAGGAGATCTGAGCATCGAGTGGAAGGTTGGAACTCCAGCACCTATGGCCGTCATGGATCTCCTAGCCTGCAACAGTTCCCGTATTTGCAAGATGCCGACCTGCGAGTGTTTGGCCAATCAACTGAAGTGTACCCATGCTTGTAAGCTGAAAGATTGTTCGAATGTCGGCACCCAGCATGGTAATTCCAGTGATTCAGAAGATGATGCACCGACGATTTGGACAGTGACTACTAAGGTAAAACATCATATCATACTTTATCATATCACTGATCTGAACATGATCATGTTTGTTTTAGAAATGCATTTATTTTGTTACAGCAGCACACCAATTCCAAAATACCCTCATTTCATTTCATTTATTCGTGCCATTTACATTTTGTTTTACATTACATGTAGAAGATCGTGTGACACATGTCAAAAATTACAGATAAAATTACTGATAAAAATCAATCTAATCCTACAGTATTTACATGTTCAGAAAGTCATCTCTGTCATAAAATTCTTTATCAATTAAAAAATTCTCCAGCTCCAGTTTAAACAATCCTATGGTATCCAGTTGCTTCAGATTACTTGGCAGTTTGTTATACAATTTGTCACCGGCATAAGTTGGTCCTTTTTCATAGAGAGTTGAGTTGTGGGGCACTTTATACATATCCTGCTTCCGCCTGGTATTGTGGCTGTGAGTATCACAATTCCTCCTCCTGAACGTTGAAGACTTACAAATATATTCAGTTATTTCTTAATTAGCTAAGAAGAAATACGAAAATAAGTTTTATTAAGACTATGACGTACTACTATTATTCACTTTTGTTAAATTATTATTGCAATTTAAATTCTACGTCTTTAGAGTACCCACAAGTAATCTTTTAGTAATTTGACGGATTTTGACGATCCTTACCTATTGACCTTTGACCGCCATTTTGAATGAATACCATATAAACAGTGTGATAACGATTATAACTCTTAAATTTAAAGAATTTACAAGTAATTACGTGTCTATAATGAATATAGAGCAAGAAATTGACAGAAATTGCGCAATTTGACCAAGTTGGGGAAATCAACCCCAATCAAGGTCAAAAAAGGTCAAGTGGGTAGTGTTTATATTTTTTTATAAATTTGTAACATTTATCTTCCTAAAAATGTTTATTGAAGGTTTAAAACATTTCCTGTTACTTCATTAAAAACAAATTAAAATATTCCAAATTTGACCTTTGACCTCGGTTTTAACAGAGAAAGCTGGATTTCCCAGAGGTATATCATGGTTTTATGAAAAGTGCTCGTCGTAAGCTTTCATTTGGTATATGTCATCCTTTGTCCCAATTATTTTATACCGTCATTCTCGTTATGCAAAGGACTATAGGCGACTATGACGCTGTTATGTAAGTACTTTAGACAGAAATTAAAAAAGTGACTACACCATATATATATAATTATTTTTACGTAGAATTCACTAGATTGTCATAAAATTTTCATACTATACTAAAATAACGCCAATAAATCCCAATTTTAAGTCCCGAAACGAAATTCTTGTAATTTTTTGATTAATTAATTAATGAAATTAAGAATCAATTAAATCCCAATTAAAAGTTTCTTATTCACGTACCAAAGTCACGTAGTGTATCACACAAGAACAATATGACCACAATGAACCAAAATAATATACGTTCCAAAAATTAGTTCCAATCACTTTCCTGTTAATTCAATTAATTCAATTAATTATAAATAATTAACTCTTTAATGTAACTAGTTTTAAGACGAATAAATGTCATGAAGAAAAATTAATTAATGAAATTAATTAATAAACCAATTAATTACATTTTAGTTAAATTATCCCACTTTTGACAAATGTATTGTTATGTATACCTAAAACTCAATCCATCGTCATAAAAATATACTACTTTATTGACATAATGCCAATGAATCCGAAATGTCATATCCCGAAACATAATTTCAATAACTTACCGATTAATTAAGAAATTAAGTGAAGAATTACTTATATCTCAATAATTGTTGTTGTCACTCAATTAACACATACAAAATGCCAACAGAAGTATCAAATATAAACAATGCTAGTATAATTAAAAAAAATTATAGTCCCAAAATTCATGCTACTTTTCCGTTAATTGAATTAATGAATGAATTAAATTAATTGATATAATCACCATGTGTTGTGTAAAATTAACACAGCCACACTGGGAACCATTTGCATGCTTATTTTACAGGAAAAAAAAATTGTGGGAAATTCAACTAACAGAAAAGTTTTTTTAAAATTATACTTTCATTGTTCATATTTGATACTTCTGTTGGCTTTTTGTATGTGTTAATTGAGTGACAACAACAATTATTGAGATACAAGTAATTCTTCACTTAATTTCTTAATAAATCGGTAAGTTATAGGAATTTTGTTTCGGGACATGACATTTTAAATTCATTGGCAGATGTCAGTAGAGTAGTTTATTTTTATGACGATCGATCGAGTTTTAGGTATACATAACAATACATATGTCAAAAGTGGGATAATTTAACTAAAATGTCATTAATTCGGTGATAAATTAATTGAATAAATTAATTTTTTCATTACATTTATTCGCCTTAAAACTAGCTTTAAAATGATTCCAAGGTCGACTACATTGTGTTAATTTTACAAAATTAATTGAGATTATTGTCATTATTTTTAATTAATTGAATTAATAGGAAAGTGATTGGAATTAATTTTTGGAACTAATATTTTTTGGTTCATTGTGGTCATATTGTTCTTGTGTGATACACTACGTGACTTTGGTAAGTGAATAAGAAACTTTTAATTGGGATTTAATTAATGCTTAATTTAATTAATTAATTAATCAAAAAGTTACAGGAATTACGTTTTTAGACTTAAAATTTTGGATTTATTGGCGTTATTTTAGTATTGTCTGAAAATTGTATGACAATCAAGCGAAATTACGTATAAATAATTATATATATATATTTTATATATATAGTTTAGATTGGAGAAGAGTTGACAGGTTGGGAAAGCATAGAGAACATAAAGCCCAGCCTGAAGGGCTGGGGGCGACAAAACTTTTCACCTGCTGGTGACAACTGTAGCTAATTTAAAGTTGTTACCTTAATCCACGACGCGTTTCGTCCTTCTGGGACTCTTCAGGCGGATGGTGGCCACTAAAAATCAGCTAACTACATGCAACCAAACTCACAACACATAACCAAACCTGTGGTAGGGCCACGCAAGAAGTAAATTCTGCAAGCATGTTGTCATCATCAGCAAGGTTACTTCACACACCATTCATACTGGGGCACACAGTCAGCACAGACAGTAAGGGGGCTTCCCTCCCAACTCTGGTGCTCGGGAGACAAGAAATCCATGACTTACCCTGGATTCGAACCAGGACCCTTGGCAACAAGAGAAAAGCTGCCCCTCCTGCTGTTGCTGGGCAAGGGTGCCTCTTCATTCATACTAAGAGAAAAGGTTAGAGATAGGAAGGGTGGAAAGTCACAACACAGCACAACCAGTGAGGGGGCTTCCCTCCTAGACTCTGGTGCTTGGGCGACAAAAGAACCATGTCTTACCCTGGATTTGAACCAAGACCCGTGGCAACGAGAGAGGCTGACCTACTAATTGTGACTGGGATTCGAAAACGAAAGGAAACAAGACTACAAATTGCAAGCTCTTGGCTATAGCACAGGTACACGTGCTATATTAGCTCTTGGCTGCAGGTGAAGAGGTTGAAGGAAAAGACATATATATATATATATATACACCAAAATGTGCTATAATTGTAATACATTGTAATAATATATCAATATAATTAAAACTATTGTATTTACGGTAAAATGTTTAACACAATTTTTGTAGAGCATTTTAAACCGAATAAAACAATACCAGGTTTTTATTTACTACAATTAAGAAATTTAAAAAAGTCCGCCCTAACCGGGAATCGAACCACGGATCTCCCACATTCCAGGTGGACGACTTAACCACTAGACCATCAGGACGGGTACATTTTAATCTCTGAATTGTAGTTGCATTATACATCTGAATGGATGGAACAGTACTGCAACGAATATCTGCTGCCTTTGAACTGACCACCAAACATAAAAATAAACCCTCGCTCATACCTGCGTAATGGTAACATTATTACTAGGAAAACGCTTAAGTCCCGCCGCGTTGTTGGATGAGCGTATTGGTGCATTGAGCTGCCATGTGTTATGCGGATTTTCTGTTGTTCTGTGAAAAAATTATTACTTAGTTCAAATTTTTTTTAAATTAAATTAAATTTAATAAAAAATAAACTTAAATTTTAAATTTTTTCAATTAATCGTAATTTTAAAAAAGAAAAAAGAAAAAAATTGGGATTTTTATAAGAAATAATTATTCGATTGCGCTCAAATTTCACACGAATATATAAATTAATAAAATTAAGGTTCTGTGAAAAACTTATTACAATAGGATCAAGCATGTAGGTGTAATAAGTAAAAAAAATGTTTTAAAAATGAAAAAACCCACAAAGTTTCTATTTTCATTAGAAATAATTTTTCGATTGTGCTCAAATTTCACACGAATATCTTAATTCATAAAATAAGGTTCTGTGAAAAAATCATTAAAATCGGATAAAGCATGTAGATGTTATAAGTAAAATAAATTTTCAAAAAATCGAAAAAAATCGTAAAATTGCGATTTTTATGAGAAATAATTTTTCGATGGCGCTCAAAAACGTGGCAGTTCTAAGTTCAGAGATTTTGAAGGCCTCCATAAAATTTCATCGCAATTGGAGTATCGGTTTAGCCGGAATCGTGCTAACAAACAGACAAAAATACAGAAAGAAAGAAAGAAAGAAAAAAAAAACATTCCGGATTTTTTTCTCCAGTGTAGTGAAATGGAATCTTCGCTTCGCTCGCTACGCTCATCCAATTAATGTACTGGGACCACAGAACAAACTTTTACTAAACTAAAACCATTGTCGTTAATAACTTAGCCATTTGAAGCCTATTTTTCAATTTATTATTTCTTGTAGGTTTAAATCGCCACGAATTTTACTCATTCTGTGGGCAGCGCTCAGTTTACTGGTCACAGATGTCTGTTTAAAATGTCAGCTCAATCTGTTTGGTCGTTCGGCCGTATGGGACTGAGCAATTTAACAGACAGACAGTTTACAGACAAATTATTAATCACGAGGAAGATCCGTTCGACTTGCGTCGTAAGACCATGGAGTTATAAATAGTACTGTATGGTAAGACTACGTTCGCAGCGCTCACTCATCTAATTATATTTACGAATCAAGTCAGAAAAATCTCATGCTGGCAAATAAAATATGCCGCCGCTGTCAGTGTACTCGTCGACGTCCTGTACGCGTCGATATCCTCGAGTGACATTCCCGATACTGAAAGCGTTTGACCCGGATGAGTTTGCTGCGGGCAAATGTCAGAGTGATGCAGTGTCAACCTCGGCCGGCAAGTCGAGCTTGCTGACATGCTCGTCTCGTATCGAACAAGCAACGCCGTCTTACATGGCTGGAATCTCAATGCGGGAAACATTCCATGTACCGCAATTGTAAACGAGAGAACATTTTATTACTCCCCCCACCTACACACTCGTAGGCCCTTTAATATTTTTGTACACAGGCGTAGTTTAGTGTAGGTTTTCATGGTGTAATACAAATTGATATTTATGTATTGTAATGGAACATACACGATAAAAGATGGAAATAACAAAAAATAAAAAAAATAAGAAAGCAATTTTTAGAATAGAACAGTTGTAATTGTAGGCCTATAATCAATCAATCTTTGAGGACTTCGTTGTAGATAAACAAAAAGTTCTACTTCTAACTAGTTCTTGAAGGATCTGATACTTTGATGTGTGTTAGGATTTGGTAGCTTTCGCGGCCCCGAATAATAACAGTAGCATTATCTTTGTCAGGACCATGTTCTATTTCTGGTAATTCGTGGCCCCGAATAATGACAGTAGCATATCTTTGTCAGGGCCAAGGTCTAGTTCTTGTAAACCTTGGGTCACGATATAATAACAATTCGTCACGGCGAAAATATGTCCTTGTCAAATCATGTTAATGTTATTTGTATTATTTTATGACTATTTGTTAAGTTTTATCTGATAATTTTTTATTGTCAACCTGTTGGAATTTGTCAAATAATACATTCACATCGCGGTGACATAAACAAGAAAATTATAATATTATCAAATCTATACAACAAAACAACTGTCTAACTAAAACATACATCATTATCTATGCTAATGTAGTGCATGCTTGTGTATATAATTCAGGTTTGTGATCGAGTGAACCAATGAGAGTGATTGCTAATGTCAGTGTGAGTGCATGCATGGGTATGTAAACAAGTGTTCCTGTGGGGTCTGAAGGGGGGGGGGGGAGGGCACTACCCTTCCAGTCTCCGCCTCTAGAATACCTTTGTCCTCCTTTGTAAATCAGTTTTTATAACTGAATGGGATAAAAGATAAATAAATAAATAATAAGTAGAGCACAAAATAACACGATACGATTAACATAAAAATACTGCAACAAAGTTAAAAATAAATACAAATTGAAAACACTAATAAATTGAACAGGTGACAATCAGATGTAATCTAAATATTGACAAAAAAAATCACCCGGTGGCTAATTAGACGAGGGAGCGAAGCGACTGAGTCTGACCATGAATCTTTGTCTGTTTTTAATCTGTGAGTGAGTGAACGACCGAATAGCTGACAGGATTGCGCTGAAATTTCAAACAGACATCCGGGACCAGTCCTTTGGGTTAAGTTTACATTTTGAGCAAAATTCGTTATGACTCACGGGAAATAATAAATGAAAATAAGCTGAGAATGAATAATTGAATTCAATGACAATGTATTCTGCTCATGAACAAATCGTTTTTATCAAATCGTGTTTTGAATGTCAGGCGATGAATGCGTTCAGTGACCAGCAAGGTATTAGAAATCACCACGCTCAACGTTCCCCAAAATTCCGCTGGGGTATTGAGTAAACCTTGGAAATTGTGTAATATATAATATTATATTTTTAATATTACAATCCACAAATTAAAAAATCCATCTCGACTGGGGTTTGAACCCAGGTCTCCACGAACCAAAAGTCTAAACTAGATTTCGTCCAACGCATTGGTCATGAAAAATTTATACTGTTGAAAACACCCTGTTAAAATTGACCCTTTGGACACCCATGTACTCCGCATCCACCTCTTGGCCAACTGGACAACAAGTGGATTTTTACTCCAAAATAATAACCATTTCAGAATATATATAAAAAAGTAAAAAAACAAAACAAAAACAAAAACAAAACGGGCAATTTGGGGCCATTTTGACTTCTTATTTGGAAAAGGTAAAAAAAAAAGTTATTTCCGGGACATATAATAGATATGTGGATGAAAATGCATTTTTCATTCATTACACCAATCAAAAACCAAAAATCGATTAAACACCACTGTACCCCGCACTGGCCAACAAGTGGATGTCTCCTCCAAAATAATCAACCTATAATAATATTATATGGGTCTCCATTTTTCCGCAGTGGTCGGTCTCACTAATGGTGGGTCCCGGTCCCGGTCTTATATAATATATTAAAGGGGTATTTAACCGCTAAACTCAAAAAATATATTTCATTCAGGCTAACTAGTAATGAATTTAGCAACTAACAGAAAAACTATTGGGGCCACCATGACCTCCCAAAAATTGTCAAACATGACATTTTTCGAGCTAGGTCCCATCGGCAAAAATCTCCCATAAGAAATAACATGGGGACGATATTTATGCCTCGTGACCTTGGAGGATTTAGATCCAAAAAAATATTGGCCATTATTGACGTACTGGACAGCCTTTTCTGTAAATTCTCTATATTTCGTTTTGTAATTTGGGCAAGTAGTTCGGTCAAAATATGCTGATTACCAAAAAGGGGTGTGATTTTGGGAAAGCAATTTTTTTTCGTGTTTGAGGGTATAATTGGGGGACAGTTTTCAAACATGTGTTATAAAGGGGCATTTTAGATTGGTACATGCTCTGTTCTATTGGCAAAAAAGAAGCAGGTTAAAAACCCTTTGGAAATTTTTTCCCAAAACACCAATTTTTCGCCAATTTCTGGGGAAAAAAAAATTTAAAAAAATTTGTGCTAAAACCAGTTTTTTTTTTTCAAGAAATTTTTAAAAGGTCATTTAAGTGTGTTTGTGCTATAGATCACTTGGTAAAAATAATTTTTGGGTTTTTAGCCCCTTTCTCTATTACGAGTTGGGGTCAATATGGGACACAAATGGACCTCTTGTCTCGGAAAAATTTAATTTGTGAAGTTTCATTTCATGCCATGGCCCGGTTCATTGGGGCAGATGTTATCAATTTGATTTACCCAGAGGCTGACATTTTTAAACATTCGCCTATAACAGGAGTTACCATTACATTTACGAGCTGTGACCACCATTTGCAGGGGCTGACTACGTGCCGGATCACTCGTGTGGTATTTTCCGCAGAGGTGTCTCACGATACTACGTCCGGTATCATCTCGGTGGTATTAAACCCACGAGGGGCCCTTGTACTAGGCCCGGGATCTCTCGTGTGGTATTAACCCAGAGGTTTCCCCCACGAGTACTCGTGCCGGGATCATCCGAGTGGTATTAAACCCCACAGAGGGGTCCCCACGAGTACTACGTGCCCTATCTCTCGTTTGGTATTAACCGACAGAGGTTTTCTCACGAGTATACGTGCCGGTATCTCTCGTGTGGTATTAAACCCACAGAGGTGTCTCACAGTCTACGTCCGGTATCATCTCGGTGGGATTCCTAAGAGGTGTCTCACGAGTACTCTCCGGGACATCTCGTGTTATTAACCTACAGAGGGGGTCTCACAGTACTCGTGGGCCCGGGATCATCTCGTGTGGTATTAACCGCGAGGGGTTTTCCCCGAGTACTACGTGCCGGGACTCCGTGTGGTATTAAACCGACAAGGTTCTCCGAGTACTACGTGCCGGTATCTTCGTGGAAAGGGGGGAATAGGGGGGGGGGGGGGGGGGGGGGGGGGGGGGGGGGGGGGGGGGGGGGGGGGGGGGGGGGTTTTTTGGGGAAAGGGGGGGGGGGGGGTTTTGGGAGGGGGGGGGGGGGGGAAGTGGGATTAACCGACGAGGTTCTCACGATACACGTGCCGGGATCATCTCGTGTGTATTAACCGCAGAGGTGTCTCACGAGTATACGTGCCTATCTCTCGGTGGTATTAACCACAGAGGTTCTCACGGTACTATGCCGGGGATCATCTCGTGTGGATTAAACCCACAGAGGTGTCTCACGATTTCACTGCCGGTATCATCTCGTGTGGTATTTAAACCCCAGAGGGGTCTCACGATACTACGTGCCGGGTTTATCTCTTTGGTATTAACCACCGACAGAGGGGTCCACGAGTACTACGTGCCGGTATCTCTCGTTGGTATTAACCGACAGAGGGGTTCTCACGAGTACTAGGCCGGGATCATCCGTGTGGGATTAAAAGAGGTGTCTCCGAGTACTACTGCCGGTACTCTCGGTGGTATTAACCACAAGGTGTCCTCACGAGTACTACTGCCGGTACATCTCGTGTGGGATTAACCCACAGAGGTGTCTCACGGTACACGTCCGGTATCATCTCGTGTGGTATTAACCACAGAGGTGTCCCCACGAGTACTAGTCCGGGTTTATCTCGTGTGGTATTAAACCCACAGAGGGGTCTCACGAGTACACTGCCGGGATCATCTCGTTGGGATTAACCACAGAGGTGTCTCACGAGTATACGTGCCGGTATCATCTCGTGTGGTATTAAACCCACAGAGGTGTCTCACGATACTACGTGCCGGTAAACATCTCGTGGGGTTTACCGACACAGAGGGGTTTCCCCACGATACTACGGCCGGGATCACCGTGTGGTTTAACCTACGAGGTGTCTCACGAGTCTACGTGCCCGGGAAACTCTCGTGTGGTTTAACCACGAGGTGTCTCACGAGTACTACGTCCCGGGATCATCTCGTGTGGTATTTAACCTACAGAGGTGTCTCCGAGTAATAGTGCCGGGATCATTCGTTTTGGGAATTAACCCAAAAGGGGGTCTCACAGTACTACGTGCTGTATCATCTGTGTGGTTTAACCTACAAGGTTCTCACAGTAACTACGTGGGGGTATCATCTCGTGTGGTATTACCGACAGAGGTGTCTCACGAGTATACGTGCCGGGACATCTCGGTGGGGTTCAGAGGTGTCTCACGAGTACTACGTGCCGGGATCATCTCGTGTGGTATTAACCGACGAGGGGTCTCACAGTACACGTGCCGTATCACTCGTGTGGTATTAAACCCCAGAGGGGTCCACGATATACGTGCCCGGGGGCCCTCCGTGTGGTATTACCACAGAGGTGTCCCCCCGAGTACTACGTGCCGGTATCATCTCGTGTGGTATTAACCCCAGAGGTGTCTCAAGTACTGCGTAATCCTGATCGGGAGATGTTCAAACTTGTGCCCTCCCTTGGGGGCCCCCCCAGAGGGTCCCCTAAGCAAACCCCTTGAGAAAAAGTTTTAATTGTCGCTTTTAGAGTTTATCAAACACCCCCATTCCATTTCTTTCTATTCACCACACATTATTTGAGGTTGTTCAAAAGAAATGTTGTTAATGCACAATCAATATTCAATGCAACAGACTGGCTGAGCAGCTTTGATTCAAGAGATTGTGGGTCCGAATCATTGTCATCAAGGTCAGCCCCGAATGTTCCGCAACGGACAGGGTTGGGTCTTATCACATAAGTAAATCAAAATGTCTAGTAGTTACTTTTGGTCGAGGGTATACTTGAACATAATTAGAATTATACGTAAATGTATAGCAAATTACTTCTAGATTACGGGTAAATATAGAAAAACCTCATAGATCCCTGTTTATTTAACTTTTTGGATTTTATGATAATTAACTTATTTTTATTAATGTGTCTATTTTTTTAAAAATGTGTACATTCAAAAATCATTAAAGACAAGATAATTGGTTTCGTAGCGGATAATTTAGGATTTTTTAAACTCGACTATGGAGAAAATGGAGAAAAAATCTTGCAATTAAAATCAATGCTAAAGAGGATAATATACAAATTTTAATTTTTTTATACCATAATCCCCCAAATTCTTTTGAAATTAAAAAAATTAAGTCGCCAAAAGTAAAATAGTCGTTATTTGCAAATATTCATATCATTAAACTTACATAATATGAACAGGCGCGTATGCACGTTTTGAAAGTTGGAGGGGGTCAAATCCATCAGCAGGTTTTAGGGCGGCATCTGGGGTCTTGGGCGAAAAATATTTCACCATACTACAGTTATTTCGTCATGTTTTAACTGCACTACTCGGACTCTGTAAACGATGTTTTACAGCAACCATCTGCGATCTTTAAACTAAAAAATGAACGTGAAATGGCCCATTTTAGGAAATTTTAACCTATTTTTTTATGTAATGATGAAGCATACAGGCAATTTTGTATAAGGTGTATGTGCATATTTACTACGGAAATTCTGGGATTAATATTAACTCACACAAGTTTTAAATCCCCTGCCCCCCCGCCCCCCCCCCCCCCTGGGCCAAACTTGGCCACTTCCTTCACCTACGTTCTCGTAAAGTAGGGGGGTCAGCGTGAAAAGTGTGGGGGGGGGTCAATTCCTCCCATACCCCCACTTCCTACGCGCCTCTATATGAATCTTGTAAAAAGAGGAAATAATAATACACATGCACTACAAATACTATTATAGAATAGTTAGTGGAATGGGCGAAAACAAAAATGACACCATCGAGGGTCACTCTTCAGTAATATAGAATTATAATAATGTACAAAATATTTATGATTTGTATAAGTAATGTCGCCATGTATTAAAACCTAATCTACTGAAGGACATTTATTCCATTTCAAAAACACTCTCATCCCTCTATTTTGTAACTTTTGTAATACATCTAAATGTCTCTCATTTCTACCCCACAGGAGTGTGCAACAAAAATCTGTGTGCCTGGAGCAATGATTGTCTTGTAAATAAGGGTTAAATTAAGAAAAAATCTAATTCTGTCAAGGGTAGGTTCCTTTGTCTCCCCGTGGGTTAGAAAGCGTTCGCGAAGCGGCCTAGTATATAATATGATGTTTTGGGTGAGCGAAGCAAAGACTTCAGTTTCACTGACCCTCCAAAAAAATTAGCTCGAGTGTCTGACCTTATATTCAGAAAAAGGAAACGAACCCAAAACAAGTTCGGGCTAAAAAGTAAAATTCATGAAATAAAAACAAAGAAAATATGAATTATTAAGAAGATGATTTGAAGGGGACTTAAATGATTAAGACTAAGGTTCGCGTTTGGGTAAAGGACTCAACTATGCAATATTGAATTCGGGTTGGGATTTCTTAACCTCATCTTCAAAAAGAGTCATCAAGTATAATAAGATCATAATATGTATTGTAAATATTATTTTATGTTAAATTTAACATGTCCAGTAGAAATAATAAGAGTTAATAAAGTTACAAGAAGAAATACTAAAAGCCCCACAGTCAGCAAACAATTGATTGTCGGTGGCTGGAACCGAACAAAGACCTCCCTAACAAAGGCTGGCGTTCAGGCGCATCGCTTTATAAGTGACTCTCTTGACACAATCTCGAGTAAAGCGAGGAGCCCTTTACTCGTTAGTCGCAACTCCTCGGGGCTCGTGTAGCTCGCTCACACACCACGTGGCACGTTCTTATCGGACGCTCGTGACGATATCCTGAGAGTTGTGCTCTGAGTCGCTACTACCTCGGGGCTGGTGTAGCTCGCTCACACACCACGTGGCACGTTCTTATCGGACTCACAGATCAGACCGGTGATGAAGCCAAAATGTCATGCATATGGGTCGGCAAGTGTTCCGCTGGCTACCTGGCTGGCTAGCTAGCTGTGTGGTTAATTCTCCACGGAAAGTTATATGAGCCTACAGAGAAAACGGTACATCTTAGATCCATGAAACCTAGACCACACTTAGATATGCCTTAGACGCAGTGCCTTTTGCTTTCAAAACCAAAATCGAGTTACAGGGACCGGAGAAAATCAAAATGTTGGATAATAATAAAAACACGACTAAAGCGTGGTAATTTGTACAAATTTCAAATTAAACATGCTCTTAACCATTAATAATATCTAGCTTCCAAAACACAAGGGGCTTAAATTTGGGGGGATCGTGGTCCCAAAAATGTAAAAAAAAAATCCGAACTATATTTTTATAATTATCAAAGAAAACGCTACTCTTGAGGTGTTTCAAACGTGGAATACACGTGTTGTCGGTACACATCAAAGCAGAGAGAGAGAGAGAGAGAGAGAGAGAGAGAGAGAGAGAGACAAAGAGAGAGAGAGAGAGAGAGAGAGAGAGAGAGAGAGAGAGAGAGAGGATGGTAACCACTGCGTACAACTCAACAGAAGTCAGAAAATTCAACACTATGAGCGGCGTCCAAGTCCAACTTCAAACAAACCGCCAATTTCTGACACTACATCCCACTTTTGAAGGAATCGACTTCTTGAAAATGTTTAGTCATTTAAAGCCCATCATTCACGCCTTGATAGGAAACAAACTACAAAAAGATGTAAAATCCTCCACAAATACAAAAATTTGTAAAAAATAAACGGCAGCCAAGATCTCCTTAAAAAGTCTTCGGCTGTGAATGCTGTGCGATATAGAAGTTGAGCCAAAATTTGTATTCTTTCTCCCTAGTTCCGCATTGAAAAGAAGTAAGATCATTCCACCTGTTGACGAGCGAGAAGCCAACCATTTTCGTGGTAAAAGAGTAAAAATTTTAAACTCAAAACCATAAAAAAATTGCTTGGCCATTAACTTTTTAGAGTTCTCGTAATGAATCAAATTCAATGGCCAAGCTATTTTCTTAAGATTTTGAGTTTAAAATTTTTACCTTTTTACCACGAAAATGGTTGGCTTGGCGCTCGTCAACAGGCGAAATGATCTTACTTCTTTTCAATGCGAAACTAGGGAGAAAGAATGAAATGCTTGGCTAAACTTCTATATCTCACAGAAGCACAGCCACAGCCGAAAACTTTTGAAGGAGAACGTGGCTGCAGTTTTTTTTGTTTACAATTTTTTGTATTTGTGTTATTTACTTACGCTTCGTGGCTTGACAATGATGTCGCGTACCGCCGTGGCATATCGTATTTCGAGGGCGCTCGCT
Source organism: Sweltsa coloradensis (assembly GCA_024449915.1). NCBI lineage: Eukaryota > Metazoa > Arthropoda > Insecta > Plecoptera > Chloroperlidae > Sweltsa > Sweltsa coloradensis. Next base: position 168,098 of record JAMZAV010001409.1, read on the forward strand.
GCATGATTAAATTTACTCAAATCCTGCGAGATCCCGGCTAAATGAAATTGATTCTCGATTTTCGCGAACCACAAAACAGGATCATTCGCCCAAAACGGCGTTACAATTCTATCGACTAAAACATGGGTTGTATTTTCGGGTGGAGCCATGTTCCGTTTGTTTGTACTTATATGAAACTAAATTTTGATGAACACGAAACACCAAAAGTTAAAATGTCTTCACATAAAAAAAAATCAAACTGCACTTCCATCAGAAACTTTTGAAATGTTCGCTGATAGATCACGTCGGGGTCACCACTGTGGAAGTCATTGATTGGATATTGCTTAACGTCTCATATTTATGCAGCTTGGCTAATCGAGACGAATGGAGGGACGTAAGGGATGACGCGGGGGGACAAGGGGTGGACAGGCCTGTGCTGGTCAGAACCAGCCACAAGCGTATTGGGAAGGCAGGGGTTCCCTCACGTCGTTGTCGTCTCCGTCTGTGTCATCATCCGTCCGTGTTGTCATTGTCGTCGCCGTCGGGGAGGTAGTCAAAGGGAAGGGGAAAGTTCCCCGACGACGACCCAGAGCTCGCCATTAGTTTCAGGGAGAAAAACTCCCCTAATCACGGGCCAAACCACGAGAAGGTTGCGAGTTGGAATTTCAGTATATTCGAGAAAGATAAATAATAACATATATTATATTGAGTTTCACATGTTTTGGAGAATGTACTACAGAAACACCTTCACTCTCAATAGTCTGCTGGAATTGCACAACCTTTTGTCCCTACACCATTGTAACTAGGTAATAGTTGAAAGTCAAAGCCTCCTAGATAAGTCAAATGCCAGGTGTCCAACAACAGATAAAGTTGGTCACTACAGTACTGTCAGGATAAGTACCATTTAAAGTGTATTTTGTGTTTTAAATTTAAAACAATTCATTTTTTATTTAATGTGTTTTTAAATTTATTTATTTATTTAAACCTCGTTTGCAATGTAGAGCTGTTCTGAGACGCTCTCACAACTCGGTGTTAATTTGTTTCCAGGGGTGGTGAACCGTGGTGACAGCTTCCGTCGGCGACGTTCCCGCAGCAACAGTTTGGTGCCCCCTCAGGGTCTGACGCCGGCCACATCCCCCAGCCACGATCAGGGAGCCCCACCCGCCAGTACCTTTGGCCAAGCCCGCGAGCGCCCGCCCGAGGTCCAGACCTACCGTGTTGCTATAGTTGGCGCCCAAGGTGTGGGCAAGACCGCACTCATCTCCCAGTTCATGACGTCTGAGTGTATCAACGCATACGACAGGCAGAGAGGTGAGGTTCTCATCACAATATTTACCTGAAAAAAAGTATTACATGAAAAAAATATTTTTTTAAAACAACGCTCATGTTCAAATGTACTAAAAAGTAAAAAATAAATTTTCGGCCAAAAAATTTTTGCCTTACTCGGGAAATAAAAGCGTTGGGCGTTTTCCCTCCATGAACAACAAAATTACTAGGAAAACGCTTAAGTCCCGCCGCGTTGTTGGATGAGCGTAATTGGTGCATTGAGTTGTTAAGTGTTATGCGGATTTTCTGTTGTACTGTGAAAAAATCATTACTTAGTTGATTTTTTTAAATTAATTTAAATTAAATAAAAAATAAACTTTAATTTTAATTTTTTTAATTATTCGTAATTTAAAAAAAGAAAAAAATCGTAAAATTTCGATTTTCATAACAAATAATTTTTCGATTGCGCTCAGATTTCACACGAATATATAAATTCATGAAATTAAGGTTCTGTGAAAAAATCATTACGATCGGATAAAGCATGTAGGTGCTATAAGCCAAAGAAATTTGAAAATCAAAAATATTCCAAAAATTGCGATGTTTTAAAGAAATGTATCTTTCGATAACGCTCAAAATTCACACGAAATATTCAATTCATAAAATAAAGGTTGTGTGAAAAAATTATTACAATCGGACAAAGCATGCAGGTGTTATAAATCGAAGAATTTTGTTAAAAATCGAAAAAAATCGTAAAATTGCGATTTTCATGAGAAATAATTTTTTGATTGATTTTTCCCCCCGTGCAGTTCTTCGTTCAGAGATTTCATAGACCTCCATAAAATTTCATCGCAATTGGAGTATTGGTTTAGCCGGAATCGTGTTCACAGACACACAAAAATACAAAAAAAAAAGAAAGAAAAAAAAACATTCCGGATTTTTTTCTCCAGTGTAGTGAAATGGAATCTTCGCTTCGCTCGCTACGCTCGTTACGCTCATCCAATAATACCGTAAGCGCCCAACGCTTTTATTTCCCGAGTAAGGCAAAAATTTGTCGTCCGAAAATTTATTTTTTACTTTTTAGTACATTTAAATATGAGCGTTGTTTAAAAAAAATATTTTTTTCATGTAATATTATTTTATATTTTTTAGTCTTAACGAATGTTGTAATTGAATATGTGCTCACTGGACGTGTCCGAATTTCTGCATCTGGATGACCCATCCTCACTAGCTGTGACTAATTTCCCATATGAAGCTTTGTTTGATAAATTAGTTATGATGAATTAATTGATTAGTTATGATGAATTAATTGATTCGTCTATTGTCATCAAGAATAAACGTCTGTGTGAAAAATGTCAGCTCGATCGGACATTAGGAAGTGGGTGAAATATCGATTCCCATATAAAACTTTGATTATTAATTATGATTAATTAATTAATTAATTAATTAATCTGTAGTGAATCTGGTTAATTGATTCATCTATTGTCATCAAGAATTTACGTCTGTGTGAAAAATTTCAGCGTGATCGGACATTGGGAAGTGGGTGAAATATCGATTCCCATATAAAAATTAATAATTTTGATGAACACGAAACCCCAAAAGTTTAAAATGTCTTCACATAAAAAAAAATCAAACTGCACTTCCATCAGAACCTTTTGAAATGTTGCGCTGATAGAATCACGTCGGGGTCACACTGTGGAATTCATTTATTGGTGTTGCTATAACGTCCCTCGATATTTATGCAGCTTGGCTAATCGAGAACGAATGGAGGGACGTAAGGGATACGCGGGGGGGAACAAGGGGTGGACAGCCGTGCTGGTCAGAACCAGCCACAGCGTAATTGGGAATGCAGGGGTTTTTTCCCTCACGTCGTGTCCGTCTCCGTCTGTGTCTCATCTCGTCCGTGTTGTCATTGTCGTCGCCGTCGGGGGAGGTAGTCAAAAGGGAAGGGGAAAGTTCCCCGACAGACGACCCAGATCTCGCCTTAAGTTTTCAGGAGAAAAACTCCCCTAATCACGGGCCGAAAACCACGAGAAGTTGGCGGTTGGAATTTCAGTATATGCAGAAAGATAAATAATATCATATATTATATTGAGTTTCACATGTTTTTTTGGAGAATGTAATTACAGAAACACCTTCACATCTCAATAGTCTGCTGAATTATTGCACACCTTTTGTCCCTTACACCATTGTAACTAGTAATATTGCAATCAAAGCCTCCTAGATAAGGCAAATGCCAGGTGTCCAACAACAGTAAAGTTGGTCACTACAGTACTGTCAGGATAAGGTAACCGATTTAAAGTGTATTTTGTGTTTAATTTAAAACAATTCATTCTTTTATTTAATGTGTTTTTAATTTATTTCTTTATTTTAAACCCGTTGAATGTAGAGCTTTTCTGAGACGCTCTCACACCTCGGTGTTATTTGTTTTCCATGGTGGTGAACCGTGGTGACAGCTTCCCGTCGACGACGTTTCCCGCAGCAACAGTTTGGTGCCCCCTCAGGGTCCTGCTGCCGGCCACATCCCCCAGCCACGATCAGTGATCCCCACCCGCTAGTACCTTGGCCAAGGCCGGAGCGCCCGCCGCAGGTCCAAAGACCTACCGGTTGCGTATAGTTGGCGCCAAGGTGAGGGGGCAAGACCGCCACTCATCCTCCCACGTTCATGACGTCTGAGTGTATCACGCATACGACGGCAGAGGGTGAGGTTCTCATCACAATATTTACCTGAAAAAAAGTATTACATGAAACAAATATTTTTTTAAAACAACGCGCATGTTTTCAAATGTACTCAAAAAGTAAAAAATAAATTTTCGGCCAGAAAAAGTTTTGCTTAACTCGGAAATAAAAGCGTTGGGCGTTTCCCTCCATGAACAACAAATTACTAAGGAAAACGCTTAAGTCTCCAGCCGCGTTGTTGGATGAGCGTATGTGGTGCATTGATTGTTTTAAGTGTTTATGCGGATTTTCTTCGGTTGTACTTGAAAAATCTTACCTTAGTTGATTTTTTTAATTATTTAAATGAAATAAAAAATAAACTTTAATTTTTAATTTTTTTAGTTATTCGTAATTTAAAAAAAGAAAAAAATCGTAAAAAATTTCCGATTTCATAACAAATAATTTTTCATTGCGCTCATATTTCACACACTATATATAAATTTCATGAAATTAAGGTTCTGTGAAAAAAAATCATTACGATCGGATAAAGCATGTACGGTGCTATAAGCAAGAAATTTGAAAATCAAAAATATTCCAAAAATTGCGATGTTTTAAAGAAATGTATCTTTCGAGAACGCTCAAAAAATTCACACGAATCTACAATTCATAAAATAAGGTTGTGTGAAAAACATTATACAATCGACAAAGCTGCGGTGTTTAAAATCGAAGAATTTTGTAAAAATCGAAAAAAATCGTAAAAATTGCGATTTTCATTGAGAATAATTTGTTGATGATTTTTCCCCCCGTGCAGTGTCTTCGTTCGTTCATAAGATGTCATAAGACCTCCATAAAATGGTCATCAGCAATTGGAGTATTGGTTTAGCCGGAAATCGTGTTCACAGACCACAAAAATAAAAAAAAAAGAAAGAAAAAAAAAAACATTCCGGATTTTTTTCTCCAGTGTAGTGGATGGAATCTTCGCTTCGCTTCGCTACGCCTCGTTTAACGTCTCATCCAATAATACCAGTAAGCGCCCAACGCTTTTATTTCCCGAGTAAGGCAAAAATTTTTGTCGTCCGAGAAATTTATTTTTTAACTTTTAGTACATTTAAGAATATGAGCGTTGTTTTAAAAAAAATATTTTTTTTCAAATGTAATATTATTTTATTTTTTTTAGTCTTAACGAAGTTGTTAATGAATATGTGCTCACTGGACGTGTCCGAATTTCTGCATCTGGATGACCCCAACCTCACTAGCTGTGACTAAATTTTCCCATATGAGCTTTGTTTTGTAATTAGTTTATGATGAAATTAATTGATTAGCTTTGATGAATTAATTGATTCGTCTATTGTCATCAAGAATAAACGTCTGTGTGAAAAATTCAGCTCGATCGGACATTAGGAAGTGGGTTAAATATCGATTCCCAATAAACTTTTATTATTAATTTATGAATTAATTAATTAATTAATAATTAAATCTGTAGTTAATCTGGTTAATGATTCATCTATTGTCACCAGAATTCACGTCCTGTGTGAAAAATTTCCAGCGTGATCGACATTGGGAAGTGGGGTGAAATATCGATTCCCATATATAAACTTAATTATTAATTAAGATGAATGAAATTGATTAATTAGTGAATCTGTGATTTGATTCTCTATTGTCATAGATAACGTATGTGTGAAAATTTCAGCTCTGATTGACATAGGGAAGTGGTGAAATGTTCGATTCCCATATAAAACTTTAATTATTATAAGATGAATTTGTTGATTATTTAGTGAATAGTTGATTATTATCTAGTGTCAATCAAGAATACTTATGTGTGAACATTTTCAGCTCGATTGGACATTGGAAATTTGGTGAAATATCGATTCCCATAAACTTTTTTTTTTTTTAAAAAAATTTATGAATTTAAGACGAATTAATTATTAATTATTAGTGAATCCTGTTTTAATTGATTCATCTATTGGCATCAAGAATCGTATGTTTGAAAATTTCAGCTCGACTGGACATTGAAAAGTGGAGTGAAATTCGATTATAAGATTCCGTCTATACAGACAGACAGACAGGACAGACGACAGACCGCCAGACGACAGACAGACAGAAATTCAGACAGATAGACAGACAGACAGACAAACACATGAAGCTAATATAAGCGTTGTAAAATACAACAACAATTAAAATGCCATAAAGTCTAACTAGAACTAGGAAAACGCTTAAGTCCCGCCGCGTTGTTGGATGAGCGTAATTGGTGCATTGAGCTGCCATGTGTTATGCGGATTTTCTGTTGTTCGGTGGAAAAATCATTACTAAGTTGAATTTTTTAAAATTAAAAATTAAATTAAATAAAAAGAACTTAATCTTTAATTTTTTAATTTTTTTAAATAAATTGTAATTGTTCAAAAAATAAAAAAATCGTAAAATTGCGATTTTTATAAGAAAGAATTTCTCGATTGCGCTCAAATTTAACACTTATCTTTTATTCATACAATAGGGTTCTGTGAAAAAATCATTACATAGGATAAAAGCATGTAGGTGTTTATAAGTCAAAGAATTCTTAAAAAAAGAAAACTCCGTAAAATTTCGATTTTCATGAGAAAATATTTTTTTCGATTACGCCTCAAATTTTTACACAATATCTTAATTCATAAAATTAAGGTTCGTGAAAATCATTACAATCGAATAAGCATGTAGGAGTTATAAGTCGAAGAATTTTTTAAATTCGAAAAAAATCGTAAAAATTGCGTTTTTATGAGAAAAAAATGGTCCGATTGCGCTCAAAACGTGGCAGTTTAAGTTCAGAGATTTTTGAAGGCCTCCATAAAATTTCATGCAATCGGGAGTATCGGTTTAGCCGAACTCGTGTTAACAGACACAGCAAAAATACAAGAAAGAAAAAAAGAAAAAAAACATTCCGGATTTTTTTCTCCAGTGTAGTGAAATGGAATCTTCGCTTCGCTCATCCAAAAACTCCAAAGTCGTTGTTAGACGAGTGAGTGAGCCATGTGTTCCAGTACTACAGCCAGTACTCGGTAACATTCACTTTCCTCCCCCTACCAGCTGGATCTTTCCTCCCTAGTCTGTCGTAGGCTTGGGAGGCGCATTATGGCCTTACAGTTGACGCGCCCTTTTAGCAACTAAACTCAAAATCCTATTATTTATATCTATATAATTATTATCAAACTTAAATGCAAATGTTCCCAGGTACTCAACCATGACGACGCTCACGGTCGTCTTAACCACATCTTTGGCGTTTGTCCTAGTCTAGTTGTCTAAGGCGCCATTATACCCAATGGTTGGAAGACCTAGGTTCAAACCACCGGTCGGGAGAGATTTTTTAATTTCTGGATTGTATTTAAAAAATTATAAAACATGTTTTGAAATGCATACAAATAATACTATGGAAAACATAGCCAGTACGAAATACGAGTAAACTAGATTACAAGGTTAACTCAATATCCCAGCGGAATTTAGGATAACCTTGAGCGTGAAAGGTTCGCTACTCCTTGGTAACTGCATGTTATCACAGCCTGACAAAAATTATTCGATAAAAATGATTTCTTCAAGATCAAAAGCATTGTTAAAATGAAACCTGCACATGTTAAGCCTATTTTTCAATTTATTATTTCTTGTAGGTTTAAATCGCAACAAATTTTGATAATTTTGTTAGCAGTTAACTGGTCACTGATGTCTGTTTAAAATTTCAGCTCAATCTGTTTGGTCGTTCGGCCTATAGGACCGGACAAACACACATGTTACAGACTGCATACACATTAGTCACGACGAAGACCCGATCAAGTGGGGTTATAAACACAAATACTCATTCGCTTCGGTCACTCGTCTAATAAGGAGGGATTTATCGAATGGAAGATAAAATTGGTGTACATTTTGTCAGGAAAAGTTGCTTCATTTTCAGCAAAGCCCTATCGGAAAATTTCCTTTGAAAGCAATGAACCTAGTCGACCACCTAACCATAGATGTATTCACCCGCTAAACTCAAAATGGATTCCATCCAGGCTAACTAGTAATGAATTTACAGAGTTACAGAAAAAATATTGGGTCCACCATCTGAAATAAAATGGTCAAACATTATGGTCATTTTAGAGCTAGGTCTCAAGTCTCAACGACAAAACTCTTCCATAAGAATAACATAAGGATAAGGATCTTTATTCACCGTGACCTTGGACTTGGATGATTTTGGTTTAAAAAAGTATTAGGCCTACTTCTGTTTTTGTTTTTTTGTAATTTGGGCAAGTGATTTGGTCAAAATATCCTGATTACGAAGAAGAGGTGTGATTCAATATGCTTATTTTTGCGTGTTAGAGTATTTGAGCACAGTTTCATGCATTATAAATATTTTGTTGAATTAAAATGTATTTAAAATATTAAGTGCAGCTTAATAATTGGCTCAAAAAAAACTTTACAGATATGTTAAGTTAAATTCTTGAGGTCGTTCGTGAGGAACCCTATCAAACGCTTTTGCCCAGTCCAATGTGATGACTTCCACGCGGCTACCGGCCTCTGAATCAAAGGCTGCTGCCAGGAACAATAGGGAACTATCCTTTATTTCAAAATTCAAATATGTATAAAACAGCAATTTATTTCTTATATCTTATTTTTGTTTCGGGTTCATAATATTACTGTCAACATTTAACGTGGGAAATTTGAATCTGGCTTCCCGACAAAAGACAACATGAGGAGCTGTGAAAGTATTGTGACGTAGGCCTACTTGTGTTCAGCGCAGTTTGGCGCAGACTCAAAGGAAGCTGTAGCAGGCCACTCCCCGTGCTCCTGTCAGTCGTGTTATCGTTTAGATTTCTAGATTAAAAGAAATACCTCGTTATAAAAGCTACCATAAGAGCCCGGAATTTACATTTACGGTTTAAAGAGTCAGCCTTGTCAAAACTCTGGTCAATCATTTTTGTAGCCTACTTAGGCCAGGCTTACCAGTCGAGATAAATATGAGCGACAAGGCGGCCATTGAAGCGGACTACAGTGAGACTGCTGCGAATTACTTAAGCCATTTTGGACGTCACGGCCTAACAGCGAGCGTTGGCGCGGGAAATCAAAATCCTATAACTTTGTACAACCGTTATTACCAGAGATTTAAAAAAAATATATTTCAATTGTGAAGATTATTAATTTAACTGTGTTCAAAAAATAATTAAATGAGTAAAATGTAAATTTGACAACCAAGGCTAGTAGTTCCCTATTGCTCATGTCAATTTATTTACACAGGATCTTCTTGCCAGGAACCCATATTGCTCGATATTTATTTATTTTCTTTACTTCTTTCAAATGATGTAATAACCTCGCGTTAACATTTTCCTCCATTTCATTTATTCCAGCAGTGTTGTCTAAAGTCTAAACACCTCGCCACCCCATGTTATTGGCGTGTCGGCCGAGCTTCTTGGCGCTGGCCCATGTATCCCCGCCAAGCCGCCAATAATTAAGGTCGAAAACCAAAGCTATTTCCAAACAGCTCGAATCGAGCATGGGCTCACAACAAGCGAATGTCAAGGGCGGGGACGTTCCAACGACGTAAACAAAGCCTTTATGTTTGCGATTTACATGCAATTGTGCAAAAAACATTATCCCTTTCGTGGCGTTGTTTATAAACTAACCGATGTTAGGATAGCAGCGGTGTGGGTCACTGTTTCAAGCATCTTGTTTGATTCCAGCCGTGCCTACTTCTTAAGTCCACTTTATTATATATTGAGCTTCTTCTGTGCACCGTCAGATAGCAGCGGTGTGGGTCACTGTTTCGAGCACCTTGTTTGATTCCAGCCGTGCCTACTTCTTAAGTCCACTTGGTTTTCCCTGTGTTATTATATATTGAGCTTCTTCTGTGTACCGTCAGATAGCAGCGGTGTGGGTCACTGTTTCGAGCACCTTGTTTGATTCCTGCCGTGCTACTTCTTAAGTCCACTTTAATTATATATTGGGCTTCTTCTGTGTACCCGTCAGATAGCAGGCGTGTGGGTCACTGTTTTCAGCACCTTGTTTGATTCCTGACGTGGCTACTGTCTTTAAGTCCACTTTATTATATATTGAGCTTCTTCATGTTAGCCGTCAGATAGCAGCGTGTGGGTCACCTGTTTCGAGCACCTTGTTTGATTCCTCCGTGCCTTACTTCTTTAAGTCCACTTTATTATCTATTGAGCTTCTGTGTCCGTCAGATAGCAGGTTGTTGTCACTTTTTCGGCAGCTTGTTTGATTCCTGCCGTGCCTACTTCTTGTTATATCTTAGACTACTTTAATCCCATTTGGATGATACATGACATTGGGAGAAGAACAGACCACCACGACGCAATTCCCAAGAAGACTCACTTTATTCACGCCACCAGGACGCATCACTGTACAGTACATAAATCGATAATCGAATGCATATCGTATCGAATGCATAGCAGAATGCGCGCATTATAAACATACAATCCAATACAATACATAACACTCCTTCCCTTTTTAAAAATTAAGATATTATATACCATCTTGTTTACAATTAGGCCTACCACGTAGTGAAGCACATAACATATCATTTTAGATTATGTAAATAGTTCACTATATCTAGCAGTGAAGCAATACAAATAGAACATAGTATTTACATGTTTTACAATCCAATTTTTGAGGAACTTTGCGGTTCCGACTGACCTCGCACCACTGGTGAACGTCTGGGTTGGGACTACTGGACTTGGCCTTCGTACCATGTTGTGGCGTATTGCTTGGAATTGAGAGTTACTGAGTGTCTATGGTAACACCAGGGGACCATATCCTGTTCTACATGGACTCATACCCACGTCTGAACATGGCTGTGCTAATAGCACGGGGTGGTTTCTGGATTTAATCTTAGGCTACTCCATCCTTTGGAAGTATGAGCGTTTCAAGTGATCTGGCATGTACCAATCTGATTCTATCACTTACCCCAACTAGGTATGTCACAGCACTATTCTCTGGTTTCACCTCGCCTACGATCCAGTTTTTTCCCTTTTCCCCCTAGTAGGTCCTACTGAAGTACTAGCACTTGCTCTCCGTCCCTCAAATTCTGTAGCCTTTATACATTCCTTTTATGAGAGCTATTACTCTGGTTCATTACCATTAGTACTATGTTTTTGGCAATGCAATACTTAAATTGGGTTGAAGCATTTCCAACTTGGTTCGGGGTCTAAACTTTAACATAATATCTACTGAATAATTTTGTTGTGACATGGGTGTGTTCCTGAAACTGAATAGGAAATTGTCAATTCTATTTGGAGCGACAGACCCTACCTTGTTCCAATTTCTCATCTTGATATTAAATTTTGTTTAGGACTTGGTTTAAGTGTCTGCCCCCTGCGTTTCTGCAGCACCGTTTGAAGCTGGGTGGTAAGGTGGAACTATGCAAAAGGGTTGATAACCATTCCGATTGACAAAAAATCATTAACTCTGTTGACGTAAATGGAGGGCATTGTCTTGGACAATGGTCTCTGGGAACCCAAACAAGGTTAAATTACCTTCTGATCTTACTAATTTACTTGATATGCATGGTAGATTTCATTTTTCCAGACTTCCATCCATTTTGAGTAGCTATCTACTAATACAAGAGTACATATTGTTATCTTTTTTGCAAATCCAGAATGGATTCTCTGCCATGTGTTTAGAGGGTGTTTGGCCAATTAGTTAAGGGAACTACTGTGGGTGTAGGACTGCTAACTATGCAGGCTTCACAACTAGACACCTTTTGTTCATATCTGCGTCTAACCCTGGACACCACACATGGCTTCTCGCCAGCATTTTATTTCGAACTATCCCTGGGTGGTTTTCCGTGTATAATGAGAGTACATGATCACGCAATTTGACAGGAATAATTACCCTATTCCCCCCAATAACCACACAGTTGTCCTTCTAATGACAGCTCGTTCCTACGAATAAGTAGGTTTTAAGTCAGATTCTCACATGGTTTTGGCGCAACCTTGTTGCGTAAGGTGAATACGCGAGGATAAGGTATGATCAACTTCGGCGTAGCTCTATCAATATCATTAGGATTTACAGGACGTAAATGATAAGGTTGAGCTACGCTTCGCAAATGGTCCTTCAACTGTACATGAGTAGCTATTGTGGGTCTCTACTCCATCACTTTCCAAAGGTAAGCGTGACATAGCGTCAGCGTGTGAAATTTCCTTACCCTTCCTGTACTCACTATCATAATACCGGTAAGAGGACAGTATGATTTGCCCACATCTGAAGGCGTGAGGCTGCAAGGGTTGGAATTCCCTTCTTGCTGCCAATATTGCCTTAAGGGGCTGGTGATCAGTTTACGAGTAGAAATTTACGACCGTATATATTGTGAAAACTTAACAGCAAATATAAGGGCTCAAAGCCTCCTTCTCTACTTGAGCATATCCTTGCTCCCCCATGGATTTTAGGTTGATGGACGCAAACATTACTGGGAGACGCTCTACACCATCCACAATGCGCGATAGGACTGCACCAACTCCCGTAATGTGAAGCGTCACTTGCTGACCACCATGGGTTTTTTGTGAGGATCATCATGGCACCACAGCCCTTGGTTATCTAACAACAGCTGTTTTACTAATTCAAAAGCCTCCTTACAATCCTGGGACCACTGGCCAACCTGACCCCTTTTTTCTAGTAACCTATGCAACGTTTGAGTTTAGAAAGACAGGTTATGGCAAAATCTGTTATAGAATTTAATAGTCCTAGGTAAACTGCAGCTGTGTAACATTAGTTGGGTCTGTAGCCTGAGTTATAGCTTTAACCTTGTCTAGGGTTGGATGTATAGCCGTGTTGGTCAATCAGATGACACAGGTATTCAATACTGGTTTGAAAGAATTACATTTGGACAAATTGACTCTGCTTGCATACTTTTCTAATCTTTGAAGGACTAGCAATAGGATCCTCATTGCATTTCTTCCCAAGTTTCCCCCAAAATCAACAGGTTCATCTAGGTAGATAGGACATTGGAATGTCTTTTTAACAACCTGAAGTCGATTACGACTGAACAATAGCAAGGAGCCACTGGTTACCCCAAAATGTTAACCTGGTTGACTGATATAACCTAAATGGGTGTTTACCGCTTGATGTGCTGAGCCTATCAGAATAACTTCACTGCAGGTAAGCATTAGATAGATCTAGCACTGGAACACCTTTCCCCTTTGCCAGTGGGCCCCAAGGAGATCAATCCCCGTCTTGTAGGGGTAGTGTTCCGGTCCTACACCTGTAAACAGTTACCTTATAGTCGCCATCACAAACGTATTTTATAATCAGAGTTTTTTTCGGGACATGACCAAAGGAGAGGCCTCATTGGGCACGCTTGAAGGTTTAAGGTTCCTGTTCTTAACTAACCTCTGAATTTCATCAGTAACTTTTTCCTTAAGTGCGTAAGGTACTTATAAGCCTTATGGAAAATTGAACTGAGTTATCCTTCAGGCAAATATCCGCTTCAACTCTTACAAAACTCTTTGATGGCTGAAGTCTCCTTCCCTTGAAAACATTTGGGAAAGTTTCCTGAAGTTGAACTAACATTCCTGAAATCAATGAACATTTTAAGGAATTAACTGTGTTGAGTAATGTTTGACAGATGTTTTTCCTCCAATCAGGGTATAGAACGGTTTAGTCCATGATCTCCCATCAACGTGTAAAGTGTGTACATCCGCAACTATCAGTGGTAAACTATGAGCCTGATTTGAAATTTTTTGTAGTTTTCTCAGACAACCTCTATTTCACCTAGATTTTTAGGTTTTCACCTACTACTGATTCAGCTTCAAATCAGTCTTCCTGCAAGGGACATCGCGGAGAAACATTCCTTAAACATTACATTTGAAATAATTTGATTTAGCTGAACCGCTATCAACCTCCCTTTTGAACAACCTGATTATTAATTTACACCTGGGACTACTCACCGGTTTCATCCCCTTAGCTTGCCAAGCACATTGAAAAAGCCTTATCAGTTGTTTTACTCCACAGTGACATTAGTTTGACCTTTGGATAGATTCTGTTCATCGACACAACATTGACACATTTGTTCGTGTTGGTACTGTTTCACACTATTTTTGACTTGATACAACATTGACACTATTTTTACTTGCCATGACGTTGATGCTATTTTGACTTTATCACGCTGTTAACACTTTTTTGACTTGACACGGTATCGACACTATTTTGACTTGACTCGGCATCAACCTATTTTGACTTGGACACAAGGTTGACACTATTTTGATTGACTCGCTCGGACACTATTTTGACTTGACACGATGGTCACATTTTTTATATCGCCATAACGTTTCACTATCACTATCAGTACACGACTCACCCGACTGTTTGGGCTTTGGCTACCCCGTTTCATCCATGACGTTCTTGACTTTCTCGCCTACGGCACATACGGGAATGTATGCCCGATTGCTTGACCATGTGTAACATTTCCACTCCTTTGCCGGACATTTATCATCGAATTGAAACGTCCCACATCTTTTACCATTGAGAGTTGGACTTACTGGACTGGTTTGGACTTATCTGACCGTAGCCTTGGACTTGGACTCCTTGGAGTGGCTCTGCTTCTGGAACCCTGTTGTGGTTCTCTCCCTCATGTTCGTCCCACCATGAACTTTTGACATTGTTCTTCACTTCCTGACATAACCCACTTGGGTGTCAGTATTTGGCTGTGACTCATTGCTAATTCTAATCCACGAGCAATTTTTACAAGGCTTTAGCGAAAGATAACATCATCCTCTACAGTTTAGTAGCCTGCCCGTTGAGTTTCTTCACTCTTTATTACCACAATACAAAACGATCACGTAATGCACGGTCTAGGTTATCTACCCGAAATCGCAAGTAACCGCCAGTCTTGTTAGTTCGACTATGTATTTTGTCGACTGACTCACCTCCATTTGGTTACTTTAACCAATTTTGAAGTCACTCAGCAATAACTGACTTGCGGTAGCATAGTGTGCCTTCAATGCATTCACTAATGCAGTGTAAGACTTGCCTTGGGTGTTGCGGGCTTAAGATTGACTTTATGTTGCAACAGTTAGCCCCCATGAGAGTTACGAAAATAGATGCTTTTTTTATCCTCAGTGAACTTTCATTGGCCTTGAAAAACTCATCTAGCGTTCTGCATAAGTGAAAATCTTCCAGCTGAGGGTCAAAACTCACTGACTTTTTCCAATAACACCCTATTGGATAGGACGACTTTGCGCCTAGGCTATGATTTACCAATAAATATACATCCAAATACACAAGGTTTTCTTGTCTCGGCCTTGAACTAGGACGCTAAGCCTTAGCCAACTGCCGAAAATTTTCGGACGCGTTCGGCCTACGCGACCAACGGCCCTTCTCCCCTAAGGCTATGGCCTAGGCCTACTTTTCGCCTCGGAAATAAAAATGCCTCAAAGACTATTATATATACATACTTGACGTGGATTTTCATTCCCTTTTACTCGCCGCCAGTGTTAATATCTTAGACTACTTTTAATCCCATTTGGATGAACAGGACATTGGGAGAAGAAACAGACCAACACGACGGCAATTCCCAAGAAGACTCACTTTATTCACTGCCACCAGGACGCATCACTGTACAGTACATAAATCGTAATCGAATGCATTACATATCAATGCATACAGATGCGCGCATTATAAACATACAAATCCAATACAATACATACCCACTTCTAGATCCTTTTATCATATATCGAATTCTTTTTGTGTACCAAGTCGTCAGAAATAGCAGCCGTGTGGGTCACTGTTTCGAGCACCTTTTGTTTTATTCCTGCCGTGCTACTTCTTAGTCCACTTTATTATATATTCGACGATTCTTTTGTGTACCGTTCAGATAAGCAGCGGTGTCACTGTTTCAAGCACACCTTGTTTGATTCCTAGCGTGCCTACTTCTTAAGTCCACTTTATTATATATTGAGCTTCTGTGTACATCAGTAGCAAGCGATGTGGGTCACTGTTTTTTTTTTTGAGCATCTTGTTTGCTTCCGGCCGTGCCTACTTCTGAAGTCCACTTTATTATATATTGAGCTTCTTCTGTGTACCGTCAGATAGCAGCGGTGTGGGTCACTGTTTCGAGCATCTTGTTTGATTCCAGCCGTGCCTACTTCTTAAGTCCACTTTAATATATATTGAGCTTCTTCTGTGTACCGTCAGATAGCAGCGGTGTGGGTCACTATTTCGAGCACCTTGTTTGATTCCAGCCCTTCCTATACTTCTTAATCCACTTATATTATAGTTGAGCTTCTTCTGTGTCCGTCAGATAGCACGTGTGGGTCGCACTGTTTCAAGCATCTTGTTTGATTCCTGCCGTGCCTACTTCTTAAGTCCACTTTGTTATATATTGAGCTTCTTCTGTGTACGTCCAGATAGAAGCGTGTGGGTCCCTGTTTCGAGCACCCGTGTTGGATCCTGCCGTTGCCTACTTCTTAAGTCCACTTTATTATATATTGAGCTTCTTCTGTGTACCGTCAGATAGCAGCGATGTGGGTCACTGTTTCGAGCACCTTGTTTGATTCCAGCCGTGCCTACTTCTTAAGTCCACTTTATTATATATTGAGCTTCTTCTGTGTATCGTCAGATAGCAGCGGTGTGGGTCACTATTTCGAGCAACTTGTTTGGTAAGTTAGTTAATGTTGTTTTAGGGCTCTCAACAGTAGAGTGTTATCAGTGCCCAATTCAAGTGTATTGGAATCTTCCAAATTTTCTTTTTCCATAATTGTGGATTACCACCATGTTTTCTTCCCCCAGGAACGTAAGGGAAGACGCGGGGGGTTAATGGGAAGGAGTGATGATGTTGGATAGGATGGGTTTAACTGGGTGGGAACGGAGGAGTGCTCGTTGCAGAGAGGGCCGGCAAGTATGGAGAAGAAAATAGTGAAAGATGAAAATAAATATGCGTAAGGCTGTGTGAATGAAGAAAGGTGTGATGAAAAGTTGCGCGACAGCTCTCTCTGCAACACGCACCCCAACCGGCCAGAGCTCGCCCTTAGTTTTGGGGAATACACTACTCCCCTACTCACAAGCCAAACCACGGAAAGGTAGCGAGTTGGACTGGATCACTATTTCGAGCACCTTACTTGATTCCAGTCGTGCCTACTTCTTAAGTCCACTTTATTATATATTAAGCTTCTTCTGTGTACCGTCAGATAGCAGCGGTGTGGGTCACCGATGTCATATAAGATACAAATTTTATTCCAAAAAGCTATCAGCAAAAATGGTGTTTTCTCAATGAGTACCTACACGGTGATTGGTTGTAGGCCAATGTTCGAGTGACCTATTGCCCTGCTTTTCCCATCATTATCACGTGTACAACTTTAAGTTACCTTTTATGACCGAAAATAGTTTATAAATAACAAAAAATTTATATTTGTGCAATAGAAACTGGCCCTGGATGTAGTGGAATAATTAAAAAACGTTGTGATTTCCCTATTCAAGTCAGCCAAATCGCTAAACCGATTGCGCTGATATTTTAAAAGATCCGTAACTATTTGAACCTACAAGAAATAATAAATTAAAAATAGGCGGAAATGTGTAGGATTTAAAGACGAATGGTCGGATGCAGGTAAATCAGATGACTTTTCGATTTACGAGTGCGACTAAACCAGATACCTTTTCGGCCGACATTCTTCCGGTAAGGGGAACAGTCTATCTGGCCTCACCCCACAACCCTTGCCAGCTGGCAAAGCATATGCTATTCAATAACTGGCCAGGGGACTGCGGCTCAAAGACCTCATTATCACACACTTACAATGACATGACATTCTGTGAAAGGTTTCTGTTTTGGAAACTTCACAAGTAAATAAAAATCAGTTTTGGGTAGCCTCACGGATTATTCGTCACGATATTTGTTTCTATAATAAAAATATTTTCTTGTAACAATGCAATAAAAATCACAAAATCACAGATACAAAGCACAGCCAGATATGGCCGTTGTAGAATACTAGGAAAACGCTTAAGTCCCGCCGCGTTGTTGTATGAGCGTAATTGTTGCATTGAGTTGCCATGTGCTATGCAGATTTTCTGTTGTTCTGTGAAAAAAACATTACTAAGTCGAATTTTTTTAAAAATAAAATTAAATTAAATTAAAAATTAACTTAAATTTTGTTAATTTTAATTAATCGTAATTTTAAAAAAGATTAGAATCTTAAACTTGCAATTTTCATAAGAAATAATTATTCGATTGCGCTCAAATTTAACACGAATATATAAATTCATAAAATTTAAATTCTGTGAAAAAATCATTACAATAGGCTAAAGCATGAAGGATAAGTCAAATAACTGTTTAAAAAAAGAAAAAAACCCGTAAAATTTTGATATTCATGACAAATAATTTTTCGATTGCGCTCAAAAACGTAGCAGTTCTAAGTTTAGAGATTTCGAAGGCCTCCAGAAAATTTCATCGCAATTGGAGTATCGGCTTAGCCGGAATCGTGCTGACAAACACACAAAAATACAGAATAAAAGTAAGAAAGAAAAAAAACATTCCGGATTTTTTTCTCCAGTGTAGTGAAATGGAATCTTCGCTTCGCTCGCTTCGCTCGCTACGCTCATCCAAAAATATGTTACACCATAATCAACATTGTCTTGAAAATCAGTATGCAACTAAAACTTTGATTGGTTTTGAAAATAGGTAGACGAAAGTGTTAATTTAATTTATGAAAGTTTGTAAGTTATTTGAATATTTAATAACTTTTTAGACCAGACATTCCCACACCACAATATATATTCAATTGGTAAATGTAATGCCAATTTACAACAACCTCATTCACATTGATTTAATTCGAACAGAAAGAATACACAACATTGATTAACCGCTCAACCATGTGCTAAAAACTCGTCTTAATCTAGATGAGCAGTAATAGATCAGCCTAGAGAGAGAAGCGATCGAAGGGAATACTTCAATTTGACTAGGCCCTACCAACGATTAAAAAAATCTTGCATGATTGTTTTTTGTTTGCTTTTGTGTGTTTGTTTTAATTTTTGGTGCTTGTACGATGTTTTTGTCTCTTTGTTGGATTTTTACCGGACAAGCTAATCCCATATTTAAGATAAAAAAAAAAAAAAAAAAAACATCCTTATTTGGAGTCTACCCACTCAGTCACACAACTGACTTTCAGTGGGGGACAGTAAACCAAAGCGACCAAGCCAACCCTGCAGGCCCCGACGCAATCGACGAGTGAGCGATAACCAAAAGATCGATATTTTTTAACAGGAAATATAGTAATCAGTGGTATGGACAGTGCGAAGACCTGCGGATCAACACCAGAATCAACTAGGCCGATTCAGAACAACTTAAAATTTATTATGTGCCTCGTTACTAGGACGGCTCCAAAGTCACCGTTTACAAATTCCTAAGACAAGAACTGATGGACAAATCAGAAGTTAAAACTTCTGACTTTCGCGGAAATCGAACCCTGGACTTCTGCATTGGAAGCATAAACGCTAACCACAAGACCAACGAGCCACACTATTTCAAAAGCTTCGAATATGGCATGAATTTGAGTACAATCAAAGAAATGTATTTTGAGGAAATAAAACTTTTACAATTTTCTAACAAATGAAGGAATGCAGGGAGATACGCCACATACGCTCGTCCATCAACGCGACTATAAAAGGCATTCGCGAAAGGGCCTAGTAAAGTAGTTCGATGGCGTGACACAGTTTGCGTAAAAAAAAAATATCAGAAAAAAATATTATGGTGGTGTGATACAGTAAACAACTAAACGAGAAATGTAATCAGAAGTATACAAGCACAATGGTGTAGCACAATTTGTAAACAAGAAAAGTAGACAATAAAAAAGTAAAAGTATATATATTACGTCGATGTGACCGCGTGAACAGTTTGCACAAAAGAAAAGTAGGCAATAAAAAATAGCAGCGTGTTCGTACACATTGAAAAAATATATAAAAAAGTACGGCGGTATGATACAAGTTGTCAACATATAAAGTAGACAATAATTGAGCGAGCGTAGCGAGCGTCTCCACTTGACTCTAATGGCTCGAATGTTTGTTTTGTTTTTTTCTGTTACTGCTTCGGTACAGGTCGCACCGTTTCTCTGATCGACCTGAAATTTTGCACACATTTTTCATTCGGTTCATTTTGTTCAAAAACTATACAGCAACCCGCATAGGTGGTATATACATGTGTGAAACATTTCAGGTCGATCAGAGAAACGGTGCGACCTGTACCGAAGCAGTAACAGAGAAAAAAACAGACATTCAAGCCATAAGAGTCAAGTGGAGACGCTCGCTACGCTCGCTAAATGAACATACTAGGAAGACGCTTAAGTCCCGTCGCGTTGTTGAGCGAGCACCGGTACGTGCAACACGACCCGAGTACAACGTTCCCATAATGTTACATACCAATAAGTCTTTAAGGTCTTGACCGATTTAGCTGAAAATTTGAAAAATAGGAGAGAATGGATAAAATCCACCGCCATCCAAAGGACCGTGACATCATTTCTTTGGGAAAACTATTTTAACTCTTTGATTGAGCGAACGTCTCCATTTGACTTTTATGGCTCGAATGTCTGTTTTTTTTCTTTCTGTTATGCTTCGGTACAGGTCGCACCGTTTCTATCGACCTGATATTTTGCACACATGAACATACCACCTATGCGGGTTGCTGTATAGTTTTTTTAACAAAATCCGATCGTTGGTTATAAAATTAAAAAATAAAAAAATAAAAAAATAAAAATTTTCCGATCGTACTGAAATTTTGCAGGGTCAATAAGTACAACATTCTCTCCTATTTTACAAATTTTCAGTTAAATTGGTCAAGACCTTAAGTAGTGTAGATAGAAATTACATTTTAACAAAAGTAACGTTTCCATGGCAACGAAAAGTCGCACGAGAATTCTGGTCACTATGCACTGCCACCTAGAAGTAATCAAAATACTATCGAGGAAGCAGTGTATTATTTGCTATCAAAGAGTTAACATAGTTTTCCCAAAGAAATGATGTCAAGGTCCTCTAGATGGCGGTGGATTTTATCCATTCTCTCCTATTTTACAAATTTTCAGCTAAATCGGTCAAGACCTTAAAGACTTATTGGTATGTAACATTATGGGAATGTCGTACTCGGGTCGTGTTGCACGTACCGGTGCTCGCTCAACAACGCGACGAGACTTTAGCGTTTTCCTAGTTGAGCGAGCTTAGCGAGCGTCTCGACTTGACTCTTATGGCTCGAATGTCTGTTTTTTTTTCTGTTACTGCTTCGGTGGTTCGGTACAGGTCGCACCGTTTCTCTGATCGACCTGAAATTTTGCACACATATACATACCACCTAGACGGGTTGCTGTTTAGTTTTTTGAACAAAATCCGATCGTTGGTTATAAAAAATATAAAAAAAATTTAAAAAAAATTAAAATGTACCGATCGTTATGAAATTTTGCAGGGTCTATAAGTACAACATTCTCTCCTATTTTACAAATTTTCAGCTAGATCGGTCAAGACCTAAAGTAGTGTAGATAGAAACTAGGAAAATGCTCAGTTGGACGCGTTGTTGAGCGAGCACCAGTACGTGCAACATGACCCGAGTACGACATTCCCATAAGACCCACCACACAGTGTAGGCCTAACTGGATACTGACATTGTACACTATACTATTCCAACATCTTTGCATTGTACTAATTCACGTCATGCCTTCTAAAGTGTATCTTTGTATCTTCACTGCCTCATTCATTTTTTAATATCATTTTTCGAATTATGATTACCAATAAGTCTTTAAGGTCTTGACCGATTTAGCTGAAAATTTGGAAAATAGGAGAGAATGTTGTACTTATTGACCCTGCAAAATTTCATAACGATCGGAACATTTTTTTTTTTTTTTTTTTTTTTTTTTTTTATAACCAACGATCGGATTTTGTTCAAAAACTATACAGCGACCCGCCTAGATGGTATGTACATGCGTAAAAAATTTCAGGTCGATCAGAGAAACGGTGCGACCTGAATCGAAGCAGTAACAGAAAAAAAAAACAGACATTCGAGCCATAAGAGTCAAGTGGAGACGCTCGCTACGCTCGCTCAATAACAAAAGTAACGTTACAATAGCAACTGTCGCACGCTATGCACTGCCACCTAGAAGTAATAAAAATACTATCGAGGAAGCAGTGTATTATTTGTTATCAAAGAGTTAAAATAGTTTTTCCAAAGAAATGATGTCAAGGTTCTCTAGATGGCGGTGGATTTTATCCATTCTCTCCTATTTTACAAATTTTCAGCTAAATCGGTAAAGACCTTAAAGACTTCTTGGTATGTTACATTATGGGAATGTCGTACTCGGGTCGTGTTGCACGTACCGGTGCTCGCTCAACAACGCGACGGTACTTAAGCGTTTTCCTAGTATGTTCATTGAGTGAGCGTAGCGAGCGTCTCCACTTGACTCTTATGGCTCGAATGTCTGTTTTTTTTCTGTTACTGCTTCGATACAGGTCGCACCGTTTCTCTGATCGACCTGAAATTTTGCACACATGTACATACCACCTAGGCGGGTTGCTGTATAGTTTTTGAACAAAATCCGATCGTTAAATATATAAAAAAAAATATATAAAAAAATGTTCCGATCGTTATGAAATTTTGCAGGGTCAATAACTACAACATTCTCTCCAATTTTACAAATTTTCAGCTAAATCGGTCAAGACCTTAAGTAAAGTAGATCCAACAAAATACAAAAATTTGTAAAAAAGAAACGGCAGCCAAGCTCTCCTTCAAAAGTCTTCGGCTGTGAATGCTGTGAGATATAGAAGTTGAGCCAAGCTTTTTATTCTTTCTCCCTAGTTTCGCTTTGAAAATAAGTAAGATCATTTCGCCTGTTGACGAGCGCCAAGCCAACGATTTTTGTGGTAAAAAAGTAAATTTTTAAACTCGAAATCATAAAAAAAAATTCTTGGCCATGAACCAAATCAATGGCAAGCCATTTTTTTATGATTTCGAGTTTAAAAAACTTTACTTTTTTACCACAAAAATCGTTGGCTTGGCGCTCGTCAACAGGCGAAATGATCTTACTTATTTTCAAAGCGAAACTAGGGAGAAAGAATAAAAAGCTTGGCTCAACTTCTATATCTCACAGCATTCACAGCCGAAGACTTTTGAAGGAGAGCTTGGCTGCCGTTTTTTTTTTTTTTTTACAAATTTTTGTATTTTGTTGGATATTACATCTTTTTGTTGTTCGTTCGCTATCAAGGTGTGAATGATGGACTTTGAATGATTAAATTATCTAAGTTCAAAGTTGTTTTTTTTTACATTTTTGGGCACACGGTCCCCCCAAAGATACCCCTTAAATAAATAAATTAATAAATTTTTATTTAGAGTCTACCCACTCAGTTGTATAACTGATTTTCAGTGGGGGACTTTAAATCAAAGCGACCAAGCCAACCCTGCAGGCCCCGACGCAATCGACGAGTGAGCGATAACCAACCAAAGATCGATATATTTAATAGAAAATATATCAATCAGTGGTATGGACAGTGCGAACATCCGCGGATCAACGCCAGAATCAATTAAGGCCGATTCAGAACAACTCTGAAATTTATTATGTGCTTCGTTGCTAGGACGGCTCCAAAGTCACCGTTTACAAACTCCTAAGACAAGAACTGATAGACTTAAGTCCAAATCAGAAGTTAAAAAACTTCTGACTTTAGCGGGAATCGAACCCTGGCCCTCCGCATTGAAGCAGATGCGCTAACAACAAGACCAACGCACTAGCATAAGCACTAGATATTTATATGGTTAAGAGCATGTTTATTTCAAGCTTGCTCAAATTACTACGCCTGAGTAATTACGCGTTTTGATTTTGCTAGGACGGCTCCAAAGTCACCGTTTACAAACTCCTAAGACAAGAACTGATAGACTTAAGTTCAAATCAGAAGTTAAAAAACTTCTGACTTTAGCGGGAATCGAACCCTGGCCCTTCTGCATACGCTAACAACAAGACCAACGAACTAGCATAAGCACTAGATATTTATAATGGTAAGAGCATGTTTAATTTCAAGCTTGTACAAATTACTACGCCTGAGTAATTACGCGTTTTGATTTGCTAGGACGGCTCCAAAGTCACGGTTTACAAACTCCTAAGACAAGAACTGATAGACTTAAGTCCAATCAGAAGTTAAAAAACTTTTGACTTTAGCGGGAATCGAACCCTGGCCCTTCTGCATTGGAAGCAGATACGCTAACAACAAGACCAAACGCACTAGCATAAGCACTAAATATTTATAATGGTTAAGAGCATGTTTAATTTCAAGCTTGCACAAATTACTACGCCTGAGTAATTACGCGTTTTGATTTGATTTTGATTTTCCCCGCGTCCCAATTGCCCGGTTTTTGTTATATGAGGTACATCTGAGTGTGGCCCAAGTTTCAAAGTTCTAAAATGAACCGTTTTCTCAGTATAGCGTATTATTCATAAGAGTACGGAATTACCTACTTTGATAATTTTGATTTTCTCCGGAACCCGTTACACCAATTGCTTTCCATATTCAAAAGTGATAAAGAATGAGAGATATCAAAATGTATTCCACGTTTGAAACATCTCAGTTGTAGCGTTTTCTTTGAATGATTCATTTCTTAAAGTTCAGATATGTTTTTTGTCATTTTTGGGCCCTTGGTCATCCCCAAATTTAGCCCCTTGTGTTTTGGACGCAAGAATTTATAATGGTTTAAAAGCATGTTTAATTTCAAGTTTGTACAACTTACCACGCCTTGGTAATTAATCGTTTGATTATCATCTAAATTTTGATTTTCTCCGGTCCCTGTTACCCGATTTTTGGGTTTTTAAAGCAAATGTCACTGCGTCTGAAGTACATCTAAGTGTGGTCCGAAGTTTCATAGTTCAAAATTTACGTTTTTTCTGTAGGCTAAATTAATCCCGCAGAGAACTCCCAGCCAGCCAGCCAGCCAGGCCCGCCAGCCACCCACCACCCACCCACCCATCCACCCACCCACCCAACCACCAGTTTGCCGAAAGGAATTTGACGATGTGAGAGCCTTTTTTAACACAGAACGAGTTGTGGATCGGGTTGATTTTTTTTTTGGTATGTCATGGACCATATACCAGGTCATATACCCAGTTTCAAGATTGTAACTCTTTCGGGGCGGCGTGTGCAGATAGCTGAAAACCCCCACTCTCGTAGCTGTATATAGGGCCCGGTGTTCGTGTCGCCCAAGCAGTCGCATGCGCTTGACTGCCGGGCGACGACCTTAGCCCTAGATAGTAATTACATTTTAACAACAGTAACGTTACCATGGCAACGAAAAGCCTCACTATGCACTGCCCCCTACAAGTAATCAAAATACTATCGAGGAAGCAGTGTATTATTGTTATCAAAGACTTTAAATAGTTTTCCCAAAGAAATGATGTCAAGGTCCTCTAGATGGCGGTGGGTTTTATCCTTTTCTCCTTTTTACACATTCAGCTAAATGGGTCAAACCTTAAAGACTTATTGGTATGTGACATTATGGAAATGTCGTACTGGGGTCGTGTTGTACTACTGGTGCTCGCTCAACAACGCGACGGGACTTTAGCGTTTTCCTAGTTAGAGCAACTTTAGAATATTTGAGCGATAAGCGAGCGTCTCCATTTGACTTTTAAAGGCTCGAATGTCTGTTTTTTTCTGTTACTGCTTCGGTACAGGTCGCACCGTTTCTCTAATCCCCCTTAAATTTTGCACACGTCATGTACATACCACCTAGGCGACTTGCTGTATAGTTTTTGAACAAAATCCGATTGTTGGTTATAATGGGGAAAAAAGGTTCCGATCGTCATGAAATTTTGCAGGGTCAATAAGTACAACATTCTCTCCTATTTTACAAATTATCAGCTAAATCGGTCAAGACCTTAAGTAGTGTAGATAGAAATTACATTTTAACAAAAGTAACGTTACCATGGCAACGAAAATCTCACTATGCACTGCCACCTAGAAGTAAGAAGCGGTGATTATTTGTTATCAAAGGGGTCAAATAGTTTCCCCAAAGAAATGATGTCAAGGTCCTCTAATGGGTGGATTTTTATCTATTTTCTCCTATTTTACAAATTTTAACAAATCGGTCAAAACCTATAAAGACTTATAGTCAAGCGGATTAAAGGAAAATACAAGAACAATTAGGGGTGGTGTGGTAGAGGGCTGAATGTTGGATTGATATCAGAAAAACATTATAAGAAAATTGCCCAGGAGCCATAAAAAAAAACCCACCCGGGTTTGGGGGGGTGGAAGGGGGTAAAAAAAAAATTTTTTTCAAATTTTAAAAAAATTCAAAAAATCAACAAAATTTGACCTAAGATTACAAAATTAAATTTTGTAGATAAAAGCCCAAAATTTTTAATAAAAAAAAATATATTTGCCATATATGTATTCTAACAGATTTTGCCCCTTTGTTTTTTTCAAAAATTTCCCCACTGTGCGGGGAGATTACTACCTTGGGTTTAAAGTGATAGGGCCCGTGAATTTTGTCTAAAAACTCAAAAAATGATCTCAAAAAAATTGGCCCGGGAGCCTCAAAAATTTGCTTGCTTATAGGAGAAAGAGGGGGGTACAAAAAGGGGTTTGATAAAACTAAAAAAAAGAACCCGTTTTCAAAATTATTTTTAAACCCCTTTTAAATGTTATTGTAGTTTAGGTCTAAATTTTAAATTTTAAAAAAATTTAAAATTTCACCAATATGAAATCTGTCAGATTATGGCCCCCCTTTTTTCCCTTTCAAAAATTTCCCAATATTACGAAAGTGTATCGTGCGACCCTTTTTTGTCAAAATTCCCAAATATACGAATTGGGACGAAAACAAGATTTGGATGTTTGGGGACTTTTTACTCTGGATTTTGATCCCTTTTTTAAAAATTCATCATTTTAACAAAAGGGTTTTTGTGGGACACTGTTTTTTTAAAAAATTATGAAATAAAGAAAAAGGAAAAAAAATTTTTTAAAACACCTTGGGTACAGTTCACCCGATGGACTTTCCCCCATTTTAACAAAATACTCAATTTAACAAAGTGTACGTGTGACCACTCGTTTCTTTCAAAATTATGTCTAAAAATAAGAAAAATTATAAAAAAAATTTTAAACCCCTAGGTACGTTTCACTAAATGGTTTTTGACCCCTTTTTTAAAAATTTTTACTAAAATATTAACAAAAGCATCATGGGGAATTTTTTGTCTAAAATTTACCCTAATAATACGAATTGGGACGAAAATAAATTTTTGTCATACCTTTGGTACATTTCCGAATGGACTTTGAGCTATTTTTACAATTTATCAAAAATTAAAGTTAGTGTTCTTTTGGACCACTCGTTTTGTTCAAATAATTTTTTATAAATTTTCTTATTTTAGACAAATTTTGAACAATCGATGGTCACACGATACCCTTTCATTAAAAATTTAGTGAATTGTTAAAATGGGGTCAAAAGTCCATTGAGTGAAACGTCCTAGGTGTTAAAAAAATTTTTTTTCCTTTTTACATTGGGGAAATTTTTTAAAAAAAACAGTGGTCACACGAACATTTTTTAAAATTGAGTGAATTGTTAAAATGGGATCAAAAAATCCTTTAGAAAAATTTACCCCAAACATCACAAAATCTTTTTTTCGTCCTAATTCGTAATATTTTGGAGAATTGTGACAAAAAAAGTGGTCGCACGATACCTTTCGTAAAATTTAGAAAAATTTTGAAAATGGGAAAAGGGCGCATAAAACGATCAGATTTTTCAATATGGTGAAATTTAATTTTTTAAAATTAAGTTTAGACCTTTAAATTACAATAACATTAAAATGGCGTTCAAATTTATTTGAAAACGATTTTTTTGTTTTGTTTATCAACCCTTTTTCACCCCCTCTTTTCCTTAAGCAAAACTTTTTGAGGGGTCCCGGGCCAATTTTTGAGATCATTTTCTGAGGGGTTTTGACAAAATTTATGGGCCATCACTTAACCCGTAAAAGGGAGGCTAATCCTCCCCGACATTGGGGAAATTTGTGAAAAAAAAAACAAAGGGGCAAAACTGGTTGATATACATATATGGGTTTATTTTTTTTTTATTAAATTTGGCTTTTTTTAAAATTTAAAAATTTTGTAAACTTTGGACAAATTTTGTTTTATTTTGAATTTTTAATATTGAAAAATGCCATTTTTCACCCCCCTTTCCCCCCCCTTAACCGGGGGATTTTTTTTTTAGCTCCTCGGGCAATTTCTTTTAAAAGTTTTTTGAGAACAACCCAAAAATTTAGCCCCCTACACAAAACCCCAATTGTTTGGCTAATCCGCCTAGCTTTTTTTGGTTTTTAAAATTATGGGAATGTCATACTCGGGGCGTGTTTCACGTACCGTTGCTCCTCAAAACGCGAGGGGTTTAGGTTTTGAGCGAGCGTAGCGAGCGTCTCCCCTTTATTTATGGCTCGAAGTCTGTTTTTTTTTTTGTTTCTGCTTTGACAGGTCGCACGTTTTCGATCGCCTGAAATTTTGCACACATGTACATACCCCCTATGGGGTTGCTGTATAGTTTTTTGGCAAATCGTTCAAAAAATAAAAAATTACATTAAAGTTAAACGGAAATTTTTTTTTTAAAAATAACGGCGCCAATATCTGAGGTGGCCAAATCATTTAGAATGTCCGTCCGGTCACGAATATTTTAATTTTTAAATTTGATCCGATAAGTAGTGTAGATGGCAATTACATTAAAAACAAAAGGTACGTTACCAGGCACGGAAAGTCGCCCCAGCTTTTGGCTCATGATAGCGGTCGAACGGCGGCTCGGATCGAGTTGAAATTTTGACCATCCGCAAGCCCTTCGTTCCCGATTGAATGCCATTAGTTTTTGTGGCAAAATCGTTTTAAAAAGTTATAAAGTTACATTAAAGTTAAATCTTAAGTTTAAAAAAAAAAACTAACGGCGACAAAATCTGAGGTAGCCAAATCATTTAGAATGTCCGTCCCGGTCACAAATATGTTATTTTATTTTGTTTCCGATAAGTAGTGTAGATGGAAATTACATTATACAAAAGTAACGTTGCCATGGCAACGAAAACTCGCACGAGGTTCGCAACTATGCATTTGCACCTAGAAATAATCAAAATACTATCGGGGAAGCAGTGTATTATTTGTAACGTTTTCCCAAAGAAATGAGGTCAAGGTCCTCTAGATGGCGGTGGTTTTCATCCATTCTCTCCTATTTTACAAATTTTCAGCTAAATCGGTCAAGACCTTAAGACTTATTGGTATGTAACATTATGGGAATGTCGTACTGGGGTTCTTTGTTGCACGTACCGTTGCTCGCTCAACAACGCGAAGAGACTTTAGCGTTTTCCTAGTTATTGAGCGAGCGTAGGGAGCGTTTCCTTTTGACTCTTATGGCTCGAATGTCTGTTTTTTTTCTGTTACTGGCTTTGGTACAGGTCGCACGTTTCTCTGATCGACCTGAAATTGGGTCACATGTATATACCAAACCCATGCGGATTGCTGTATAGTTTTTGAACAAAATCCGATCGTTGGTTATAAAAAAAAAAATTAAAATGTTCTGATCGTTATGAAATTTTTCAGGGTCAGTAAGTACAATATTCTCCCCATTTTACAAATTTTCAGCTAAATCGGTCAAGACCAAGACTTATTGGTATGTAACATTATGGGAATGTCGTACTCGGGTCGTGTTGCAAGTAACGGTGTTCGCTCAACAACGCGACGTGACTTAAGCGTTTTCCTAGTAACAAATAACACAAATGCTTCCTCGATAGATTTTGATTACTTCTAGGTGGCAGTGCATAGAGACCAGAATTTTTGTGCGACTTTTCGTTGCATGTAACGTTACTTTTTTGAAATTAATCTAGGGCGACGGTCGTTCGCCCGCAGCCAAGCGCACGCGACTGCTAGTAGGCGATTATAATAACTGACCCTGTTTACTCCTACCGCAGTTTGGGGGGTTTTCAGCTATCAGCACACGCCGTCCCAAAAGATTTACAATCTTGAAACTCGGTATATGACCTGATAAAAGTGGTCCATGACATACCAAAAAAAAAAAATCAGCCGATCCGATAACCCGTTCTGTGTTAAAAAAAAATGCGTAAAAATCAACGAAAATCTTTCGGCTGTTGGTTAGTTGGTTGGGTTTGTATGTTGGGGGGGGGGGGGGGGGGATTCTGACAGAGAGGAAGAAGAGCCTACAGAGAAAACGGTACATCTTAGAACTATGAAACTTTTGGGCCACACTTAGATGTTCCTCGTCTTTCATACTTCCCCCGAGAGACAAGCAATATTTCCCCCCCCAAAACCCTAAATCATCCCCTTAAAATTAAAATAATTTAGCTCTAACCCATAATTGAATTATAATTAAATTAGTTATTAAAATTATGTTCGATGTGTTTTAACCCCATCGGCCTATTCTCATTATATAAACCACATTTTGTCAACCCCATCCCTAATAGTTTATATTATTATTACCTTGATTTTCCCGCATTCACCACGAAGGCACTAATGAGTTTTTATCATGAATTTGAATAAATTACAAAAATATGAAAAAAAATCCCCGAGAGGCAAGCGATATTCCCCCCCCAACCCCCCAAAACAAACTAACAAAAATTGGAATATTCTGGGTCTAATCAAAAATTTGATTTTTTTTTCAAATTAGGTCTATTTTTTAATGTTTTTTTTAACCCAATGGGTCTTTTCCCATTTACAAAACCCCTTTTTTTCAACCCCATCCCCTATAGTTTATATTTTTTTCCCTTTGTTTTCCCAGCATTCACCATGATGGCACCAAATGATTATCAGCATAAAATTTGGCATGTGGACATACTAATAAAAAAATAATTCCCCGGGAAAAGGCAAACGATTTTCACCCCAACACCCCCAAAATCATCCCCTAAAATTGGAAAAATTCATAGCTCAACCCAAAAATTTGAATTTTTTTTTTAAAATTATAAATTTGTTTAATGGTTTTCCCCAATGGGCCTATTCTCTTTTCCAAAAACCACATTTTTTAAACCCCCCACCCCTGATTAAAAAAATTACTTGGCTATTGATTTGGTACAGGACTCTAAAAAGTCAATGGCCAATTTATTTTTTATGATTTTGAGTTAAAATTTTTACTTTTTTTACCCCTAAAATGGTTGGCTTGGGGCTCGTCAACAGGCGAAATGATTTTTTCTTTTTAATGCGAAACAGGGAGAAAGAATGAAATGTTCTCAACTTCTATATCTCACAGCATTCACGCCGAAAACTTTGGGAAAGGAGAGTTTGGCTGCCGTTTTTTTTTTAAAAATTTTTTTTTTTTGGGGGATTTCTATCTACACTACTTAAGGTCTTGACCGTTTACTAAAAATTTGAAAAAATAGGAGAAAATTTTTGTCGGGTACCCAAAAATCCCCTTATTTTGATAGTGTTAAGTTAATATCATTTTTCATACGGCTGGGTGACCCCGAAATCACCCCAACTCTGTTGCTGTCAAAGGGTGCCTAGTGGCCTGGTGTTAGCGCACCGGTTTGGCTGCGGCACCCTAAGGGGGCACGTAAACCCCTGTTTATTCACTGCCTTGTGTTTTTGGGAAATCTCAGAATACCATCGAGGGTATAGTTACGAGCGTAGCGACGCCCTCCACTTGACTCTTAGGGCTCAAATGTCGGGTTTTTTTTTTTCTTTACGCTTCGATTCAGGTCGCACCGTTTCTCTGTCGCCTAAATTTTTTTAGCATGTCTACCTCTAGGCGGGCGCGTATGGGTTTTTAAAACGAAATCCGATCTTGGTTAAAAAAAAAAAAAAAAAAGTTCGATCGTTTTGAAATTTTGCAGGGTCAAAAAGTAAACATTCTCCCTTTTTTCCCAAAATTTTCAGCTAAATCGTTCAAGCCCTTAAGATTTTTGGTAACAAAATTTCAAAAAAATGAGTTAAAAAGAAGGGGGCAGTGAAGAACAAAGATAACTTTAGAAGGATGACTAAAAAAGTACAATGCTAAGATGTTGGAATATATAAGTGTACATGTAAAATATCCGTGGGCCTACACTGTTGGGGGGCCCTTTTATGGGAATGTCTTTACTCGGGTCAGTTCCGTCCCGGTGCTCGCTCAACAAGCGCCCAACAGCGTTTTTCCTGTATATCTATTACCTCACTTCATTTGCTTTTTTGTTACTTCAAATACAAACAAATAGTACATTAAAAATGGGGTCATATTAAAATTAAATTTTACTGCGCCTGGAGGGGTGAGCTGCAGTCGTGGGTAGGGGGAAACTTCTTTCATTTGGTCATCCGGTTTTGGGCTTTTTTTGCTAAGTATTAAAATTTTATAATGTATACTGGTAACTTGACACGTGTCCGTACAACATGTGAGCTCTTTTTACCGGTTTATTTAAATAGTACAACCAATAAAAAATTAATGATATCTTGTTATAATTCACAACCTCAAAAACCCAGTACTTTGGTAGAATTTATTCCCTTTTGAAACGAATCTCGCTTGAACGATTTTCTCATTTTGCATTTGAAAACCCACAATTTGAAAAGAATCCGACTAGGGGCCCCCGGATGAACGTTCTTTTTTTCTGTATAAAAACCATATACTTACCATAAATTGTGCGGATAGTCTAAAAAGAGAAAAAATTTAAACAAAACCGTTTTAGCTTCTAAATATATTACAACTCAAAACAAGCTTTTCGTATTCGTGACACGTAGGGGTTTTTTGAAAAGGGTTTTATTTTTTTAAAGTTTCCCCCCTTTGATTTTAAGGTTGCTTTAAGTGTTTTTTAAATTTTTGCCATTCCTCGGGGAGTTTTTTAAAATTTTGCACTTTTGTCCCACAATCCCCACTCTGTTGTTTTTTGGGGCAGATTTTCAATTTTATCTGGAAAACGTAAACTCGTTTGACGATGAGGAGCCAGGGTAGAGGGGAGTAAGGGAAAAAATTTATTTATTTATTTTTTATTATTTTTTATTATTTTTTTATTTATTTATTTTTTTATTTATTTATTTATTTATTGCAATCAACAAAAGTTACCTCCACAAATGCGAAAAGCATTCATATATTAACTAAAAATTTTAAAACACAAAATAAAAATAAATACAAAATCAAACAACTTAAATATTATGTCTACTCGGTTCAAAGAACATTATACTAAACAAAACAATAAAAAAACTATACTATTACATGTTAAACCTCAAAAACTATTTTTAAGAAATATTTTTTTAAAACATTTAAAGTTTAGGGGATTTTGTCCCGATCTGGTGGGTACAACTATTGGTTTTTCGTATGTTGATCCGGTAAATTTGGGGGTTTCTAAAATGTGTATCGCTTCTTGGGAGATGGAAAGTCTGAAGGGTTTTGTGTTGGTCTTTCAGAATTGAAAATTTACTAGATCAAAAAGCGAGGGGTCAAAATAATATGCAAAAAGCTTATACAAAATATTATATCTTATGCTGGGGCCGATTTTTGAGTGTACGAATTTTAATTCTTGCATAAAGTTTTAAAGTTCATCTATTTTAGGTAACATTAAAATTGGTCTTGTAGCAGACATGTTTAACAAAATTCTGCGGATACTTCAATGCTACGATTTTTTTTAAAGTGATGAGGGTTCATATGGCTTTGCGTAGTCAATTTGAGGTCTTATTAAAACCAAAAAAGTTCCTGAAATCCATTGGAAAAGTCCTTTTTGCAATTTGTTTTTTCCCAAAAACCCGGGGATTTTTAAAAGGGGCTTTGGGATGATGAGCTGTAGGGATTATTTTATGATAGCCCCAGCCTTGTACACCCAAATCACGGATATGTTACCTTCATTGCGGGGATAATCAAGCGGAAATGAAGACATATTACCTTCCCTTTTCTAGTAAAAGTAAAAAAAACTAGAAAAACGCTAAGTCCGCCGCGTTTGTTGGTGAGGTAATTTTGGGGCATTGAGCTGCCATTGTTATGCAGCTTTTTTTTTTGTTCTGTGAAAAAATTATTCTAAATCGAATTTTTTTTTTAAATTAAATGAAATTTTAAAAAAAAAACTTTATATTTTTATTAATTAAAAAAACGTAAAATTGCATTTTATAGAAAAAATTTCAAAACGCTCAAAAAATTTGGGTTTTTGTAAAAAAACATTAAATAGGATAAAACATGTGGTGTTATAATTTTAAAGATTTTTTTAAAAAAGAAAAAAAAACCCTGAAAATTTTGATTTTATGAAAAATAATTTTTCGATTGCCCCAAATTTTACAGAAAATCTTAAATTTTGAAATTAAGGTTCTTAAAAAAAATCAATAAAAAGGGGGTTAACAGGTAAGTCGAAGAAATTTTTTTTAAAAAACGAAAAAAAAACGTAAAATTGCATTTTATAGAAATAACTTCGATTTGCTCAAAAACGTGGGAGTTCTAAGTTTAGAATTTCGAAAGGGCCCCCATGAAATTTTAAACGCAATTGGAGTATCGTTTTGCCGGAAAGTGTTAACAAACCCAAAAAAACAAAAAAAAAAAAAAAAACATTCCCGGTTTTTTCTCCAGTGTAGTGAAAAAGGAATCTTCGCTTCGCTCGTACCTCATCCCCAAATTTCAAATTGGCAAAATTTAAAAAAATTTTAATTCAAAGAAATTCGTTTTTAAAATTAAATTTGTCCAATGTAGCCGAACCACATTTTCAAGGGGGTTTTATAAAACACCACTAGCTTGAAAAGAATTTTCTTTAAAAAAAATGGGAACATACAATTTTAATTTTCTTCCCACGGTTTAAATATTTTTTGAATTTTTTGGTTTCGGGAAGAGTTACCAATTTATCCGTTTTTCT
This sequence comes from Sweltsa coloradensis, assembly GCA_024449915.1. Lineage (NCBI taxonomy): Eukaryota > Metazoa > Arthropoda > Insecta > Plecoptera > Chloroperlidae > Sweltsa > Sweltsa coloradensis. Next base: position 202,705 of record JAMZAV010001409.1, read on the forward strand.
GCCCGTTTATTTGTTTTCTCAAAATAATAAATATATAATAAAATAATAATAAATAAAATAAAAAAATAATAATAATAATAATAATATATTTTTTTTTTTTTTATTGGAAGTACATTTTAAATTACATGATTGTTCAATGGAAAGAGTCCCAAAAGCCACACAAGCGCTTAGCTGTGGGGAAAAAAAAACATTGACTTAAAAAAAAAACCAGACTCCAGATTTTATAAATGATAAAGTAAAAGGGGAAAAACAAAAAAAATACCTCGAACCAAAAAAACTACAGAAACTTGAAAAAAAAATAATAAAACACTGCAAATGAAACTTAAAAAAAAAAACTACCATCCCACACATGCAGTCTTTTATATAACAAAAATACTTTTTAACTCTTTTTTACCCTACTTTTTTTGATCTATACTTCGTAAATATTTGGGAATTTTATTAAAAGTAAAAGGGACTGTATTGCAAAGCTCTTTTCCCATACTTATTTTTGTAATTGGTATTTTTAAAAACTCGCCTCCCTGGCGCAGGTTTTTCATAACTAACAATAGTTTTAAAAGAATTTCATAATAAATTTAACTAAAATTGTAAGGAACAGTCATTTTCAGGTAAAACATTCAATATCTATATAAATCATAGTTTGTACTGAACCTTTTTCTTATAAAGGGGGATTAAACAAACCATTCTATTTTGCATGGAAAAAAATATTTTTTAAAGAAAATTGGGATTGCCCCTCAAGCAGGCAATGATATGATGATCAGCAAGGGGTATGTTTAACGGTTCGGAGTAGAGTATAAGGAATTACATACTTTTGTTTAAATCTGATGAAAACATATCTAACCCCCTACCCATACTTCTTATGAACATCCCAACTAAAATTTTGGGCATCACCACCCCCAAATATTCATGGGTGTAAACAGATTCTATTTTTTAAACAATTAAGTTTATGATAAAACCATCCATATGATGAACAGAATCATGCAAACAAACAAAGAAAGAGTTATAATATTTATTTAGCATTTTGTCGGGATTTTGAGGTGAAGAAATGCACAATCTCAATATCACAATAAAATAATAATAATAAAAATAAAATAATATTAAAATAAAAATTAAAAATAATAATAATAATAATAATAATAATAATAATAAAATTTAAAAAAAATAATAAAATATAATATAATATAAGATTTTTTTAAGCATAACCGCTTTAAAGGGAATAGTTATTGTTCTTCAGTTGTCAAAATTTGCCCCGACTGGGGTTTTGAACCCAAACCTCCGGCTTAACTGCATAGCTTACCAATTGAGCTTTCCGGGACCAAAACAAACCCCTTTTCTAAATGCTATTTGTTGTGATTGTTACCTCCATGACATAAATCCAAAAGAAACTGCAATGTAGCTGTAAAAATCTAAAGATACAAGGAAAAATCCAAAAAAAAAATCTTCTCCAGAGTTGGGTAGTATAAAATTGATTTTTAAGCAAAAGCCCGCTTTAAGGCTATTTTGTTTATTATTTTATTTTTTTTTTATATTAGCCGGGGGGTTTGGGTTCGAACCCCAGTGGGGGGAAAAACTTTTTCGACAACTGCTAAAATAAATAAAAAATAAATAATAATAATTAAACAATAAAAATAATAATAAAAAATAATAATAATAAAATAAAAAAAAATAATAATAATAATAATAAAAAATAAAAATAATAATAATAATAATAATAATAATAAAAAAATAAAAATCAAACTCAGTTCCAACTTTTGTCGGTTGAGTAGGGTTTTTTCCCCATTATTAGGGCATAAAAATGAGATACTAAGCTTGCCAGACCAGTGTTTTTCCACATCCCCAATCCTTCCTCTCCCCCAAATTTACTCCCTCTCTTCTGTCCTCCCAAAGCTTTCTTTTGCCACATGCCCCAACTTCATCCCGTTTTCCAACGTCTTTTTGAATTAATTTTTCCCATTCTTTTGGGTTTTCCTACTCTTTTTTCCCCCTCCTCGCCGCTTCAAATTTCGTCTTGGAATCCTTTTCTCTGCCCATCCTTTATATGTCCAAACCATCTTAGACGTTCTTTTCCCTAGCTTAAATTTCAATCTCTCCTCCCAGTTCTTTTCCTTATTTCTTTACTTCTTATCTTGTCCATCTTTGTAACTCCTTTGATCTTTTTAAAAATTCTTTTCTGCTGCTTCCAGCTGATTTCTCTTCTTTTGTTCCCCTGCCCATGGTTACTGCCATATGTAGTTAGGTACAAAATATCCCCTTTAACCAAAATTTTACCTTTTTTTTTTGGGTAATAAAAATAATAATAAAATAATGTAATAAAAATAAAAAAATAATAATAATAAAATAATAATAATAAAATAAAAATAACTAAGCGAGCGAAGCGAGCTTTTCCATTTGACTCTGCCGGAAAAAATAGTAAAATTCACTAGTTTTTTTTTTGTTTTTTTGTTTTTTTTATTTTTTTTTTTATTTTATTTTTTTTGTTTTTTGTTTGTATGTCTTGCTATGACTTAAAAGGAGGGTCAGATCGGTAAAATTTGGACCACCCGAAAAGCTTCTTCTCGAGGGGGGAAATGCTTATTTTTTGTGCAAAATCGTTCAAATTTTAAAAAATTACTTTAAAATTTAATCGCAAGTTTTTTTAAAAAAACAAAAACGGCGACAAAATCTGAGAGGGGCCAAATCATTTAGAATGCCTCGGTCACGAATATGAATTTTCTTTTTATCCGATAAGTAGTGTAAAGGGAAATTATTTTTAAACAAAGTACCGTACCGGGCAACAAAAGTCGCGAGTTTTTTTGGCTCTGATGGCGGTCGAAGGGGTTCGGCGATTTTAAATTTGGACCACCCTCAAGCTTAAATCGGGATTGAACGCCATTAGTTTGGGGAAAATCGTTCAAAAATTTAAAAAATTTTCAATCAGTTAATCGAAAGTTTTTTTTTAAACTAATCGGGACAAAATCTGATTTTTCTGGCAAAAAAATCGTACCCAACTTTTTTTCAAAAAATAAAATTTGCCCTTTATTTTGAATTTACTAAGGTGTTAAAAACTATATCCAAAAACCCGATTCGAAAAATTTAAATTTTTTGCATTTCGTAACTGGCTACACTATTGTCAAAAAACGACAATAATACCCGATAGTGACGTTAGTCCCCCCCAAAAAAATATTTTTTTGCTGTTTTATAAAAGGGTACTCTTTCTTTCACCCAACTTCTTTGACTTCCCAAAGTTTTTGACCCTCCCTGTTCAATAGCCTTAATCCCCCGCGTTGATGGATAAGTTTTTTTTGTAAGTTTTTATTTTGGTGGGGACCACTTTTCCTTTTGCAAGTGTTTTTTTGAAGCATTGTTGGTGATTTTTGTAAATTTTCATTGTTTTTGTTAATTTTTTATTAAAAACCTAAAAAAAAAACTCATATTAAAACCTTTATTTAGGGATTCTGGCTAACTTTTTCAATTTTTTTCTTTCAAAAAGCAATACATCACCTTACCTTAATGCCATTTAAAAATATACGTAGTAGCCCCCCCCGTTTTGGTCAAAAATCGGGCCCAAATGTCACGAAAATATCGCACTTAAAATTTGAAAAAAAATCGAAAAAAAACATATTCATGAGATTTCAAGGTCCCCCCCAAATTTTTTATCAAGATGCTATGCCCTTTGCCCGGGAGCTGCGAACAACAGACGAAAAAAGAAAAAACCCCCCCTTGGAGCTAAATTTAATTTAGGGGCAGTGAAATGGAGTCTTCGCTTCGCTATCCCCTGAACTTTTAGCCCCCCCAAAGCGTTTTGGGAGAATCGCCCAAATGTCACGAAAAACACACTTAAAATACTAGGAAAACGCTTAATCCGCCCGTTTTTGGATGAGCGAAATTGGGGTAGAGCTGCCCTAGAATTTTCTGTTATTCTGTGAAAAAATTTTATAAGTGAAGAATTTTTTTTAAAATTTAAATTTTATAAAAAAAAAAAAAAAATTAAAACTTTTTTTTTTTTATTTAAATTTAAAAAAAATAAAAAAAACGTATAATTTCGATTTTTATAAGAAATAATTATTTGATGCGCTCAAATTTTTTACGAATTATTATTCATAAAATTAAAGGGGCCCCGTGAAAAAATCATTTCAAAAGGGTAAGCAGTAGGGGTTAAAAGTCGAAAAAATTAAAAAAAAAAAAAAAAAAAATCGTAAAATTGTCGTTATCGTGAGAAATTTTTCGATTTTCCCCTCAAATTTCACAGAAAATATCAATTCAAAAAACAAGTTCTGTTAAAAACATTTCAACTGACAAAGAATGTAAATGTTTTAATCGAAAAATTTAAAAAAACAAAAAAAAATCGTAAAACTGCAATTTTGATGAGAAATAATTTTTCTTTGCTGAATTTCAAAAAAATATATCAATTCGTAAAATAAAGGTTCTGTAAAAAACATTTAATCGAATAAACATGTAGGTGTTATAGGGCAAATTTTTTTTTAATCAAACAAAAGTAAAATTGCGATTTCATGAGAAATAATTTTTCGATTGCGAAAAAATGGAGAATTAGGTTTTGGGCCCCCGTTTTTCCTAAGTTAGCCGGTTTTCAAAAAAACCCTCCCTTCGGTTTTTTTTTGTTAAAAATTTGCCCCCGGCCCTTTTTAAAATTTTGGAAAGTTTTGCCCCCGGTTTTTGATGGCCGGGAAAAAAAAAAAACCCGGTTTTTTTTTTAAGGGGAAAACCCCAGCTTTTTATAAAATCCCGAAATAAAAAAACCATTG